>JAMPIV010010764.1:0-330580 GCA_024509875.1 Oreohelix idahoensis
GGGGTGTGTGGGTGAGGGGATGTTTTTTTGAAAGGGGGGGTGGGGTTGGGGTATTTTTGTGTGGGGGGGGAAGTAGTAATGGGTGGGTTTTATGACATAGATGAGAGTTGGGTAGGGGGGGTAGGATATGGGTGTTTAATGAAAAAAGGATATAAGGATGATTGTGGGGGTTATAAAAAAAAAAGGGGGGGGAATAGGTTTTTTGTTTAATATGTGTAGTTATGATTTAGTTGAAAGTAAAAGGGTAATGATAGGTGTGTAAGGTGGGGGAAAGTGGGTTAGATGTTTGTGATTTGGGGTTTTATTGGGTTGAGGGGAGTTGGGATTGAGTAAGTTTGAGGATGAATGGTGTATGAATGGGTGTTGGTGTGGGTTGAATGTTTTGGATGTTTTATTAATTTTTGGTGTGGGGAGAGGGGTTGGTGATGGGGATAATAATAGGATAGTTTAAAAAGAGTTGTTGAAAAGTAATTGTGCATGTGAGTATCTGTAAACGATTTGTTTTAGGCAGAAATATGTCTCCAACTATATAAGGAAAAGACGATGGTCATATATCGGTCATGTCCTACGAATGCAAAACAACAGAATACCATTGCAGGCACTCACTTGGGTTCCTGAGGGTAAGAGGAAAAAAGAAAGACCAAAAGAAACACTCAGAAGAACAATAATAAGAGAAGTAAGAACGTTGGGATTAAACAATGGGCAAGAGCTAAGAGGAGTGGCGTCACAACGTACAACCTGGAGAGCACTGGTTTCTGCCATATGCGCCGTGTTTGGTGCTTAAAGAATTTATTATTATTATAGTGGGAGCTGCAGTCCTGTTCATTCATTGTCTGAATAGAGACCCATGGAGAACCACACGGGGCGATTGAAATGTAAACATGACTATATCTAAAACAAAGAGATTGTTCTGTAAGCTCACATACAGGGTTTCTTAACTTGTGCTCCACGGATCCCTTGGGATGGGGGGGGGGGGGGATGTTCTTTGATGTACACAAGCTAACAATTTATATTTTATTTTCACCAAATTTTTACGCAGAAATTATCATAAGTCTTTGTCTTTCAAGAAATACTTTCTGTTTTATAGATTGGTTTTTGTATTTCATTGTGACTTTATGTAACCTTAATTGTTGCGTGCTTATTTTTACTTGTAGCGTTTGCACGCTTGTTTTATAAGTATCCAATATTCATTCAGAGTTAATGTCCAGGTTTCTTTCTTTACGTGCCTGGCAAACAAGTATTAGTTTACTTTTGTGCACACATCTCTTTCTCCAAAGAAAGCAATAACTGCTGAGTGACGGTTTATAACTTTAATAAACATGAAGAACTTCACAATAGACCCATTGATGTGGTCAGGCAATTAAAGCACAATCAAGATTAATAATAATAATAGTCACTCATATGTATGAAACAATCACACACACCCAGATACACATCTCAACAGCCAAAACGGCAAAAATGCCCCCTTTTTCTCCACTCCCTTCGCTGCTAAACTCTCTTTGCACATGCCTCGTTAGCAATCCTGTCCTGCAATTTGCGAGCTTATCACACTGCCAGTCTCATCACGTGACATAGAGTGGCTATTGGGCTGGGGTAGCGAAGCGGCGTTCTGGGCATTCAAACTACTGCATTTTCTAACTCCCAACATTAATGATTTTTCTTTGTAATAAAATGTATTATTTGTTTGCAACAATTTTAATTATTCTTGTACGTACATTCTTTTTTTTTTTTTTTTCTAAAAAGGGGTCCGTAACCTGCAGCGGATAATCAAAATGAGCCTGCAACCCGTAATCAAAGGGTCTGTAGCCTACAACGGATAATCAAAAGGGTCTGTAGCCTACAACGGATAATCAAAAGGGTCTTGTAGCCTACAACGGATAATCAAAAGGGTCTGTAGCCTACAAGGGATAATCAAAAGGGTCTGTAGCCTACAACGGATAATCAAAAGGGTCTGTAGCCTACAACGGATAATCAAAAGGGTCTGTAGCCTACAACGGATAATCAAAAGGGTCTGTAGCCTACAACGGACATTCATAGGGGTCCGTAGCCTACAGCCGATAATCAAAATGGCACACGAAAGGTTAAATGCCCCTTGCACTAAAGCTTTATTCATTAGTCATAAACGAGTCTCTCGATTTATAGTGTTACTGGCAGAGGAAAGCACCGAGAGACAAGCTGTTTTCTTCACAGTAGTTGCAACGCCGAGGAGCCAGAATAATGCAGACCTGGATGACATAAGAGTAGTGCTGCACAAACTGTGTCAGCGATAAATTATGTTACAATGGATCATCTCATTGTAGCATCCCCGGCAATGAAGAAGCCGATAGATTGGCAAAGGAAGGTGGAAAGCTACCTCAACCTGACACAGCCATAACTTTCGAAGAGGCAAAGAGTTTTATAAAAATCAGGTACAGAAACAAATGGGATGCAGGAGACACACAAAATAGGATGAATATTACCAGCTCAGCAGAAGAAAACAAGTGATAATTTTTAGACTCCGCACGGACCACAACAGATTGGGATACCATCTATTTAACGAGCTAAAGATAAGAACTACCATGATTGTACAGGTGTCAACGATAAAATAACTGCTGAACAGAACATCTACTTCACAGATGCCCAACTTATGAGCAACAGAACAGAGGAAGCACATATTGCTGTCACCAGTATCATTCCTGGAAAAACTCTATGGAAATACAAAAGCTGGCCACCGCTTTCTGTGAAAACATTCAATTAGACGTCTGAGAGTGAAAGAAGAATTAGAAGAAGATAGATATTTAGAATTGCCCAACTGAGCTGTCCTGCATCAGTATCAGTGCTGTAAAGATCGCTTTGATCCTGTTTTGACCTACTGAGTTCTAAAAAAGTGGAGCAGGTCGTGTTAGATTTGATTTCTTCTTCCAACCTGAAGAAAGGATGGTTCGCAGCCAGTTGGAACACCTTAACCTGTCACACGCATTTATGCAAGAGCAAGTTAAATAAGCACGCGCGGAACGGAGGAAATAGCCCGGTTTTTTCATTCCCCTCCCCCAAATCTTTAGAAGATTAGACTTTTCATTGTCTTACGCCTCCCCCCCCCCCCATTTTTTATTTGGGGGAGAGAGTATATTTTGCAAACTATAGTCAATATGCGTCATATGCGTATTTTGCAAGAGAAAGTTAAATAAGCACACGCGGAACGGACGAAATAATACGTTTTTCCCTCCCCTTCGCCCAGATCTTCAGAAGATAACACTTTTTCATTGCCTTATGTTGTGGTCTCCCCCACCATTTTTTTATTCCTTGGGGGAGGGGTATTTTTGTTTTTAAACTGCTGTTCCTCTGTTACACTCCTGCTTTCTTGTTCTTAAATCTCTTGTTATTATAATTGTATACTCGATTGGGGACCCAAGACGCATCAAAAGTGAGGAATGCAGTAAGCGACCCATAGCTTGACTGCCTGCGTCAGGGTCAGCGAACCAGAGCTGACCAAGACCCTACTCCACCTCCACGTGGTGGTCCTGGAAACAGGCTGCATCACTGCAGTCTGGCTGAGGAGTAGGGATCGAAGAGGGAAGGCAAACCCGGTCCCAAAAAATGCAGTGCG
Source organism: Oreohelix idahoensis (assembly GCA_024509875.1). NCBI lineage: Eukaryota > Metazoa > Mollusca > Gastropoda > Stylommatophora > Oreohelicidae > Oreohelix > Oreohelix idahoensis. The sequence continues at coordinate 3,587 of JAMPIV010010764.1, forward strand.
GAAGACGGATGTGTCGGCTGAAAGGCGCAAATACCGCAGTTTCGCTGTAAACGGACACAACGCAACCAACGTCCTTTTCAGGACGAACGAGGAAGAAGAAGTATACTCGATTGTCCTCTCTCTCTCTCTCTCTCTCTCTCTCTCTCTCTCTCTCTCTCTCTCTCTCTCTCTCTCTCTCTCTCTCTCTCTCTCTCTCTCTCTCTCTCTCTCTCTCTCTCTCTCTCTCTCTCTCTCTCTCTCTTCTCTTCTCGTCTTTCTATCTCACTGTATAATTTGAGAAACTGAATAACTTTTGAGTTTCCAGCCGTGAAACCCAATCAGCTGCTGCATATAGTCGACTTTCTTGTGTAGTTTATTTATAGCAGGGGTTCTGAACCTTTATTTGCTAACGACCCCCTATCCTTCCTGAGCCCGTGGTCCCCCTCATAGTGGCTGTTAGCTGGAAAAAAGATACATTACCATGATACTGTGGCCCCCTAGAAATGTGGCATGGCCCCCCCGTGGGACCAGATGGCCCACGTTGAGAACCACTGATTTATGTGATCTTCCTTCCAGCAGTTGGGGATATCCGTTCTTTTCCACATGTTCTTGAAGAAGTGTAAACATATCTGTAGTATAAGGAATATCAGCTTTCATTGCTTCTCGAATGTTCCATCCGACCTTGTCGCCTTACCATTTGTTACAGAAGTCTTAGAGCATGTATTATTTCTTGTCCTGTTGGTAGATTTGAGAATATTAAGGGGTTTCTTTGCTGGTTCCTTGTTGATCTGTTTATCGGCTGGTCATGTTAAAACTTTTTTTTTCTTCTTGAAAATAATCCATCCATCTGGGTCGTCATTGCTTTCTTGTTTTTTGTTCCCACGACTCTTGATGTTTTGTCCTCAATTTACTTACACTGGCATGTAGTGGTGTTGTTGTTTCTGTAATATGATTCTATTGATGTCGTAATGTGGTTTCAAGTCTCATTGTTTAAGTCTTCTTGGCTTCCTCAGTCAAGTTTTTATTGTATTTTCTGTTGTCCTGTCTGGCAATCTTTTTTCACTTTCCTTTTTACTCCCGCCCTGTCAGAGGCTATGGCAGCAAAGGAAAGTAGCACGGTTTGTTACCTGGCTATTAGGGCTAAGAGAACAGGTAGTCCCATAGAATATACTGCCGTAGAGTAGGGAAATATTAGAGACTTTACTGTGCTAGGCGTCAGCTTTATGAGGTGGGGGTGACAGGTTTCCAATCTCGCTAATTTTGCCTTTCCTAACTCAAGTTGGGTACACTTTTACAAACGTTTAAAACACATACAGAAGGGAAACCCGAGGCCTGTAAACAGTACATAAATATTACACACACATAAAGGTATGTTTTCAGGCACTCGTGAATAATAAAGAAGTAGAAAACTAGACAACAGAAAAACAGCAGACGTGAGTGGCTTACCGGGGAATCGAACCCAGGACCTTCCGTGCGGCACCCCCGCCTAGCTATGGAAGCGAATCACACTATCCTCCCTGCCAGCTAAGCACTACGAGTGCATTATTCACGAGAGCCTGAAAACATACCTTTATATATGTGTAATATGTATTTACACGTTAACAACTGGATAGACAGTTGCGTTGACACTACACCATGTATGTTTGCTTTGAGAAGTGTCGTAGATTTTAGATAGGAGTATTAAGACTAGGGTTGGTCCCTTCAGAATAGGTTGGAATGAGTGATAGTCACAGTGAGAGCTGGTGAAAAAAAAACCACAATAGAATTTCCCACACGTGAGATGATAGAATGTGATAAAGAAGCTGTCTTTGAGAATCGAGATAATCTTCTCTCTCTCACCTATCTTCTACGACCGTTTTTAAAGGCGTCAGACAGTCTACACACAGATATATATATATTAATATATCTCTATCTACTCACGGGTTAAACACACAGACGTGGGAATCTATCACAATGAATTTATATGTATTTGAACGAGCTGACCAACGCACTGATTTAGTTCAAGAGAGAGATTTTTATTATTATCATCAAAAAAAATCTTCTCACAACACCAAAATTACATCAAGGAAAAACATATACAAATAGTCATAAAATTTAAGAAAAATGCTACAAGGATGATAGCCCCGTTATGATCTTAGCTCTATGTTTAGCCCACAGCCCCGTTAAGAGAACAGATGATGGCCCAAAGAGTTATAGATACGTAGGGTTTAGGCTAAGAGTTTTTCTTCTTTTCTCGTAAATGTATGCACAGAGTTGAATAATCTGATTTAGCCTAAGAAGTAAAGAAACTCTAGCAAATAGTAACAAATGCTGCAGGTTAAACAAAAAGAATTAAGACAGTAAATGGGTGACAATCTATAACTGTAAAATAACACTCTGATCTGCGTACACTCATTCATTCAGCCATGGCCATGCAGTTATACTCACAACTTTGCTCGCTGCCTCTGGGAACATACTCATTTCTAGGACCTTCACACAGACCCGAAAATGCAGTCCTTGACCAAGAAATCCCCAGTTCCAAAAGACGTACTAAACTCTCAGGGAACGATTCCTTGGGTGTTCTAATTTTTCGAATGTCTGATTACGTCACATAAAATATTGTCCAGGCACGAAAGTTAGCAGAGCACAATGTCATTAGCTTTGGTTTCTAGAATTTAAGGAATGTCGGATCGGTGTCTACTTTCAGGAAGTTACTATATTTGGTCGCCACAGTACTAGTCAAAACTCTGTCGGAATGTTTCTGATCTTTGCTTGCCACAACGGGCTGAATTGTACTGAAGAGTTATTCTGGAAGAATTAATTCTGGCGCGAAGGCCTCTTACTTCATTTAACTGTTACAGTTCAGGTAATGAAAGTGATTTGTTTCTTCCCAAATAATGTTCACGTACTAGAACGCTGGTAAAGTTGGGTACCACCGTTTCACTATATAAAAGAAAGAACACATATCAAATAATTTTACAATATGTACCCACTATAACTTACATTATTAAACCGCAAGTGTACTGCTTGACTTATCATTTAAATTTCCCGTAAAGTAAGTTATATCTTAAAAAAAAATCATCAATCCCCATGAATTTAGGAACACGTGCGTGTTCCGTCAACATCTCATGAGGTTTCTAGCATTTGTAAGTTAGCTTAGAAAAAATATGATCTCGTCTGATTTCTTAGCAGTAAAATTAACTTCATTATAGCTACATTATTGTTTAGTAAGCTAATATATAATTTATTCTGCTATCCACTGAAACACGTCACTAGAAAATAATACAGACTATATAAATTTGGCACTCTGCGCAAAATCTAACTAGTGAAATATGAAATAAGCGACTTAACACTTTATCATTTCACAAAATACTAGATATAATATATATTACCTCACACAGAACTACAGGTAGTCGCACAACTTAAGAATTATATGCTGAATATTTAAGGAAGTCTAGAAGTTCGACAAATTGCCGAAACAAACTGAGAAACTTCGCTAACAGCTATTCTGTTTTCGAACAACCTGTCTACTGCGAATATAGGAGCGAGAATGAAATTAAAGTTTCAAACTCGGGCCAATATCTTAAAATCAGACAAAGGGCCCAAACTTATTTCGCCAAGCGAAATTATCTCCCCTACTCCCAACATTTACGTCAGCTTAACGCGTGACGTAACTGCCACCAGTGACCGAGAAATGCGCGTGACAGTTGCAAATCTCAGACAACCGTCTACAACTGCGTCGTACAGATGCCGGGTTTGACACCTTAAGCTAGTGACAGGTGAACAAAATGGTAGACCAAAAGTCTGCTCTATGTCCAGCGAAACGAATTTCTCACACCTCAGGCCCAGAAATCTGGTCGGGCCGCGCTCTGACCGGGGGAAACTGCAGACGTATGTCTGGCGAGAACCGTATCTTCACAGCTATCTGCGCGACTGACATCTGATGCAATAAGGTTACTAGTCAGTATGAGAAAGAAAAACGATGATGGGAAAGAAATATATTTTTCGCAACGAATGATGCGAAAAATACAGGAAAAACAAGTACGGAAAAGTAATAAAATGAAAGGATTAGGGTGAGAGAATAGGAAGAAGATGTAGGTAATTTAATGATATAAAGACCCACGTGACAGGACGTCCCCCCTTAAGATATGGAAGCACTCCATGTCTACGTTATGGAATTAAATTTCCTATAACCGTAGCTTCGGGGTGTCTGTCTTCTTCCCTCCCGTCTTCCCCCTCCCTCTCTCTCCAATTCCTACTCAAGTCTACTCCCAAAGTTTCCTTTCTCTGGAATGTTTCCCATGCGCGCTTGAAAGAGCGTCGCCGCTTCTGACATTTTTGAAAGATTTCCTGTGATAGCGGTGGAATATCCCTGCCACTATCGTCATCTTCGTCAGTTTTGGCGATCGTCAGGAGATGGTCGGAGGTTGACACTGGTTTTTCCAAGTATCTCTTTAAGAGATTTAAATGGAAAACCTTCTCCTTTCCTTCAATAGAGATCTGGTAGTTAGCCTTAGAAATCTTTTTCAGGACGGTAAACGGCCCTTGCCATCCGATCTTCAGTTGGTTGTTCTCGGTAGGGAGCAACACCAAAACTTTCTCTCCTGCTTCCAGTTCTCTCTTTTCCGCGACTTTCCTGTATCGGTTAGCGTGCTTGGTGCGTGCTCGCTTAAAGTTAGTCGTTGCTAGGTCCCACCCTAGTTTCAACCGTTCCTTTAAAACCGACACATATTTACTGGCTGAGACAACTGTCTCATCAGCCTTCTCGTCTGTCAGAGACTGAAGTAAGGCTTCAAGCGGGCCCTTAATGGGTCTGCCGAATAAGAGTGTAGCTGGCGGAAATCCTGTGGAAGTATGAGGAGATTCTCTGTAGCCAAATAATGCTGCAGGAATACAGAGATCCCAATCTTCAGGTTTCACTTGTGCCAGCTTACTTAGCATCATGGTGAGGTTTCCATTAGCACGTTCCACGAGCCCATTTCCGGCCGGAGTATATGGCTTAGTGTGGATGTGCTGGGTCCTCAAGATCTTAACGATCTCATCCATCAACAGGTTTCGGTATGGAGATCCATTATCCGTCAACACTTGCTGAGGGAATCCCAACCGAGTGAAAATCTGCACGAGGGCTTCTGCGACATGCTTGGCATCTGCGCATGTTAGCGGGATAGCTTCTGCCCATAAAGTGCATGTATCGACTAAGGTCAGGATGAACCTGTTCCTTCTTTTAGTCCTTTCGAAAGGCCCTAAAATGTCGATCACAACCCGTTCGAATGGTGTTCCCATTATTGGCATTTCACCCATGTGGACTGGGAGTGTCCGTTGCTTGGGTGGTACACGTTGGCACTGGGCACAGGATTTGATGTACCTGATAATATCAGTGTTTACTCCTGGCCACCAATAATGAGTGGTTATCCGTTGGTTTGTGGCGTTCTGTCCCATATGTCCGCTGAAGGGAAGAGAGTGCCCCATTTCTAGGATTTGGCTTCTGTACTGTTTCGGTACTAGGAGCTGGTTGTAACCTTGGTCAGGCTTGCCCGTTCTCCGATAAAGTACGCCATCCTCAGAAAAAATGTCCCCGTGCTGTTTGGGTTCCTTAGCAATGGGCAGTTTCCTAAAGCAGGGTGCCAAGGTAGGGTCCTTGTATTGCGCTTCTTTAAGTTCCATGGGTAACAAATTAGGCGCAGGCTCCCGTTCCTTCTTGGTTTGCCCTCTTGTAGTTACTGCTGCCACAATCGGCTCTTTCGGTTTCCCAATACACACGTATCTCCCGCCAAGTATGACTGGGTAGATGGGATCATCCATAACAGCCGCTTTGATCACACCTCTGACAAAGTCAGAGTGTATCTCCACCAATGCGATGGGAAGCGCTGTAGGTGCATCACTCTTACGAACTCCACAAAGTTTGACGGTCTCTCCTGTCTCTTGACCGGGTTTAACCAGCTTTCTGGCAACAATGCAATCGTAAGAAAGCCCCGTGTCAAATAAGCAAGAAGTTTGAGAACCGTTCAAAGTAACAGTACCTCGCGTTGAGGGTCTATCCCCAACAGGTTGAGGGGGGTTTTGAGGTCCAGTTTCTCTGTGGTTAAACTGATTTGAAGCATTAGAAGCCTGAGAAGCTTGGTCAAGATTATTTTTCCGAAAATGCTCTTCTGTCGGTTTTCGTTTTGTGGCCGGTAGTTCAGCCAGCGCATTATGGTAACGCTCAGACTTCTCTAAGATGTCTTCAAGCTTATCTGCACCTTGCTCAGCCAAAAATCGCCGGGTGTCCGCAGACAAAGTGTTCTTTATTTGTTCTGTTAGAACAAATTCCTCAAGACCTTCATAGGTAGAGGGGAGCTGTGAAAGCTCAAGGCACTTTGTTAGGTATCCCTTTAGACGGGAAGAGAACTGCTGGAAAGTTTCCGAGCTGTCTTTCCTGCTGTTTCGGAAGAGTTGCAAAAATTTGCGAGCATTCATTTCGAAACGCTAGAGCAAAACTTTCTTCAACACATCATAGTTGTCTTGTTGGCTGCTTTCCAGTTTTGCGTAAACATCATACGCAGCACTTTTCAAAGCCTGGGAAAGCTTCATGTTCCAACGCGACCTCTCTAAACCGTACAGAGTTGCAATTTTCTCAAATCTCTCTAGCCATGTGTCAATCTTCTCATTGGGACAAGGGAAAGATTCTAACGGAAAAGACATAGCAGTGAGATGAGTAGATTGAGTACTAGCAGGATCAGTTAAGGAAGAATGCGGAGAAGACTCTCCATTGCTGGAGGTAGAGGCAGCACCACGACTTTGGACTTCTAGAGTTTTAAGAGCCAACTCATGCTGTCTCTCCTTCTCTCTTTCCTCTCTGTCCTCCCTCTCCTTCTCATGCTGTCTCTCCTTCTCTCTTTCTCTCTCCCTGCGGATTTCCATTTCCTCGTCCATCTTCTTCTGCTCTTTAGCTTCAGCTGCTTTCCTCTCCGCATCATATCCCTCCAGTTCGTCTCTGACAAAAGCTTTCGCTTCCTCTCCTTCCAGTCCCTCCTCTCTCGCTTCGTCCCTGAGAAGTTGTCTAAGCTTTGCCCTCTCGGCCATATTAGGTCAGTGACTGAGACTAGTGGAGAAAGAAAATAGGAAAAAGGATACACTGGTTCCTACCACTTACGAGAAAAAAATTACCAAAAAAAAGATGATATATTTAACCCTGGGATACCTCCTCCAAAATAAAATCTAACTATCGCTGCTATTATCGGCAATAAAGCACTCAATGCAAAACACGACTACGCCAAATAAATGGTAGTTAAGATTACAACTGAAAAATAAGTTGCTGCAGTGGAAAAGCAAAAGAATATTGCAAAAATCAAAGAGAAAAATAATCCCTTAATTTTTAAAAATCCACTATAAGTTCGCCCCTGAAGTCAGATCGGGTAAGGGAGGGAATTAATCTGGACAAAAAGTCCGAAACACACTCCTTAACTTAGTTCAAACGCCGTTCTGCCTCAGTACCCAGTGAATGTTATACACTCACCACTTTACCAGCATTTAGTATTACAAAATCAGTAATTAACATATATTCCGACAATCAACCTGTAACTGAAATGTATATTATTTCTAAATGCTGTGGAAAAAAACTATCAGTTTGTGTGGTCAGCACGCCCGAAAACAGATCGTTAGTCTAGGGGATAAATTATTTTTAAAAGATACAAAACTCACAAGACATCACACTCTTATTCTATTACAGAATAAAGAATCTAAAATACAAAATCCAGATAGACGAGTCCACGTTTGTCGTACTCGTCTTCCTATTCTAAGTTCAAAGACCGGAAACGAGCAACATTTGTCGTACTCGTCTTCCTATTCTAAGTTCAAAAATCCTACGGACGAGAACCCATTGATCGTATCACCTTAGGATTTTGGGTTCAATTCCCGGTAACGAGCGACCATTTGTCGTAGATTTTAGATAGGAGTATTAAGACTAGGGTTGGTCCCTTCAGAATAGGTTGGAATGAGTGATAGTCACAGTGAGAGCTGGTGAAAAAAAAACCACAATAGAATTTCCCACACGTGAGATGATAGAATGTGATAAAGAAGCTGTCTTTGAGAATCGAGATAATCTTCTCTCTCTCACCTATCTTCTACGACCGTTTTTAAAGGCGTCAGACAGTCTACACACAGATATATATATATATATTAATATATCTCTATCTACTCACGGGTTAAACACACAGACGTGGGAATCTATCACAATGAATTTATATGTATTTGAACGAGCTGACCAACGCACTGATTTAGTTCAAGAGAGAGATTTTTATTATTATCATCAAAAAAAATCTTCTCACAACACCAAAATTACATCAAGGAAAAACATATACAAATAGTCATAAAATTTAAGAAAAATGCTACAAGGATGATAGCCCCGTTATGATCTTAGCTCTAGGTTTAGCCCACAGCCCCGTTAAGAGAACAGATGATGGCCCAAAGAGTTATAGATACGTAGGGTTTAGGCTAAGAGTTTTTCTTCTTTTCTCGTAAATGTATGCACAGAGTTGAATAATCTGATTTAGCCTAAGAAGTAAAGAAACTCTAGCAAATAGTAACAAATTCTGCAGGTTAAACAAAAAGAATTAAGACAGTAAATGGGTGACAATTGTCACGTAGGGTTTATATTCATTTAATTTCCTACATTTTCTTCCTATTTGTTCACCCAAATTCTCTCTTTTATTATCTCTGTATTTCATTTTTCCTGTATATTTTTCATCCATTCGTTTTGCGAATATTATTCTCATATAATTCGCAAACTTTACCTGTTTTCCTTTCTCTTAAACTGAGAATCGCGCTAGGACGATATTACGTAGATGTCAGGGCGTCATAAGGCGTGATAAGTCGGTTCGCTGAACACAGGACGTAGCAAATCGTCTACATTCTCACCGAGCGCGCGAGCTTCTTCTCGGCATTAGTCCCGGTGAGGTGTGATACTTTACATCTGCACCGGGCAGTATCCAGACATTTGGCTGGAAAATCCCAAACTGACACGGCGCTCACTTGGGCAATGGAGTCAGGCTGTCTGGGATTTGAAACTGACACGCGTACATCGTGGTCAGTAGGTGACAGTTACGACACGCGTTAAGCGGACGTAAATGTTGGGAGTAGGGGAGATAATTTCGCTTGGCGAAATAAGTTTCGGCCCTTTGTCTGATTTTAAGATATTGGCCAAGTTTGAAACTTTAATTTCATTCTCGCTCATAGACTCCACAGTAGATAGGTCGCTCGAAAAACAGAATAGCTGTTAGCGAAGATCTCAGTTTGTTTCGGCAATTTGTCGAACTTCTAGACTTCCAGAAATATTTTCAGCATTTTTATTCTTAAGTTGTGCGACTACCTGTAATTCTGTGGTTGAGGTAATTAATATGATAGATATATAGATTTTGTGAGTGTTAAAGTGTTAAATCGCTTAATTCATTTTAATCTATTTCTTTAGCGCAGAAGAGAAATAAAGTGGTAGGCTATTATATTTTCTAGGGAAGCATTCAGTGGAAAGCAGACTAAAATTAAAATTTCTAGCTTATAACGGCAATTGTAGCTATTTATAAATTTAATTTAACTGCTAATACTCAGTCGAGTGTATTTTTCTAAACTAACGTATAAACTCTAGAATCCAGCCTCATGAATGATGACGGGATACGCACGTGTTCCTAATTTATGAGGAGTGCTGATTTTTTAAATATAACTTACGTCACGGGAAGTTTAAATGATAAGCAAAGCTCTCTGCTTGCAAGTTTAAATGTAAGTTTTAACCAGTTCAGATTCTGTGTATTATATTATATGTGTTATTTTTCCTCCACACAGTGAAAGTTTTGGGGTGACCCTAACTTTACCAGCACCTAGTAGTAGTTTCCATACTTGTGAAGAAATAGACAGTCCTTATTTTGAACCACGTGGGTTTTCTCAAGTAACACTGATCTGACGGTGCAAGTTAGACAGAAATACTAATATCCCTATAACGGGTTTTCAAAGACTGTAATGATAAATACTGGACCTTGGAGCCAGCACTTAATTTCTTCTAGAAACTCTATATAATTTGCTGCCTGGCGGCGTGAATATTAACAATCATTTCCCGACTAGATTATATCTTGTGGACAAATCTGTGGTGTGACTAAAGTGAATCCTATACTGAGGGAAGGCACCGACCTGACATTCATCATTTTTTTTAGAAACCTACGCTATTGACACTGTGCTCTGTTAACTCCCGCGCCTGGAATAATTGTTAGGTGACTTAATCAGACATTTGAACAAATTTGCATACCCAAGTAGTCGTTCCCGGAGACTCCAAGTTAAACAGGTCTTTTGGAACTGGGGACTTCTTGGCAGTAGACTGCATTTTTTGAGTCTGTGTGAAAATCTAAAAAATCAATGTGTTCCAAGAGGCAGCAAGCAAAGTCGTGAGTACTAGTGTGAGAAGCCATGGCGGAATGAATGAGTGTACGCTGGTTTGAGTGATATTTTTCACTATTATATCTTTGACACCCTGTTGCTGTCCTATTTGTTTTTTTCAATCTGCATAATTTGTTGCTAAGGCTAGAGTTCTTGTGTTTTGTCTTAGGTTAAATCAGATTTTTTTTTTCAAACTCTGTGCATATAATTACGAGATAAAACAAAGAAAAACTCTTAGACTCAAACCCTATGTATCTGTGACTCTGGCGCCATCATCTGTTCTCTTAACGGGGCCGGGCTAAACCTAGAGTTAACACTATAACGGGGCTATCATCCTTGCAACATTTCCTTGATTTTTTTATGACTATGTGTATATGTATTTTCCTTGATGTACTTTCTTTGATGTTGTGAGCCGATTTTTTCCTGATATTAAAATCGCTCTTGAACTAAATAATCGTGTTTGGTCAGCTCGTTCTAGATAATATATATATCATTGTTATAGTTTTCCCACGTCTGTGTGTTTACCTGTCGTCACGTGTATGTGCGTGCCTGTGAGTGATAGAAATATACGTAATATGTATATTGGTGTAGTCTGTCTGACGCTGTAACAACTGTTGTAGAAGATAGGTGAGAGAGAGAAGAATTCTTTTCGCTTTCAGAGACAGCCACTATATCAAATCTATCATCTCACGTGTGTGGAAATTCTATTACCTTTCACTAACTCTCACTGAGTCTATCACCTATTCAAACCTATTCAGAAGGGACCAAACCTAGTCTTAATTATCCTATCGGAAATCTACGACAAATGAGGGCTCGTTTCCGGTCTTTGAACTTAGAATAGGAAGACGAGTACGACAAACGTGGACTCGTCTATCTGGATTTTGTATTTAAGATTCTTATTCTGTAATAGAGTAAGAGTGTGATGTCTTGTGAGTTGTATATTTAAAAAAAACAAAAAAAAATTACCCCCTAGACTAGCGATCTGTTTACGGGCGTGCTGACCACACAAACTAATAAGTTTTTTTTTTTTTCCACAGCATCTTTGAATAATATACATTTTGGTTACAGGTTGATTTTGTCGGGATATAGGTTAACTGCTGATTGTAATACTAAATGCTGGTAAAGTGGTGAGTGTATAACATTCACTGGGTACTGAGGCAGAACGGCGTTTGAACTAAGTTAAGGAGTGTGTTTCGGACTTTTTTGTCCAGATTAATTCCCTCCCTTACCCGATCTGACTTCAGGGGTGAACTTATAGTGGATTTTTAATAATTAAGGGATTATTTTTCTCTTTAATTTTTGCAATATTCTTTTGCTTTTCCACTGTAGCAACTTATTTTTCAGTTGTAATCTTAACTACCATTTATTTGGCGTAGTCGTGTTTTGCATTGAGTGCTTTATTGCCGATAATAGCAGCGATAGTTAGATTTTATTTTGGAGGAGGTATCCCAGGGTTAAGGATATCATCTTTTGATTATTTTGGTATTTTTTTTTTCTCGTAAGTGGTAGGAACCAGGTTATTCTTTTTCCTATTTTATATCTCCACGTGTCTCAGTCACTGACATAATATGGCCGAGAGGGCAAAGCTTAGACAACTTCTCAGGGACGAAGCGAGAGAGGAGGGACTGGAAGGAGAGGAAGCGAAAGCTTTTGTCAGAGACGAACTGGAGAGATATGATGCGGAGAGGAAAGCAGCTGAAGCTTTACAGCAGAAGAAGATGGATGAGGAAATGGAAATTCGCAGGATGCAGCATGAGGAAAGAGAGAAGGAGAGACAACAGGAGAAGGAGAGGGAGGAGAGACAGCATGAGGAAAAAGAGAAGGAGAGACAGCATGAGAAGGAGAGAGAAGAGAGACAGCATGAGTTGGCTCTTAAAACTCTAGAATTCCAAAGTCGTGGTGCTGCCTCTACCTCCAGCAATGGAGAGTCTTCTCCTCATTCTTCCTTAACTGACCCTGCTAACACTCAATCTCTTCAACTAAATGCTATGTCTTTCACTCTTGAATCTTTTCCTTGTCCAAATGAGAAGATTGACACATGGTTAGAAAAATTTGAGAAAATTGCAACTCTGTACGGGTTAGAGAGGTCGCGTTGGAATATGAAACTTTCCCAGGCCCTAAAAGGTTCTGCTTATGATGTTTATTCTAAGCTGGAAAGTAGCCAACAAGACGACTACGATGTGTTGAAGAAAGCGTTACTGGAGCGCTTTGAAATGAACGCTCGCAAGTTTTTGCAACTGTTTCGCAACAGCCGGAAAGAGAATTCTGAAACTTTTCACCAGTTCTCATCTCGTCTTAAGGGATATCTAACAAAGTGCCTTGAGCTTTCGCAGCTCCCCTCTACCTATGAAGGTCTTGAGGAACTTGTTCTAACTGAACAAATAAAGAACACTTTGTCTGCTGATACCCGGAGATTTCTCGCTGAGCAGGGGGCAGAAAAACTTGAAGACATTTTGGAAAAGTCTGAGCGTTATCACAATGCGCTGGCTGAACTACCGGCCACAAAGCGGAAACCGACAGAGGAGCATTTTCGAAAACATAACCTAGAGCAATCTTCTCAGGCTTCTAACCAAACAACCACAGAGAAACTGGACCTCAAAACCCCCCTCCTGAAAAATCCAAGTTCTACAAGAACAAGTACCCCAACCACCCCAAACAGTCTGATCAACCCGACCGCCCTACATGGCAGCGTAGCCAGAAAGGACAAGGTGGCAAAGGGAGAACCCCCGAGCACGGGACATATGATCAGACCGAGCACACCGAGCCTAAACGCATCGGATGCTTATTAACAGTCTCGCAAGGCGGAATTATTGACAGTGATTCCCAACCTGTTGGGGATAGACCCTCAACGCGAGGTACTGTTACTTTGAACGGTTCTCAAACTTCTTGCTTATTTGACACGGGGCTTTCTTATGATTGCATTGTTGCCAGGAACCTGGTCAAACCCGGTCAAGAGACAGGAGAGACCGTCAAACTTTGTGGAGTTCGTAAGAGTGATGCACCTACAGCGCTTCCCATCGCATTGGTGGAGATACACTCTGACTTTGTCAGAGGTGTGATCAAAGCGGCTGTTATGGATGATCCCATCTACCCAGTCATACTTGGCGGGAGATACGTGTGTATTGGGAAACCGGAAGAGCCGATTGTGGCAGCAGTAACTACAAGAGGGCAAACCAAAAAGGAACGGGAGCCTGCGCCAAATTTGTTACCTATGGAACTTAAAGAAGCGCAATACAAGGACCCTACTTTGGCACCCTGCTTTAGGAAACTGCCCATGGCTAAGGAACCCAAACAGCACGGGGACATTTTTTCTGAGGATGGCGTACTTTATCGGAGAACGGGCAAGCCTGACCAAGGTTACAACCAGCTCCTAGTACCGAAACAGTACAGAAGCCAAATCCTAGAAATGGGGCACTCTCTTCCCTTTAGCGGACATATGGGACAGAACGCCACAAACCAACGTATAACCACTCATTATTGGTGGCCAGGAGTAAATACTGATATTATCAGATATGTCAAATCCTGTGCCCAGTGCCAACGTGTGCCACCCAAGCAACGGGCACCCCCAGTCCACTTTGGGTGAAATGCCAATAGTGGGAACACCATTCGAACGGGTTGTGATCGACATTTTAGGGCCTTTCGAAAGGACTAAAAGAAGGAACAGGTTCATCCTGACCTTAGTCGATACATGCACTTTATGGGCAGAAGCTATCCCGCTAACATGCGCAGATGCCAAGCATGTCGCAGAAGCCCTCGTGCAGATTTTCACTCGGTTGGGATTCCCGCAGCAAGTGTTGACGGATAATGGATCTCCATACCGAAACCTGTTGATGGATGAGATCGTTAAGATCTTGAGGACCCAACACATCCACACTAAGCCATATACTCCGGCGGGAAATGGGCTCGTGGAACGTGCTAATGGAAACCTCACCATGATGCTAAGTAAGCTGGCACAAGTGAAACCTGAAGATTGGGATCTCTGTATTCCTGCAGCATTATTTGGCTACAGAGAATCTCCTCATACTTCCACAGGATTTCCGCCAGCTACACTCTTATTTGGCAGACCCATTAAGGGCCCGCTTGAAGCCTTACTTCAGTCTCTGACAGACGAGAAGGCGGATGAGACAGTCGTCTCAGCAAGTAAATATGTGTCGGTTTTAAAGGAAAGGTTGAAACTAGGGTGGGACCTAGCAACGACTAACTTTAAGCGAGCTCGCACAAAGCACGCTAACCGATACAGGAAAGTCGCGGAAGAGAGAGAACTGGAAGCAGGAGAGAAAGTTTTGGTGTTGCTCCCTACCGAGAACAACCAACTGAAGATCGGATGGCAAGGGCCGTTTACCGTCCTGAAAAAGATTTCTAAGGCTAACTACCAGATCTCTATTGAAGGAAAGGAGAAGGTTTTCCATTTAAATCTCTTAAAGAGATACTTGGAAAAACCAGTGCCAACCTCCGACCATCTCCTGACGATCGCCAAAACTGACGAAGATGATGATAGTGGCAGGGATATTCCACCGCTATCACAGGAAATCTTTCAAAAATGTCAGAAGCGGCGACGCTCTTTCAAGCGCGCATATGAGACATTCCAGGGGAAGGAAACTTTGAGGAGTGGACTTGAGTAGGAATTGGACAGAGATGGAGGGGGAAGAGGAGAGGGAAGAAGACAGACACCCCGAAGCTACGGTTATAGGAAATTAAACTCCATAACGTAGACATGGAGTGCTTCCATATCTTAAAGGGGGGAGGCTCTGTCACGTAGGGTTTATATTCATTTAATTTCCTACATTTTCTTCCTATTTGTCACCCAAATTCTCTCTTTTATTATCTCTGTATTTCATTTTTCCTGTATATTTTTCATCCATTCGTTTTGCGAATATTATTCTCATATAATTCGCAAACTTTACCTGTTTTCCTTTCTCTTAAACTGAGAATCGCGCTAGGACGATATTACGTAGATGTCAGGGCGTCATAAGGCGTGATAAGTCGGTTCGCTGAACACAGGACGTAGCAAATCGTCTACATTCTCACCGAGCGCGCGAGCTTCTTCTCGGCATTAGTCCCGGTGAGGTGTGATACTTTACATCTGCACCGGGCAGTATCCAGACATTTGGCTGGAAAATCCCAAACTGACACGGCGCTCACTTGGGCAATGGAGTCAGGCTGTCTGGGATTTGAAACTGACACGCGTACATCGTGGTCAGTAGGTGACAGTTACGACACGCGTTAAGCGGACGTAAATGTTGGGAGTAGGGGAGATAATTTCGCTTGGCGAAATAAGTTTCGGCCCTTTGTCTGATTTTAAGATATTGGCCAAGTTTGAAACTTTAATTTCATTCTCGCTCATAGACTCCACAGTAGATAGGTCGCTCGAAAAAAACAGAATAGCTGTTAGCGAAGATCTCAGTTTGTTTCGGCAATTTGTCGAACTTCTAGACTTCCAGAAATATTTTCAGCATTTTTTATTCTTAAGTTGTGCGACTACCTGTAATTCTGTGGTTGAGGTAATTAATATGATAGATATATAGATTTTGTGAGTGTTAAAGTGTTAAATCGCTTAATTCATTTAAATCTATTTCTTTAGCGCAGAAGAGAAATAAAGTGGTAGGCTATTATATTTTCTAGGGAAGCATTCAGTGGAAAAGCAGACTAATTAAAATTTCTAGCTTATAACGGCAATTGTAGCTATTTATAAATTTAATTTAACTGCTAATACTCAGTCGAGTGTATTTTTTCTAAACTAACGTATAAACTCTAGAATCCAGCCTCATGAATGATGACGGGATACGCACGTGTTCCTAATTTATGAGGAGTGCTGATTTTTAAATATAACTTACGTCACGGGAAGTTTAAATGATAAGCAAAGCTCTCTGCTTGCAAGTTTAAATGTAAGTTTTAACCAGTTCAGATTCTGTGTATTATATTATATGTGTTATTTTTCCTCCACACAGTGAAAGTTTTGGGGTGACCCTAACTTTACCAGCACCTAGTAGTAGTTTCCATACTTGTGAAGAAATAGACAGTCCTTATTTTGAACCACGTGGGTTTTCTCAAGTAACACTGATCTGACGGTGCAAGTTAGACAGAAATACTAATATCCCTATAACGGGTTTTCAAAGACTGTAATGATAAATACTGGACCTTGGAGCCAGCACTTAATTTCTTCTAGAAACTCTATATAATTTGCTGCCGTGTGGCGTGAATATTAACAATCATTTCCCGACTAGATTATATCTTGTGGACAAATCTGTGGTGTGACTAAAGTGAATCCTATACTGAGGGAAGGCACCGACCTGACATTCATCATTTTTTTTAGAAACCTACGCTATTGACACTGTGCTCTGTTAACTCCCGCGCCTGGAATAATTGTTAGGTGACTTAATCAGACATTTGAACAAATTTGCATACCCAAGTAGTCGTTCCCGGAGACTCCAAGTTAAACAGGTCTTTTGGAACTGGGGACTTCTTGGCAGTAGACTGCATTTTTTGAGTCTGTGTGAAAATCTAAAAATCAATGTGTTCCAAGAGGCAGCAAGCAAAGTCGTGAGTACTAGTGTGAGAAGCCATGGCGGAATGAATGAGTGTACGCTGGTTTGAGTGATATTTTTCACTATTATATCTTTGACACCCTGTTGCTGTCCTAATTTTTTTTTTTCAATCTGCATAATTTGTTGCTAAGGCTAGAGTTCTTGTGTTTTTGTCTTAGGTTAAATCAGATTTTTTCAAACTCTGTGCATATAATTACGAGATAAAACAAAGAAAAAACTCTTAGACTCAAACCCTATGTATCTGTGACTCTGGCGCCATCATCTGTTCTCTTAACGGGGCCGGGCTAAACCTAGAGTTAACACTATAACGGGGCTATCATCCTTGCAACATTTCCTTGATTTTTTATGACTATGTGTATATGTATTTTCCTTGATGTACTTTCTTTGATGTTGTGAGCCGATTTTTTCCTGATATTAAAATCGCTCTTGAACTAAATAATCGTGTTTGGTCAGCTCGTTCTAGATAATATATATATCATTGTTATAGTTTTCCCACGTCTGTGTGTTTACCTGTCGTCACGTGTATGTGCGTGCCTGTGAGTGATAGAAATATACGTAATATGTATATTGGTGTAGTCTGTCTGACGCTGTAACAACTGTTGTAGAAGATAGGTGAGAGAGAGAAGAATTCTTTTCGCTTTCAGAGACAGCCACTATATCAAATCTATCATCTCACGTGTGTGGAAATTCTATTACCTTTCACTAACTCTCACTGAGTCTATCCCCTATTCAAACCTATTCAGAAGGGACCAAACCTAGTCTTAATTATCCTATCGGAAATCTACGACTGCAGTTATACTCACAACTTTGCTCGCTGCCTCTGGGAACATACTCAATTCTAGGACCTTCACACAGACCCGAAAATGCAGTCCTTGACCAAGAAATCCCCAGTTCCAAAAGACGTACTAAACTCTCAGGGAACGATTCCTTGGGTGTTCTAATTTTTCGAATGTCTGATTACGTCACATAAAATATTGTCCAGGCACGAAAGTTAGCAGAGCACAATGTCATTAGCTTTGGTTTCTAGAATTTAAGGAATGTCGGATCGGTGTCTACTTTCAGGAAGTTACTATATTTGGTCGCCACAGTACTAGTCAAAACTCTGTCGGAATGTTTCTGATCTTTGCTTGCCACAACGGGCTGAATTGTACTGAAGAGTTATTCTGGAAGAATTAATTCTGGCGCGAAGGCCTCTTACTTCATTTAACTGTTACAGTTCAGGTAATGAAAGTGATTTGTTTTCTTCCCAAATAATGTTCACGTACTAGAACGCTGGTAAAGTTGGGTACCACCGTTTCACTATATAAAAGAAAGAACACATATCAAATAATTTTACAATATGTACCCACTATAACTTACATTATTAAACCGCAAGTGTACTGCTTGACTTATCATTTAAATTTCCCGTAAAGTAAGTTATATTTTAAAAAAAGATCATCAATCCCCATGAATTTAGGAACACATGCGTGTTCCGTCAACATCTCATGAGGTTTCTAGCATTTATAAGTTAGCTTAGAAAAAATATGATCTCGTCTGATTTCTTAGCAGTAAAATTAACTTCATTATAGCTACATTATTGTTTAGTAAGCTAATATATAATTTATTCTGCTATCCACTGAAACACGTCACTAGAAAATAATACAGACTATATAAATTTGGCACTCTGCGCAAAATCTAACTAGTGAAATATGAAATAAGCGAGTTAACACTTTATCATTTCACAAAATACTAGATATAATATATATTACCTCACACAGAACTACAGGTAGTCGCACAACTTAAGAATTATATGCTGAATATTTAAGGAAGTCTAGAAGTTCGACAAATTGCCGAAACAAACTGAGAAACTTCGCTAACAGCTATTCTGTTTCGAACAACCTGTCTACTGCGAATATAGGAGCGAGAATGAAATTAAAGTTTCAAACTCGGGCCAATATCTTAAAATCAGACAAAGGGCCCAAACTTATTTCGCCAAGCGAAATTATCTCCCCTACTCCCAACATTTACGTCAGCTTAACGCGTGACGTAACTGCCACCAGTGACCGAGAAATGCGCGTGACAGTTGCAAATCTCAGACAACCGTCTACAACTGCGTCGTACAGATGCCGGGTTTGACACCTTAAGCTAGTGACAGGTGAACAAAATGGTAGACCAAAAGTCTGCTCTATGTCCAGCGAAACGAATTTCTCACACCTCAGGCCCAGAAATCTGGTCGGGCCGCGCTCTGACCGGGGGAAACTGCAGACGTATGTCTGGCGAGAACCGTATCTTCACAGCTATCTGCGCGACTGACATCTGATGCAATAAGGTTACTAGTCAGTATGAGAAAGAAAAACGATGATGGGAAAGAAATATATTTTTCGCAACGAATGATGCGAAAAATACAGGAAAAACAAGTACGGAAAAGTAATAAAATGAAAGGATTAGGGTGAGAGAATAGGAAGAAGATGTAGGTAATTTAATGATATAAAGACCCACGTGACAAGAAGGAAGCGCTCAAACCACTTCACCACTCATATAAAATCGGCTGAAAAATAAGAACTGGAATTGTTCGGCTCTATCACTCTGAGAAAATATAATAATAAATCCGGTCCAACATTTATCTATACTATTCCAGCTTTTCTTATGACCCCCTCGCTTCCTCACTAACCACTCAACCACTAGCTGAACGAAAAACCTACCATAACACCTAACTTCCGCCTTTCACATTGTCTCCCCGTGCTGATTTGAGCGTTATCCTTATCACGGGACCGTCTCCGTCCAACAGGACCTTTTCCTTATTCTGGTGTCTAGATATCCTGTTTATCTCTGAGTTTTACCAAAGTTTGTTCTGTTCATCCATAAACCATAAGGTACATTTGTCCATAAGTACGACAGCAGCATGATCTTTTTCATGGAAGTTGCATTGATTTCGGCTCTAATTTAAAGCCATGTAGTATTGTCCGATGTATCAACACTGGAAGCGTGCAGAGAGTGACGACACGGACAATACGTTACGGTCTCCCTGATGATTTTCCACCATGCAGGTCCCGCCTTGTCAATTACGCACATAAAAATAAGTGGCTTAAATTGGCAGATTTGCTTAAATTACTTAAGTTTTGTCAGAAATCTCTGCCTACACGCCACTTTAATTGTTTACATGAAGTGCAGGTGATAATTCGTACATATCACATAACTGGAAAGTTGGATACCAGATGCCCTACAGTTATGTCAAATGAGTAAGTCGGCCGCCAAAACATGGCGGGAAATAATTATGTTGTGCTACTTCTGCTGCATGTCCACGTGCATGCTCTAATTGTCACGTGGTCATTCATCTGGATCCATTGGTTATGACGTTATGGCGCAATGCGTCAGACATGGCATGGAGGAGAAGTGGGAACAAGCCAATGGACTTGCATTTGACTAATTAATTTAACAGCTGTTTTATCACAACATGTTTATATTTTAATGTACGAATTTTTTTTTGAAATCTGTCCTTGGTATATATATAAATAAACCACTCCCAACAAAAAAAAAATCAAAATAAAATGTTCTATTACTCCTTCTCCGAATCACTATTTACGTGAATATCGACTTGTGCGGATAAATTAGCTGTGTTAAGGCAAATGTAACGAACTCCCTTCATTATATATAAATGTAATATAATATTACATAAATGCTTAATATAAATGTAAGTTACTTATTCATGCTCACCCGAAATTTAAATAGGGAAAATTAAAGAAAGTGTGTCCTGAATAAAACACCCGTCATTATTAAGGATGAGAACAAAGTTCGCGTTGTTTCAAGCAGGTGCACAATTCAGTTCCCTGCTCGGAAAAATAGGCTATGAAAACTATTGCAACTTTGCTGGCAAAAGATGTAACATAATAACGTGAGTCAGAAATGGATAAGACAATTCGTAAATAAGGGAATGATTGATATATTTTTTGTGATTTCCCTAGCGACGGTCTTTCGCGGCAAAGGTACCGGGTTGGATTCACGGTATCGACACGCTTCAGTCTATCCAGCTATAAATGGGTATCTGACTTTATGCTTGAGTTAGGGATGGAAAAGGCAGCGAGGAAGGGAACTGGTCACAACACCTCTCGATGATGGACCTAGTATAGTGAAGTCTCTAACACTTCACTCCCCTACGACAGTATCTGCTATGGGACTACCTTTTTGTTTACCAGCCAGCGAACTGCATAATTGGTTTAATACTCCACACACACACACACACAAACATACATATGCGGGCGTGTTTACGTGTGTCCGTCCAAATGTTTAAATGTCCGAGTTAATTCTTGCAGGTTGTAATTTTGAACAAAGCATTTATGACTGTCTGTTTGGATAGGTGTCACATTGACCGAGTGTCATTACGATAAGGTATCCTTTTGGCAGTGTCAGTGTGACCGGGCGTCATTATAAGGGTGCCTAACTGTTAGGTGTCCAACTGGCTAGCTTCCACGATCGTCCCTCGTCTATCTGTTTTGGTCCGTTGTAGTCGTCGTTGTCCCAGGCCGGAATCGTTGGTCGTTTCTCGTGCAGAACAGCATTCAGTCGTCGCTGCAGTTAATTATAAATCTGATGTCAGCATCGATCATTTTAAAAATACTGTTTTACAGTCTCTTGTTTTTGATGTCGTGAAATGAGTTGAGAAAAAGCAAAGCAGTTGTGATGCAGAGAATCAGTTGTTTATTTTAGAGAAAGAATCGGCGGCTAAAGAAATCGATTACGGAGACTACCAGAAGCGAGCAAAAGTAGGGCCGGTGCAAGGCTTTCATGCGCCCTAGGCGAGACTTACAACTGTGCGCCCAAGTTGTATTCTGTACCATCCATCAGCCTATCTATCCATCACGCTTACTTATTCCTACCCATTCATCTGTCTATCCATTCATCTATAATGTTTATCTACTTGCTATATAATAATCTGACCCAAGGTGCCCCACCTTGTAGTGGTGGGTCGGCTTGAGTGCCTTGAGTACATTTTGATCTATATCAGCGGGAGCTTTTGCTCCTGGCAGGTTCAATCAAGCTGAGAAGGTCAAAATGGAAAGGACAGACAAAGTGGGCACATCCTTTCCTCCAGGTTAAAGGAGGTTGGGAACAGGGCTGACAACCCTGCCGTAAAAAAACAAATTGTCACGGAAACAGTTGAAGAAAGAAACATAAGCCAGAGTCAGGAAGAATCCCCGCAAGAGAGACGTATGACGCAGACACCTGATGAAAGCCAGTCAAGGCTGCTGACATCTCTTCTAACGACGAAGGCAAAAACTAGAATAGGTACCTGGAACATACGGACAATGCAGGAAGGCGGAAGGACAGCACAGGTAGCTGGAGAGATAAGACGATACAAAATTTAACTCTTAGACTAGCAGAAACGAGAATAAATGGAACTGGTGAATTCATGACAAATACAGGGGAAAGTATCATATATTCAGGACACGAGGATGAAGACCACACACACACACACAGAAGGGGTTGCTATTATGATGTCCCAGGAAGCCAGAAAAGCTTTAATAGAATGGGAACCAATATCACCCAGGATAATAATGGCAAGATTCCAGGGAAAGGGAAGGAAAATCACCATAATTCAGTGTTATGCCCCTACTAACAATGCAGATGATGATAAGAAGCAAGATTTCTATGATGAACTCCGAGGAGCACTGGATAAAACACACAGGAGAGACAGTAATGGGGGATTTAAATGCAAAAGTAGGAGTAGACAACAAAAACTGGGAACTAATCATGGGAAAGAATGGCATAGGAAACAGAAATAAGAATGGAGAGCTTTTTGTAAACTTTTGTGATTTAAATGATCTGGTCATTGGAGAGACTATCTTCCCACACAAAGACATACACAAGACTACATGGAACTCCCCAGATGGGCACACGCAAAATCAGATAGAACACCTCACCATAGAAAGAAAATTGAGACGCTGCCTACAAGATGTAAGAGTAAAGAGAGGGGCTTACGTAGCGTCAGACCATCCCCTTCTCCTGGCGTCACTGAGGATAAAATTGAGGGCGCACTAAGGCAGATCAAGCCCGAAGTATAATACCTAGAACATTGTGAACAAAGACACAAGAGTTCAGTTCAACCTAAAGTTGAGAAATAGATTTGAAGCACTGGAGAGCCTTGAAGAGGAAAGTATAGATAACCATTGGTGCTAAATTCAGGAAGCATACAGAAATACATGTGAAGAAGTTCTTGGCAAAAGAAATAAACAACAGAAGGAATGGCTCACAGAAAACACATGGAACCTCATAAGAGAAAGGAGATACATCAAACAGCAAGTAAACAACTGTAAAGAGGCAGAAGAGAAAACACAACTGCTCAAGATGTACTGGGAGATAAACAGGAAAGTGAAAAAGAGTGCCAGACAAGACACAAGATAATTTATTGAAAAACTAACAGAGGAAGCCGAGACTGCGACCAAAAAAGGAGACTTAAAAACATTATATAATATTACTAGAACTTTATCTAAGAAACAGCTAAACCACAATACAACAGTGAAGAGCAGAGAAGGTCAAAGCATTAGCAATGAAGAGAAACAAAGGGCCAGATGGGCTGAATATTTTAAGGAAATCCGAAACCAACCAGTACAGCAACCCATCGTATAACTAACAGAAGAGCCACTACAGTACAACATGAACTCACCCACTAAACAAGAGATCTCTCGGGCAATAAAACAGCTGAAAAATGGGAAGGCCGCCGGACCAGATGGAATACCACCAGAAGCCCTGAAGGCAGATATACCATACACTACAGAGTTGCTACACCAGCTCTTCAAGAAAATCTGGGAACAAGAGGCCATCCCAAAGAGCTGGAAGGAAGGCCACATTATCAAGCTGCCAAAGAAAGGAAACCTGACTGTATGTAGCAACTGGAGGGGTATAACACTACTAGCAGTGGCTGGAAAAATTTTGACCAGAGTTTTGTTGGACTGTATTAAGAAGGCGGTAGATGACAAACTTAGAGAAGAACTGGCAGGATTTCGTGCAGGAAGATCATGCACAGACCAGATAGCAACACTCAGAATCATCATAGAACAATCAAATGAGTGGCAGACCCCCTTGTACGTAAATTTTATGGACTTAGAAAAGGCTCTCGACAGTATAGACCGTACTGTGATGTGGAAAATCCTGAGACATTATGGAATCCCAGAGAATTCATTAAAATCATCCAAGATTTCTATCAGGAGGCCTCATGTAAAGTAGTACACAAAGGAAAACTATCAGAGCCATTCACAGTACAAAGTGGAGTCAGACAGGGATGTCTGCTATCACCAACAATTTTTCTCAATAGTCATAGAGTGGGTTATGAGACAGACAACATAGGGAGAGAAAACTGGAATACAGTGGATATTTAACACATAGCTGGAGGATCTAGACTTTGCAGATGATTTGTGGCTTCTATCACACAGACAGCAAGATATGCAGGAGAAAACAGATAGATTAGTAACAGAAGCAGCAAAGATGGGACTGCCAATAAATGTAAATAAAACAAAAGAAATGAGAATAAATAATAGGCAGACGGACTCGATGAAGATCAATGATCTTGTCATTGAAGAAATAGAAAACTTTACATATCTAGGGAGCAACATTGACAAAGGAGGGGGAACTGCTGGTGACGTCTGCTCAAAGATAAATAAAGCCTGATGCGCTTTTAATGCCCTTCGATCAATATGGAACTCCTCAGCTATATCCAGAGAGAACAAAATTAGAATCTTTAACTCAAATGTGAAGTCGGTCTTGCTGTATGGCTCAGAGACATGGCCTGTCTCAAAGAGTATCACCGCCAAGCTACAGCCATTTGTAAATAGATGTATCCGATGGATCCTCCGTATAAGATGGCCAGATGTATTAACAAATATAGAGCTAAGGAAAAGATGCGGACAACAGCCAATACAAACAGAAATTAAGGTAAGAAAGTGGGGATAGATAGAACATACACTTTTAAGAGAAAAATCAAGCATAGCCAGGGTTGCCCTTGACTGGAACCCATAGGGGAAAAGAAGAGTGTGGAGGCCAAAGCGAACTTGGAGAAGAACTGTTGAAGAGGAGGCTAGGGAAATTGGAATGACTTGGGCACAGATGAAAAAGACAGCCCAGAATAGAAATCGATGGAGAGCAACTGTTTCTGCCCTATGTTCCACAGGGAGCGAAAAGGAATGATGATGATGTATATTATAATGGTTTATTGTATGATGTGATAATAACAATACAGCGCACGAATACGGCATGGAACATTATGACAAAATAAACTTGTATCCACCTTCCTCTGGTCACCAAATTTATTGGCGAGAAAGGAGATAAAACGTTCTTTTTACTACACTGACAGAAATAGCTAATAAGGATCGCAACAACACAAGGGGACTCGAAAATTTTAAAAGAAATTTGATAAGACAACTGGTAAATTTTATTTACTGTAATTGTTTCCCTCAAAAATTTACTTTCCTTGCCTTTGGAAGCTTTTAATTAAATATCTAAGTTTTGCGCCGACAAAACGACCCGGAATGTCATAAAATCATAAATAGGATTATGTTGTAAATCAATCTTTAAAAAGAAAAAAGATATATAAATATATTCTTAATATTAGATGAAATATCTAGATAATGTTATTTCTTTATTTATAAATAATTATTGGCTTATTTAATTTATATAACTATTTTTTTAACACTAACAAAATTACATTTTGTTGGAATGCATGCGCCCCTAGGACCTTTGCGCCCTAGGCGACCGCGCCTGTTCGCATAAAAGACGGGCCGACCTTGGGTAAGAGGTAACGGTGAAGGCAGTCTCAAAGCTAATACTGCTGTTGAGGGGTGAAATGTTAGAGACTTCACGTTACTAGGCCTAGTTTTATGAGGTGGGGTGACCAATACCCTCCCTCGCTGCCTTTGTTTTCCCCAACTTAAAAGTAGTCAGGGCCCTATTTTAGCACGGTAGACTGGAGCGTGACGCTACCACCTGGGAAATCAATTTAAAAGATCTATTGAAATTGTGTTTACTTTACAGAAGAGACAGAGTCGCATTAAACAACGTTACTAATGCTTATCACGTTAAGACTAATATTAAGTTTTAAAAGCCAAACGTAAGACTTCATTAGCATATTTTCTGCACTAAACTAACCCATATTTTAATGTTGCAGTGTTACCTATTCAGGAACGTGCTGTGTAGTTCCGGGGGGGGGGCGGGGGGGGGGGGGGCCTGAAGAGACAAATAAATAAATAAGACTATTGTACTTTCAAGCATGTCGTAGAAGGCGACTAAAATGAGGTTGTGCGTGGGGCTGACCACCTCATCATGTAAAACGCATTGCCACAGAAAGCACCGCTGCAAGGGCATGTGACTTCTTGATGCAGGCCTTCTTCAAGGGGACCAGCCGCAGTGGCGGATCCATGTTCTGTAATCAGTAAACAGGAAAATTATTTCTTACAGGCAGGCGCCGACCACACACGCTAAAATATATATATATATATATATATATATATATATATATAAATATATATATATATATATATATATATATATATATATATATATGTGTGTGTCAGGGTCTGCTTCGAGACATAGGCAGGATGGAGCTAGTGTTTCTTCATGCATGTCGTAATAGGCGACTAATATAAGGTTGTGCTCTCGTCATGCAAAATAAATTGCTACAGAAGTTATCACATGACTGGTTTAGTACATGATTCCTGCAAGGGGACCAATGGCTTTATCTTATATATACAATCCCAGCTTTTTCTGTCAGTGCGTAACGCAAAGGGGTGCAACTTTGGTTGAAAGTTAGACATTAATTGTATTGCTTCCCTTATATGTATTCTCCCGAAAATAGTAACACTTACCAAAGAAGAATGCGCAAATGACGGTGTGCACAAAAATATTTATAGAATGTGTGATCCCGTATACACACATTGGGATCCTCGCTGCTGCTACGTAGTACTACTAACAGGAGGAAGCAATTCATTTTCTTCTGGCGTGTTGCGAGAAGAAGAATGCTGTTATATATTGTGAGAGCATTTTAACATCAGATGTAAAACAAATATTTTGGATTTTTAAATACTTTTGAATAAGTAAAATTGTCGTTAAGTATTTGTGCTTTTGAATTTAATTCCCGTCTTATGACGGGCATTTACACTAGTAAATATATATATATATAATATGCGTACGCCCTTAAATTTTTAGCTATTTACTACGTCACATAAACTACGGTGTAACTGTTAATTGTAGCATTTTAACTGGATGCCAGGAACATGCATTTACGTTAGCTTATTTCTTAGTGAGTCTGATATATACAGGGCCGGCTTATGGGCGGTGCAGCCTGGCCGGGCGCCGACCTGGGTGAGGGAGTGCAAAAAAAAAATTAAAAACATTAACATTTAAAACTACAACCGGAAAAAAAAAATAAAACTGACAATTTCAAAGTTAAAAAAAAAAATTACTGATCGTTTCCCTACATGTCTTTATTATTCCCTACAAACAACAACAACCCAAAAACAACACACTGAATGCCCACCTGTAATTCAACGTGAATACCCAAAAAAAATCACCTACAATAAAATAAAAAAAAACATAAATGCATTATGTTTTAGTAAAATACTACAGTACACATCACTTGTCGAAGTTGCAGTCTGATCCAACTCAATAGCTTGAAATGGAGTCTCGTAAAAGTACATGCAGTTACCGCATGGGGCAAGTGGAAAGGGAGGGGGGGGGCACCATCACGAGACCTCGCATCACCTTGTAAAATCCCTAGGACCAGCTCTGGGTGCATGAGTGTATATGTGATGTTGACGTGAATGCTGTATTTGTGTGAGTGGTTAGAGCTGTATTTGTGTGAGTGGTTAGAGCTGTATTTGTGTGAGTGGTTAGAGCTGTATTTGTGTGAGTGGTTAGAGCTGTATTTGTGTGAGTGGTTAGAGCTGTATTTGTGTGAGTGGTTAGAGCTGTATTTGTGTGAGTGGTTAGAGCTGTATTTGTGTGAGTGGTTAGAGCTGTATTTGTGTGAGTGGTTAGAGCTGTATTTGTGTGAGTGGTTAGAGCTGTATTTGTGTGAGTGGTTAGAGCTGTATTTGTGTGAGTGGTTAGAGCTGTATTTGTGTGAGTGGTTAGAGCGCCGGCCTCTCGCGGCAAAGGTTCCGGGTTCGAATCACGGTACCGACACGCTCCAGTCTACCCAGCTGTAAATGAGTACCTGACTTTGAGTTAGGGAAGGAGCAGGCAGCGAGGAAGGGAACTGGTCAGCCCACCTCTCGATGCTGGACCTAGTATGGTGAAGTCTCTAACACTTCATGCCCCTACAGCAGTATCTGCCATGGGACTACCTTTTTACCTTTGTAATTATGTGTCTGAGTAGACGGTTTATTGTGCATTAATTTACTTACGAGACGTATTTTAAGACCCAAGTGGAACAGTCCCAATTACGGTGGTTTGCAGAATGGGAGAAGGTTGGCTATCACGACAGATATGGCAAACCAAGAGCCAGGTATCCCAGGTCTCCAATCCGACCTAGAGGTCGCTGAGAGGACAGCCTTAGACGATCTCTGAATGACCGAGGACTAGATTGGAATCAGGCCAGGAGGAAGCCAGCCGATTGGATAGTAAGGCGCTCTCTCTGGCAAATCTCTACACCCCAGGGTAGAAAATGAACGACTAGGTAAGTAAGACGTATTTTAACACCTATTGTTAAACAGAGTTAGTGATATACTGAATATGTTGTATAGAAGATGGATAATCATGTTCTTGGTTGTATATACTCTCTCAAGGCTACTTTTGTTTTAAAAGACATTAACTCCCAGATTTTAGGTGATAGTTGCCAAAAAGGCATGTAACCAGTTATTGCCTGATGTGGCATGCAGAATGGAAACTAGAAAAGATGTCAAGATAGTACCGTATGTGTGGAAACAGACGGAAGTTGCCAGATAAGTTAAAGCCGTCAGTAACAAGAAGCAACGCTAGACAAAACCTTCACCTATTTGAACTGGAAAGATTTGATGACAATCACTGACGGATATAGAACAAACGTGCAGCGTACGTGCAGTGTTCAAAGAAGAAAGTTGCACTTTTAATTTGGCGGCGCTTTCGCGTAGCAACCCATGCGTAGACAAGGTTGTCCTGTCCCACTTTTTGATTACGTTTTGCACCGTGGCTGGATAGTAAGTCGTCAGCACTATTTTTAGCAGCTAGCTCCACACTGGACGGCTAGACAAAGTGGGTAATATGACTGCAGTCATAGTTTAACTGCCTTTGTGTTTCTTGTTGCTCCATTCTTTTTGTCTCTGATGCCGGCGTTTGTGGAGATGAGGTAGCACAGCAAGCAACTCTGTCGTTTAGGAACAACCTCCAAATAATATTGCACTCACTGGAAATATCAACTCGTCCTGAACTGGAGATTAAAACAAAATATACAAGCGATTCTTAAACATAATAACATTCTACGCGATATATTGGGTGCCACGTAGACAAAGCTGGATCTGTTATGCCATGTGTGTGTGGATGTGCGTATATATATATATATATATATATATATATATATATATATATATATATATATATATATATATATATATATAGATATAAATATATATATATAGATATATATATATATACATATACAGTAGAACTCCATTTATCCGAACCCCAATTATCCGAACATCCAATTATCCGAACACTTTTTCCAGAAAAAAAAAAAAAAAATCAGTCTCCACCAGTCACGTTAGACTACAGTTCTGAATCTTTTGATGCGGCACGCTTCAAATGTGTGCGAACAATTTGTAGACAATGAGATGGGCTAATGGACGGTCGCTTACGTACATGAAGTCAGTTAGATCATAAAGTCCGTTAATATCTGGTTTACCAATCCAGTGTACGTGTGAGTTCTAGGCAGAACACTGGCTAAACAGACAGTTCAACTTAAAATAATTGTGTCTGCTATTACAGCAGAATAATTTTGGTGTACACGTATTTCTCTGTGCGACCTGGCATCTTCCAGTAGGCCTAAAGCATATAAAAGGAACCGCAATGTTTTGTCAATTGAAACGAAAACAGAAATTATCAAGAGACTAGGAAAAGGTGAAACTGTGTCTTCATTTGCGAGGATTTTCAATGTTGAGAAAGCTACCGTCTCTGACATCAAAAGTAACAAGGATAAAATTATGAGTTTTGCATCGAAATTGGATAGTGAAAATGGGTCGAAGAAACATAAAACCATGAGAAATGCGAAAGATTTGAAATTGGAAGAGGCTTTGTATATATGGTTTGTGCAAAGAAGAAGCAAAGGGGAACCTATCTCTGGCTCTCTATTGTGTGAAAAGGCACTTCAGTTCAACAGTCAACTTGACGGTCGATTCAAGTGGAGGAATTCTCTCATCTAGCTCGCTGGAAATAAAAAGCAGCATCTGCCCTGCCCCTGGGTTTAAAAAGTGCAAAGAGAGAGTAACAATTTTGGTAGCCGCGAATGCCAGTGGAAGTCATCGTTTACCGGTGCTAATGATCGGCAAAGCCAAAAAAACACGTTGTTTAAAGAATGTGACATGTCTCCCATTGTGCTACAAAGCACAGAAGAGTGCTTGGATGAATAGTGAAATATTTCTTGATTGGTATACAATCAGTTCATCCCAAATGTGAAGAGGTTGAAAGAACAAGAAAAGAAAACTGGAAAAGTAATTCTTCTACTGGACAATGCACCATCTCATCCAGAGACGGATACATTGAATGCAGTTGATGCAAATTTTAAAGTAATTTTTCTGCTTCCCAATGTAACAGCACTGATTCAACCAATGGATCAGGGTGTTATAGCAAAGCTTAAAAAGATGTACAAGAAGGAAGTCCTGCGTCGTTTATTGTTGGCTGAAGATGAAGAAAGTGTGGGTGGCGTTTTCAAAAAAAAGCTTAATCTCAAAGACTGCTGCTATATGTAAGCTGATGCTTGGACCACCCTGTCACAAGATAATCTCAACAAGGCTTGGAATAGATTGCTTGGGAAAAAAGGAGGAAATGAAACTACTGCAGTGGATACAAATGATGATTGTATAAATGAAGTTGTGGAACTGTTTCAAGCAATGCCCGGATTTTCGGACTGTGACAAAGATGATGCACACATGTGGCTAGAAGATGATAATGATTCTGGTTTTCAGTTTTTGAATGACGAAGAAATTTTGTCTTTTGTGCAAGAAGAAAACCAAATACATGTAGTGACCGATGATGAAGACTCCTCAGAAGTACATGATGTACTTGTAGATTATGAAGAAAACCCAAAACGTCGACCAAGTCCTGAAGAGGCCTTTATAGCACTAGAAACAGCGATGGCTTGGTACGAGCAAGAAGATGACAGCTGTCCTACACAGCTTCTGCTGTTGAAGAGAAGGCGGGACTTAGCAGCCAAAAGCAGACTATCCAGTTTGGCGCAAAAGAGGATTCCTCGTTATTTTAAATAGTGGGCTACATCTGTGCAAGTACATGTATACGTAAGTTGCGCCTGGTTTTGAATTGTTTGTAATGTTATTTTGAAAACATTTCTCTTTCTTAACAAAAATAATTAATACAAGTAGTACATGCACTGCAGTGTAATGAAAGATTTTGGTGATACAGTGATCTAATACAGTGTGGGTATTATTATTACAGTACAAGTAAATATGTTTTATAGTGTATTTTCCTTGTGATTGTTAATTATTTTTAGAAAGATGTGTACATGTACTCGATACATCATGTAATCCAATTATCCGAACATTTGATTATCCGAACGATGCTCGGTCCCATGGGGTTCGGATAAATGGAGTTCTACTGTATATATATATATATATATATATATATATATATATATGGGGTGCAGGAGTCCGTGACTAGCAACTAAATATAGGCTCCCCGGTAGTACGTGGCTCAGACGGGTGTTGATACCGGGTCCGGCTGTACTGTTTCCCCTATTAGAAGTGCGAAAACGTGCCACACATCTTAATATAACCGAAGTTTACATGTTTGTTATTGGAAGCGTCGCGTAGAAACGTGGTGAACATCGGGGAAAAGATTGCTTGTTAAGAGTGCAGTCACTACTGTGTGTCATGCCTGTGCAGATGGCTACACACATACACTCTATTTCTCTCTCTCTCTCTCTCTCTCTCTCTCTCTCTCTCTCTCTCTCTCTCTCTCTCTCTCTCTTCGTTTCTGTTTGGTGTTCACATTTGGAGGTACGGGCAACGTTGGCATAGGTGGCAGACTTTTTTCAGGTCAATTCCTTTTCAGGGCTTCATCATGTTAGCTGATACAAGCTAGTAGTTCTCTTCAGGGCTTAGTTTTTATCGACACTATGCTTAAGTTTATTCACATATTTTTGAGTGACAAATTGCAGTCTGATGACGAACTTAAGTCTAGATCAGAGGTTTTCAAACTGTGCGTCGCGGCTCCCAGGATCGTCGCGGCCCTCGGCTAAGGGCGTCGCGGTGGTTTGGGAAAAATGTTGGGCTCGATATTATGAGCCAAGGTCCATCAATAAATATAGATCTTCGTAGTATAGAGAGGAGCCGCGGTGATTTATGCACAGGTCAAGGGAGCCGCGGGTCAAAAAAGTTTGAAAACCTCTGGTCTAGATTGAAAAGCACGTACCTCGCCTTGTACAAGTAGGCAGAACCCTTGGAAATAAAAACTGTCTCCCTGTCCGTCTGTATATGTCTGTCGTGTATGTCCGTCTCTCTCTCTCTCTCTCTCTCTCTCTCTCTCTCTCTCTCTCTCTCTCTCTCTCTCTCTCTCCTCTCTCGTCTTCATTTCTGCTTCACATCCAAATATTACAAATTAAAATCATTAGTGTTACAAAGTATGATTTCTGTCAGTGCAGCAGTACAGTCAAACTATGGGCTGGGGTTCATTAGCTAATAGTAATTCTGTGCTCAAGAATTTGTGACGAATTTGCTGCACTTACGTTAAATCAGAAAGCATGGTTCAAACTTTCACATAGACTGGATTCCCTTTTGATTTAATGTGAATTGTAAAGTGTTATGTGCCTGAAGTCAGCTATCTGTTCTGTCCTTTCTGCGTGCAAATAGCTACTGTTTTCTGCCCATACATACACAGTTGACTAGATTACTTATTATTAAAGTTAGGAATATTTTAATACGAAAACACTTTGAGAACTGTATTAGGGGGTCGTCCACATATGACGTCACACAGTGAGGAAAGGGGTCACAATTTTGTGACGTTGTGTGACGATAGGGAGGGGGGATGTCACGTCACACAAATAAAAGTCGTAATCGCTTCTTACATAAATTATGTTTCTACTTTTATCCGCAATATTTAACTTTTTATAACGTTTTATCTATGTTTATTTCCTCTTGTCTCTTCTAATTTTTGTTTCCTTCCCTGTACATTTCATGAACTCTGGCAATCGAGCGTCTGGCTATTGAAAAAAAAAAAGCCATAAATTCTTAAAGTAGAATTGAGTTAATTCATAAGCCATTTAATTTAGATGATTGAAAAGTCACTCACTATTTTTAAAGGTTCATTTCCTCACTTATCTCTGTTAGGTATACATGAAACAAATGTCTAAACAAGAGTCAATAATTAGCATTTGATTATTAAGTTTGCTAAAGCACCGATGAGTGTAACTGTGTCACTGATAAAATGACTACTGAACATCTGCTTCAAAGTTGCCCAACATATGCGGAACAGTGAAAGCACGTTTAGCCGACACAAGAACCTGTCGTAGAAAAGCTCTACGGAGATTCATATAGCCTCAAACTGACTATTGCTATCTTTGAAAACATTCAAGTAGACGTCTAAGAGTGTACGAAGAAGAAGAAGATTATTATTTTATTTGTTATTTGTTTATTTTCAGAAACAAAATAAAATGAAATATAAAATAGCCAATAAACTGACCATACAAGAGACTGAAGTGCTGCCCGCAATCAAATTATGTTCAGAAAAGACCGAATCTCATGCTTGGCTTTAATGTTAATTTGACATATCATGTCGATAATAAAATGGCAGTTAAGACTCTTTATTTTAACGTTTGTTTCATATAAATTTTACCTTTACCTTTTTCATATAAATTTTACCTTTACCTTTTTCATATAAATTAGTTGAACAGGAGTGAAGAAATAACAATTTAAAAAATAGGAAGTTACATTTCAATCATTCAGCAGACACTTGTAAATTGCGATGCCTGATATAATAGGTTTCGAAATACGTTAGCCTACTCTTTCAGCCATTTATTCTTCCGCTGTTAGAAACCAACCACTGGTGTTTACAACGTTAACTCTAACTATCACGAGAAGAGCGAAAAATCGACCATTTCTACAGTACAGATGAATGAAGTAGCAATTATTATGGTAGTTATATCCGCTGTGCAATTTTCACATAATCATCCTGTTTAACGTGTAATTATCCTCCTTTGCTTTAAAGGGAAGTAACACACAAGTATATTGATGACCCCAAAAAGGTATCACTATTATACATATCGTGTAAATAAACATTTATGTTTCCATCTGTTTATTTGTTTTCATAAAGATATGAGAAGATGTTAGCTTGCTACTGTACTAGATAATAGCACCTGCCTGTATTCTAGATATGTATAGGGTGAGCTGAAGCTACGTGTAGTTCCTGGGGGTCTGTGATGAGACATTGGAAGGATATGACTTCTGCTCCCTCAGCCTCGAAAAAAACTGACTAATTTAAAGTGTGCATGAGGCTGGCAACTTCATCACGTAAAACAGATTGCTACAGACACCACTGCCGCAAGAGCATGTGAATGGTTGGTGCCAGCTTCCTGCAAGGGGGACCAGCTACAAGGGTGGATCCATGCTCCATAAGGAGCGGTAAGGGAAATGGTGATGTAGGATGAGCTGAAATAAGTCAGTCTGTACATGTGGTCTGTACATGTGGTCTGTACATGTAGTGTGCGACTGGCAAACACTGGTGACAATTCAGCAAAAATGATGTGAATTGTTGAGATTTAGAAGGCGTATAAGCCTAACCAATTTTACAGAAAATGCATCGACTAACGTGTACTGACATTACAGTGGACAAACGAACTTTCTTGATCACCAAAAAAAAAACCAGTAACTTATTTGACCAACAAGGACAGTAACTGATTTGACCAGCAAGGACAGTAACTTATTTGACCATTGGTTCTGTGAAACCGTCAGATACACGATCTTGGTTTATTAAAAGTATTAAGGGCAAAATATGTCTTGCATCTGTTGATATTATTCAGATGATGCTTGTTAGGGTCCTATCGCCTAATAAATAAAACTATGAGACTCTCCACCACGGTACGTATTTTGTGAATCATCATATAAACAATATAACTTTAAAAAAATATGAAACAGGTGTGAAACTTTTGAAACGCCTAACTGCGACACCTTTCGAGAAAATACCTCTCAGCCGCGCTACCTTTCGGGGAATCACCTTTGCCCCGCATGTCACATCACGCAAGGCAGTTAAACTGAACAACTAAACATAGTGGGTTTTGTTACAGTTAAAAACATACCGACTAATGCGCGGCAGTTTTAAATTAGGTATCGTGCGATTGTAAAGCTATGCTGTAAAAATCTGCAACACTGAAACTAAAAATAGGAAGAAACTGAATACATGATAAATCGTACTATTTTTAGAACATTAGATAGACATGGGACACCATAATTCTTTGCCGTTATGTGGTGACAGGTTACTTGCTAGTTTTCATCATAATTATTTTTTCTCATCTTATGGAACATAATAGCCATCACTGAAGCTGATCCCCTTCCAGAAGGCCTACACTAAAGCTCTCGTAGAAGTGGTTTCTGTAGCATTTTATTTTGCATGATGAGGTTGCCATCCACATGCAGTCTCATATAAGTCGTCCTTTTAGGACAAATTTGAAGGAACAGTAGACATCTTCTTTTGTCTTTCTCTATCCCCCAAGAGACCCCTAGGAACTCATGGCGATATTTTGTACATATCATCGGTCTGAGCCTACCAATCTTAATTCTTTATTTTTTGTTGTCGTAATATGTAATGTATACCTTCAGAAATATGAAACTATAATTATTTGAATTAAAACATGTCTTTAGTTAAAAGTAATAGAAAATTGTAACATTTAAAATATAATTACATGTATTTGTTTTTTATTTTGTTTATTTTAATCTTCATGATGAAAAGCTTTTGTTAATGGCAAATTTGGAAGGTGCTTTTTAAGGACTTTCGGTTTAACCGACAAATCCACTTTCCAGCATACTCCGCATTCCATGGAAAGCGGATAATCGGCAGTTACTGTAAATAGGTTTGTAATTGTCATGACATGTCATTATCTTAGTATTAAAATAGTCGGCTAACTCTTGCGACATCTTTGTAAGACTCTCCTATTTTGACTAGCTAATAACTTATATTTCACAAATTTGGAAGATTATAACCAAGAAGTTTGCTCACATAAACAGAGTGTATATAAACATTTGAATTAAATCTTTGAACTTACCAAACTGATGTGATGGAAGACATCTTAAAAAGAACGAACGAACGAACGAACGAACGAACTTTATTTTCAAAGGGTTAAGAATTGGGCACGCAGGCCCGTCTGACATTCTGCCCTTCCTCTCTCTCTCATCATGTATACTGTATCCTTTCATCCTCACATTTACTTTAAGCATTATTAAGGCATTTATCATTATAAAAGTAATATAACATCAAACATTTGCAATAATCATCATAATTAAAGTATGTTTTTAAAATAAATAAAGATAGATAGATAGATAGATAGATAGATAGATAGATAGATAGATAGATAGATAGATAGATAGATAGATAGATAGACAGACAGACAGACAGACAGACAGACAGACAGACAGACAGACAGACAGACAGACAGACAGACAGACAGACAGACAGACAGACAGACAGACAGACAGACAGACAGACAGACAGACAGACAGACAGACA
This sequence comes from Oreohelix idahoensis, assembly GCA_024509875.1. Classification (NCBI taxonomy): domain Eukaryota; kingdom Metazoa; phylum Mollusca; class Gastropoda; order Stylommatophora; family Oreohelicidae; genus Oreohelix; species Oreohelix idahoensis. The sequence continues at coordinate 40,372 of JAMPIV010010764.1, forward strand.
GACAGACAGACAGACAGACAGACAGACAGACAGACAGACAGACAGACAGACAGACAGACAGATAGATGATAGATAGATAGATAGATAGATAGATAGATAGATAGATAGATAGAAAGAAAGAAGTGAAACAAGCAAGCTTTAGCCAAAATCACAGATGCTAGATGACTAACGATGTAATATGAAATGAGTCGGCGTCTCTTGAAATTGCATTGTATACTTTATTTTGAAGAGGCCTTTTGTTCTGAAGCGCTGTAATGGTCTATTGGACAGGCGATTGATTGTACTTATAGTATCGAACTTGAAAGCGGACAACTTTTATTTATTTTTATTTTTTTTGCAGTCATATGGAGTTTATACCTCGAGAATATATTATCCTAGTTATATTTTCTTCCTATGATCTAATCAGGCCTACATGTGTATGTTTAGGCCAGGGTTTGAAGGATAAAGTAACCTAGGGCTACTTTAAATCAGGCTATGGTCTGGTCTAAAATTAATCTGGTCTGCTGCGTTGGAATTCTTATTACAGCTGATCTATCCATTGCTGCAACCAATCATCTCAGGACGTACAAAGAAGAGTTGGCACCCGTTCTTTTAAGAGAGTTTGTGCGAATGTTTCACTATGATTTTTTCTTCTTTAGCTAAGAGAATAATAATGACGTTGCACCCCCAAAATATTGTTCTAGAAATTTCTTGCTGATAACTTTTTAAACGGATGGTTATAAAATGTTGAAATCACAGTAACAACATGTCTGGTTCTGTTGGTGAGCTGCGGTGAGCAGTGATCTTTCTATGATTTTTAAAACTTACGAAGAAGAAACTTGTAGATGGTGGAGAAAAGATCTCCTGTCATCTACTGCACTCTTATTTAGCACTAGTTTTTATAGCCACAACTATCATCGCTTTTATCTTTTTAAGTACCGTACTAATTTTCATATCCACATTACTCTGACTCAGCTTCCATTTTATTTTTAAGAATTTGCTTTCATATCCACAGTTCCCTTACTCAACTTCCATTTTTTTTGTCTAGCACTGGTTTTCATATCTACGTCTTATTCATGATGACAAGGTGGTCTTACGAACATTCTGTTTCTTTCAGTGTTGCCACCCGTAACTTCATTCCGCCTGAGATTTTCAGTGTTGCCACATTAATCTCGCTATGAACTAAGAGGGCAATTAAACCACTGTCGCATAATTTCTTAACTCGTTTCTCATTGGTTAAAAAAAATATATATATAAACAAAACGAAAAATAGTTTCATTAAAAAAAACAAAAAAACATTTTTAGTGGGAGTTTGACCGCTCTGTGGACCTATGCCGCCCTGGCAAATGAACAATGCGTGACTCCCCCCTTGGTTAGCCACTAGGCATTAATGGTAATCACTGAAGCCACGGAAGAGTGCATACTAATTATATTATGTCTGTCTACCATTCCCAAAGTAGCGCAGCCAGTGGCGGCCCATTCTTAAGGGCCAGTGGGAGTGACACTCTCACTAGTAATTTAAAAAAAAAACAACAACCCTTATTCACATTTTCATAGTAACATATCACAAGTCTCTGTAGATATATTACAACCGTTGTGATTCCACATTACACCCTCCTCAACTCCCTCTCTCTCTCTCTTCCACCAGTACACTCGCTGCTACTCCAACACATTCCCACTTGCTTAAAAGCGAGCTTCGTTCCTATCCTGTCTGAACTTGGATGGGGGAGGGGGGGGGGGGAAGAGAGAGATAAAAGAAACTATCACCAGTTAAATATTGTGACATTATTAGTGTAATATTGACAATGAATAACCTGTACTGTGTTTGTTATGTATGCAGTTGTCATCTTATACCCTTGATGGGAGCCGCGCTGGTGTAATGGTTACCACATTGCGCTGGCGATCAGGTGTTCAAGGTTCAAGCCCGGGCGTGGGCATTTGAAAGAGTGTCACCGACCGGGATTTTGACTGAATAACCTGAACGGCTCCTGAGATAAACCCTTTGTGGATGGGAAGGAGCGAAACTCATGATCGGGTTGGAAGGAAAGTCCACAGGCTCACCAGCCTCGCAATGACATGTCATTGGGCCGAAGGGCTGAAAGCCCAAGTGCCGCTGGTTAAGAAAAAAAAAATACCCTTGATGTGTTATATGCTCCGCGCGTATGAGCACATGTAACTACAAAATTGTTAATAGATATCCCCACTATCAGACCGAACGTATTGGGGGCGCCAGTTCACACATCGGTCATCGACCTAGGAAAGAATGTTTCCTGAGAGTGCTTGAGCGGAGTATGTGTGTTTCTTAAGTAACGCAACTGATGTCTGTTTTTAAAGTAACACATTTGTCTGTTGTTTCTAAATTAACGCATCTCTCTGCCGTTTCTTAATTAGCACAATTATCTACTTTAGCACACTTCTACTGTTTCTAAATTCATGCGCCTCCTTTCCAGAGGACCTTCTTCTGTCTTGGGCGTTGATCTATATTCTGTAATTCTTCTTCTTTCTTTGATCCTTAGCCGCCGACCGTCAAAGCAGTCAGTGGCCATCACGCCTTGTGGCGTCTTGTAGGGCAACAACAAATTGATTCCACTTTGCTCGGTCGGCGGCCATCCTTCGTACAGTACCCCAACTCTGGTTCATTCTTTGCATCTCAGCCTCCACAGTCCTCCGCCAAGTTGTTTTTGGTCGGCCTCTCTTTCGTTTTCCTTCAGGGGTCCATAGCATAGCTGTTCTTGTGATGGCATCGGGGTCTCTTCTGAGGACATGGCCAACCCAGCTCCAGCGTCTGCCAGCTATGATGGTGTGCATGTCCTCTTGCTTGCTTCGAGTAAGCAGATCTTGGTTAGTGATGGTGTTCGGCCAAAAGATTCGGTGAATTTTTCTTAGGCATGTTGTGTGAAAAGAGGACAATTTCGACATTTCCTTCTCTGTAACTCTCCAGCATTCCGCACCATAGAGAAGCACAGAAAGCACACAGCTCTGATATAATCTTAATTTTGTGCTTGTGCTGTACTGAGAGGACTTCCAGATGTTGTTTAGACTAAAAAGGGCTGTTCTTGCTTTGTTCATTCTGTTGTTGATGTCTTTGCTTGCTCCGCCGTCTGGTGTTACTTTGCATCCTAGATATGTGAAGGTGTCTGTCTGTTCCAGTTGCTGATTCCTTGCTGATATGGGCTCAGGGTTGCTCACATTGAGTGTCATGACCTCTGACTTCTTTAGATTGATGTTCAAGCCCACCTGCTGGCTATACTTATTAAGTCTATCCGTTTTTTCCTGGATGTGTTGATGTGAATGTGCTAGTAGTGCAATGTCATCTGCATATTCCAGATCTTCAATGTAGAAAATGTAGTCCATCTTATTCCTCTTGGACTACCCTCTGTTGTTTGGCGCATCACCCAGTCTATGACTGTTAAAAATAGAGTGGTTGATAAGGGGCATCCCTGTCGTACTCCTGTCTTCACCTCAAAGGTTATGTTGCTCTGCCCAACGCTACACGTAAAGTTGGCATAGAGGCTTTTTATGATTGACACTATGCAGCTTGGAATTCCATAAGCCCTCAGTATTTTCCATAAACTGTCCCTATGTATACTGTCAAAAGCCTTTTCAAAATCAACGAAATTAATGTACAGCTGTCTTTGCCATTCTGAGCACTGCTCTATAATGTTCCTGAGTGTAAATATGTGATCTACACATCTTCTGTTCTTTCTAAATCCTGCTTGTTCTTTCCTCAGTTTGTGGTCTACTGCTTTTGAAATTCTCTGTGTAATTATCCTGCCCAGTATTTTGCTGGAAACTGAGAGAAGGGTGACTCCTCTCCAGTTATTGCAGTATGCAAGATCTCCCTTCTTGGGCAATTTGACAATTATTCCTTTATTCCACTCCGTTGGTGTTGCCCCTGTTTTCCAGACTTGTGCAAATAGTGGTTCTAATAGTTCTGCTGCTAGCTGAGGGTCTGTCTTGAATAGCTCTGCATTTAAGTTATCATGGCCAGGAGCTTTTCCATTCTTTAACCCTTTGATTGCTGTGATGATTTCTTCTTTTCGTGGAATGTCTGTATTAACATCTAGATCATTTTCAGCCTCAAGAACATTCAATTGTGTCTCTGGTGGTTCCTTGTTCAGAGTTTCTCTGAAATGCTCTGCCCATCTTGTTTCCTGTCCCTCTGCTGTCGTGATGAGATTTCCTTGCTTATCTCTTACTAGTGTAATATTGTTTGCACCTCGTTTTTCGTTGATGAATTTAGTTATTTTGTATACTGTACTTTGATCATTTCTCAGTGCTGCCTCTTCTGCCTGTCTTGCAAGATCGTCTAGGAAATTCCTTTTGTTGGCTCGGGTTTGGCGTTTAACTTCCTTGTTCAGCTGACTGTATTGTTCGCTATATTGAAACTGAAAGTGAAACTAAGAACGGCTGGACCAACTGTAACTACGCAGAAAAGGTTGGACATCAGCAAATTGAAGGACCCCCTTACCAGAAAAGCTTTTGCGGCTGATATAAAGAAACGATATCAATTTGCCATAAGCCAGGAAAAGACATCGACTAATGATATAGACCAGAAATTCAACACCATCTCAACAATATATAAGGAAAGCAGCAAATCATGCTTGGGATTCCAGGAAAGGAAGAAGCAAGACTGGATAACACCAGAAACATTAAACACCATAAAGATGAGAAAGGAAATGACAAGAAAGAAAACAGAAGCGAAGTCCCCCAGGTTAAAGCAACTATATAGCGAACAATTCTGTAATTGACTTGTCCATATTTGTTGAAGTTTTTTGGTAAAACGTTTTTTACGGGATGGGGTAACCAGCCCCATGCCCAACCCTCCTTAGTCGCTTTTTACGACATGCATGATAAGGTACAGTGTTGCTATTCTTTGCTCCCCTTTCGGGCCCCAGTAAAAAATTTCTAAATCAACACATCTTTTTATTTTTTTAAAGTAGCGCACTTGTCTACTGTTTGTGAAGTAGCATATATCCTGTTTCTAAATTAACGCATCTTTCTATCGTTACTGAAGTAAAGCATTTGTCTACGTATCTAAAATAATGTTGCGGTCATTGCCCCAGCATTGATCGTTTCCTAAAATGCCTGCTTGATCAAAGAGAGAACCTTAGTGCTTTAGAACTTCGTACGTTGGTGTGATGTTTATTAGTCTACCCAGCTGATAAAACATCGTTAATTACACACACGGCGATACCAAGGACATACATACCTACCTAGAATACGCACACTGATTTACGCTGAAACCTGTGATGTGTTTTGAATAGATGGCCACAATTTACAACAATAATATAACTATACTAGCAATAACCCGTCAAAATTGACAGGTTTTTAATTATAGTGTGTTGTTTCTGTTACATGTATTACAGACGGTACTATAACTACTGTGGTCATTTCATTGCAGGCGACCGTCTTTAGATATTTGTAGTGAAAACTATATGGATGTATTAAGTATGAAGACATGGAGTAACCTTACCTAAATGACATGTGAAGCAGTGATAATGGTCTAATGGACCGTAAATTGACTTAATTTCTTTTATGACAACATGTCTCGTAATTGTTCATGCATCTTTTAAAATCTTGCCCTGGTCGACTTACTGCCTCTGAGAAGCCATGGTCGACTTACTGCCTCTGAGAAGCCATGGTCGACTTACTGCCTCCGAGAACAACGTTTGAAGTTTGACGAAACTCCAGTTCCTGTACTGTTTATCAGTTTTGTTGTTGGCTTCTTTCCATAATCAAACTGTTCATGCACACCTTCATTTGCGCACTTTTTCTATTTTCGGGAGTGTACATATAAGGTGAAACAATAGAATTATTGTCTAACTTTCAACCACAGTTGCACCCCCTTAGCTGTGGATGAAAGTTAATGTACTCTCTCGAAGATAGAAAAAGTGCGCAAATGACGGTGTGCAAAATGTGACTGATCGACGGACCAACCGAAGTACTTACGGCGGGAATTATGTATTGAATTAGTCTTGTTTTAAAAGTTAAGTCCATTTTTATTTAATTACGTGAACTAAATAAAGCTCAAAATAAATCGATTATGCCGTGTTATCTGTGGCATCCAAGGCTTAAGATACATGAGAGAGAATCGTTCTAAAGGTAACCGAGACTGTTCGTGTCCGAGAAGTCAATCAATCAGTCATTGGTCTCCTTTTTCGCTCCATATGGAGCATGTAGCTACCACTGCAAATGGTCCTTTGAAGAAGCCTACACCAAAGCACCAAATCTTGCAGCAGTGGTTTCTGTAACATTTTGTTTTACAGGATGAGGTTGTCAGCCTCATACACAACCTCATATTAATCACTTTTTACGGAATACTTGAAGAAGCAGTAGACATATTTTTTTCTTTATCTCTTCAGACACCCCCTGGGAACTACACGGGACATTTTGAGGAAAGATAAGGTTATAAAGATAAGGTTATAAAGAAAACGAATGAGCAGAGGAAAGGCTGTTAGTCTGGGAGTGTGGAAGACAAGAGGAGTAATTGAGTTCTAGAGTTCTCTAAGACAGAAGCCACATTATAATTAAACGTGGAAATTACCGTAAGTGCAGTATAATACACACATTCATATAAGCTTGGCAGTCAAGTAGAGATAGATCTAGAAATAATGAAGGTGGTAAATTCCTGGGACACACAGTACATCAGGGGTCAGTAACCGGTCATTCTTGATCTACCGGTCGATCCTAAGGGATTATTTGGTAGATCTTTAAATGTCGGAAGGAGAAAAAAGAATTTTCCACCCAGGTAATTTGCTGACTAACCCTTTCCTTCCGGCGTTTAAAAAATACGGTGTCCCATGTCTTAAGGTAATCTCACAACATTCCCACTGAAAACCCACACGCTAGCTTTTTAAAATTCACATTCTTCGTGAACTACATACAAGATAGGAAGCGATCTTTTGTTTGAAGAGAGGTTAAATTTCGATAAAGTATCATTTAGTTTGAACTTTCCACCGCTCTGTCGATGGAAAATACAGATCATGCGGCAGCGATAGAAGTTATAATAAGGCTGCATTTATTCCAAATTATAAATTCTCTGAAAACAGAACGATTTTATCATAGCAGATCTTTAGAGAGCTCAGTAGTTCTAAAGTAGATTCCCTACACAATCTGTGTTGCCGACGGCTGTAGTATACCAGTGCTCAAGTAACATTGATAGGTATATATAATTTTTGACCCTTCAGCCCGCCAAGGAGCATAGACCTTGAACAAACGTGTGGCAGGTCCGTCTGTCACGTCCCATCAGCTGAAGGTCTTTCCACGTCTTCCTCATCATTCTCATTTCTGTCTCCAGTTCTCTTCTCCAAGTGTCTTGTGGGTTTACCTCCGATTCTCTTACTCTGGGGATTCCAGAACAAGAAATTCTTGGTAATGTTATCAACAGTTTTTCTCAGTGTGTGTCCTATCCATCTCCAACACATTATTCTTATCTCTTGTCTGGTTCTTGTAATCAGCTGATAGATGTATGCGAGAATAAGAAAATAATGAAACGAAGAAACAACGACACCGTGGCACTCATATACACGTGATTAGAAATACCTTTCAGCATAAAGTTTCATATTCAAGACGAAAGAATAGACAATGCAAAATTGAGTTCCAGTATAACTGAAGTACATTTTGCTGGGGTCGAATTGTGCGTGACATGGAAAGATAAGGCAAACACACACGCACGAAGAAAGATATAGTTCGAATCATTGGATAATCGGCATAACTTTATCATGAGATATGCTTGCAACACTTTGTAAAGGTCTTGCAAAAAGGATCAGACGCATCATGTTGATATAATAATGGTTAGAAGAGAAAAGGTGGAGCTTAAAGTTATCTCAGGACTTCGTGGGGCAGCTTAGAAGTTTTTTTGCAAAATGAGCAGAGGGACAAAAAATTTCATCCATAGAAGCTCATTACTAGAGAAAAAGACAGCAATAACTTAATAGATTATCCCAGTTCGTTGCGCAGTTTTATTCAGCGGCTTTCAGGTTATTACCTTCTTACGCCAGTTCCTGGGGAAGCTGGCTGGAACAGTTTGAAGACAGCCGCTTCCAACAGTCACGTATTTTATTTACATTAGATTATCAGTGTACCGTGGACCTTGTGGTATCTTGAAGTCGCAACAATGAGTCTCGTTATTTACCAACCCACGTGACTGTTATCATTCAGGGTCATGAGTACGGTACTTCAGGATTGAACCTGGCATTTTGAAACGGCTGTATAATTTCTTAAAGCGTTCACTTAACCTTGATGAAACTGTTCGTGTTACTGCAGTTACTTATTCTACAGAAATAATCTCCAAAACAACTGCCTTTAATACAGTTTGCTTTACTTTTTACTTGTTCGTTCCACTAATACCGGGAAGTGTAGTTCCACTGATGCCGGGAAGTGTAGTTGGGAGCTGATGTTTTCGTACTTGAGCCATGTGTGTAGCATTGACTGATGTGATCCCATGTAGCTGTATGATTTCTGTGATGTTGTCTATGCATCCGCCTCTTAGTGTTCCCCGTGTCCTGGAACCCGATCTTCTACTGTTGTAGGCGCGTAGTGGTAATTTATCGGTCTCCATTCCCATGAGATGGCCAAGCCACTTAATTTTCTGTCTCTCAGTATACAGGCATACTTCGCTTTATTGTGCTTCGCAGATATTGCGCTTTTTTCAAATTATTCATGTTTATTTATGTGACGGTATTGCCGCCCCTGCTTTGCAATAGTGATCCAACAGTGGCAAAACTCAAGCGTTTCTAATATGGGTTTCAAAGTTGTCTACCTTCGCACAAGATTACTCTTGGCAGAAATGCAGATAGAAGGTTAACAACGTTTCTACCACAAAATAGTGTTCACAAGATATTCAGATACGCGAAAACAATGCTGCTGTGGATTAGCACGTTAATTCTAGAATCTGCCGACCACTCTTGTCAAGAATTAAGCAATGATTTATGTTAGCTCGTTTAAGACCCCACCTCTGATTTACTCACTGAAATTCTTATTATTCTGGTATACTTCTGTTTTAGAGTGTGTGAAGAAATTTGACTGAGACAAACATGCAGTAACTTTAAAATGATTAAACCGAAGTTAAATTTGTAAAATTACAAATAACAAAATTTAAAAATCACTAAGTTTTAACAGTTTGAAAATAATTTGAATAGTTATGGACCAAGAAAAAGTTATCATCACGGTCGTGATAGAAGGTAAATTGTTACAATAAGTTCAAGTGGCAGCATATATATTGAACTTAGCTGCCAATGACGGTTCTGCTCCTTCTGATGGGTTGGTTCTTTTTACACTGCTCACACTCGTCGCTGGTCAAGGTTGTCGGGTGTAGATCGTTTCCCAGAAATGTCAGGGAGAGTCTACAAAGATGGTCCCTCGTCTTAAAGCTTAGGCCACTGTTCCCTTCTTGTCCCAGAGATAGTACTTTCTGCTGGTACCACCAATAACTATGGTAAAGAATAGAAACGAAATGCTCTTCTGAGTATTGCGTTTTCCAACCCATGGTTATGGGTCCCTATCTTCCCATTCTACCATCCCATTTAACTAAGAATTTACCCGCGATGAGAATTAAATTTAATCCCTCGGGATAAAACTTTCTTTACATGTAAATTGAATAGCTTTTATAGTTACTTTACATTTAAATTAAAAGGTTAATAGTACAGATATAATGTGTTTACATTTCCACTGACTGAAAAGTGTTCACACTATAAATTGAATATGTTTTCATTTATGTTTACACTGATTTTAAAAGTTTTAAACTTCCATTAATTTTAAAATGAATATTTTCACATAGACATTTACACTGGTTTGAAACTGTAAGTATTATACTTAGAATGTACATCATTTCTTTCATCTTTTCCTCCCTGCTCCATATGGAACCTGGGATTACTTTATGCTTTTAGTTCTCTTTACGAAACTAGCAATAAAGCAATCACCAGCCAATGGCAGTGGTGGTTCACAAAATCATCATGCTATACGCTGAAGTTGCCAGGCTCAAATAACTAGGACATTCCTAGCACTTTTCACACATTAAAATTTACATGGTAATATATATGTATATATATATATATATATATATATATATATATATATATATATATATATATATATATGTATATATGTATATATATATATATATATATATATATATATATATATATATATATATATATATATATATATATATATATATATATATATATATATATATATATATATATATATATATATATATATATATATATATTAGTATATATATATATATATATATATATATATATATATATATATATATATATATATATATATATATATATATATATATATATATAATATATATATGTTAGTTCACATGTTAGTAATATAAAATGTAAAATCACAACTTACGCCAATCCTGACTCAGAGACCTTTTGCTCAGATGAATAAGAGACTTGAATCGGTCTCTTACACGCGTCTGGTGTGTCGTTAATTTAATAAGTTCCCTCTCTGATTGTGTGGGTTTCCTTCAGTTTCCTCAGACAGCGGCTTTCCTTATTAAAATGATAGAGATTTCCTGGGCTGTTTTTGTAAATCCTGATAAATACACAAATAAAAGGTGTCCGGTCTGATAAAATGGAATTCTAAATTCTAGGCTTCACTCTGGCAAGGTCTGGTGTCTTGGCAAGCGATCTTCACAGTCGTTTTGACTGACTGAAGCGTCAGGTTATATTCACTGCCTTCCCACGCATTCGTTGTTATGAAGCTCAGATGATCAGCCAATCTGATTTGAATATTTTGCATGACTCATCTAGTGCAACATTTCAAACATTACTTTTCTGAAAATGGGCTGTAAACATCCGATTGCCGGGCAGGCGAACTTACAGACATATCGGTAACCTCACACGACAATGTGTGAAAAATGTAACAAATTATTACTTTCGCTAAAGTAGTTAACTTATCTGTTGCTTGAGCACACACAAAATCCGTCTCTTTACAACCTTGGCGGAGACGCATGTGACGTATGAAAATCGGGCCTCTCTTTCTTTAATTCTTCAGTCCCCCTTTTCTCTCTTACAACTAAACAACTCGAGTCATTCCCACGATTGCTGGTTTGGTATGCCATAAGTTATCTGGACATTCGCCCTTTTGTTGTCTTCTCTCGCGGAGGTATCTCTTACTGACATTCCCACAGAGAGGCAGACCACCGGAGATCAAGTTACAATGTCAAGAGCCGAGATCAGCACCCTCTGTTTAACACCTGATAATAGAATTGATGAAGAATTCGCAGGTGCGTTTGCCAGTCATGGGGACATGGGCCGATTCAGTATATTAGCGCAGTTTTAGAAAATTCATCATCAGTCTGCCCCAGGAATTGGTGATATCTGCTAGCGCGAATCTTGGAGTTTTATATAGAAAGAATTTCTGAGATTCACGGAGAGTGTCATTTTCCTTGTGTGGCGGTAATCATATATATATTAGAATTTTGAGTGCCTTAACGTGTTAATGTTTTCACTGGGATTTCTGTGTTTATTAAATAAGCATATTAAATAGTTCCAGCTGTAATAAGTAAATTTAAATTCTTGCTATTCCCCCAGTAAGAGACGCTTTAAATTAATTAATATACGCTAGGCGACTGATAATTAGAGATAAAATATACTAGAATTCATCATGCGTAATTTTGTGAATTACTAAAGTTTTGTGGGTTTTAAATATAATTTAATACCGGAGTGATCTAGAGGTCTTACCTAACGAGTGTAGAATATAATAATGATATCATTGTTAAAATGTTTGTTTTTTCTACATCTAGGCGATCAACCCTGCGATCTAGCGGTCTGAATAGCTCCAGAAAACATTCTTAAAATATTTATTGGGTCTTAAATTTGGACCTGTGCGGTTCTCTTGTCTTCTTACAGAGAGAGTCCCCACATATAAACATTTAAAGAATAAAACATCAGAACTGGACAAGAAAGTACCCAGATTGTTCACAGCAAATCTGATCCGCCTGTGGTGGCCAAATATCTATATATATATATAAACATTGTTTCCAGAATATTGACTATCGTAGTTTTTTTTTTTTCTTTTCTCAAGTGGATTTATCCAGAAAAAGGAATACTTGGGTCCATAACCGGCACCCAACCCCAGAGTGAGAGATAAAAACAGATAGGAGATCCTTTGCTTATCCTTATTGGTTTTCTAACAGTGTACCCACCAGACATTTTCCTTAAATATCGGACATCTGTGTGCTGCCCTATGGTGAACATTTTGATCGCAATATATATTTACCTGCACTACCTGACGTGAACTTTTTGACACATAATATTAGCATTATTTAAGTGGACGTTCCCCATTAGGAAAAATTAATCATTCTTGGAGGAACTGGGGGTCCCTTGGATAGCATCACCGTGAAATATGTCAAAGATACACAGATGTGTTAAAGAGTAGTAGGTAAGTGTGATTGCTGATTGCTTGTGGCCACAGACTGACAGACTGTAAGAAAGAGAAATGAATATTTCATATTTTGTATAATCATTATACTCACTTCAGTCTTTTCGGGTTCGCAAATACTGTTATATCATTTTCTTGTCTTCTTTGTTTCAGGATAGATTAACTAGAGACTTGGTTCTTTTACTTTATCGTCTATCCTTATATATATATTATTATTAACTGTAATCTTTTGGGTTAATTACCTCTGTCAGGATCTACTTTGGGATTCCTTTGCAATAGAAGAGAGCGTATTGGGTTAATAAATTTTCTTGCATTTTTTTATGTCTGTAAACTATACGTTCTGATAGATAATATTGATGTGATTTTTTTTAAGATAATAAACGTAATAAAACCGTAAGTTATCGTGTTGGTCAAACCCCTGCCCATTATATGTTATCCATAGCTCGGTTCACGTCTTTACGTATTATGTCACAGAATTGTGTATATGTAAGTGGAGTGCAACTCGTATATATATGTACCAGGAGAGAAAGGGAGTCTAGTTAAATACTTTCGTGAGATATGCTGGGGTTAGAGCAATTACTCAATCCAGAGACTGTCCTTTCTCTTACACTCTCACCCCCTTGTGAAAAAAAGCTATTTCTTACCCCTTATTCTCACATAGTTTACCATTATCACCTCTGCTCAGACGGGACCTTAAACATCTTCAACCTATCTCAATAAAATCTACGACATAAATGGTTGGCTCGTCGCGGGATTAAGATCCAAGTTTGAGTTTAGATACATGTCTAAAGTCTGATACTGAATCAGAAGTTTCATCTAGATAGAGTGTGTTGTGAGTTTGTCTTGTGATTTAAGGAATAAATAATTACCGCATAGACAACGCTCTTAGTTACTGGGTTTTATACCATACACACATATAGGATTTGTTTCTTTCCACAGCAATAGTTACGGGAAACTTGTTTTGATAATAATCTTTGTTGAATATATGATATTTGGTAATTTTGTAACAGACCGCTATTTCGCGTGATTGTTTATCAATCACTAGGGTTTTTTTTTTTGAAGCAGCAGAGTTGAGCTAAGCAAAGGACGGCTTGTTCTGACTTTTTAGTCAAGTTAATAACGTCCCTTCTCTTAACTGACTTCAGTGGGCGAGTTTTGGGGTGGAGTTTAATTTTTTTAAGGACATTTTTTTCCCCTTAAATTGTTTTTAAATAAAAATATTTTTCTCCACCGTTAGTAATAGTAGTTTTTCCAGGTTATACTGAGGAACACTTTTGGATTAAGTCAGTCTGTATTAGGAGCCTAAGTGCTCAGAGATCCAAACAGCGATAGATTACTTCCTGATAACAGGAGGAGGTATCTCAGGGTAAAGAATAACATCTTTGTTGCACTTTTCTCCCCGGCTCACAGCTATAGTTTTTCGCCCTTCTTTCCTTCCCTCAGTGGCAGTGAGAAAATTTCGTTTCTAGAAAAATTTGAGAGAGAATGGCAAATCTGTATGGGTTGAGAGTTCCCGGTGGTGCCATAAAGATTTAACAGGCTTTGAAAGGTGTAAAACTTATGAAGTCTACAAGAGAGGAAGCAGTCAAGGGAGACTAGGATTGCTAAAGAAGGAGAGGAAGTGAGCGTTCGTCAACACAGAACTTGCTCGATATGACGCGGAGCAGAAAGTAGCAGAAGCTAGAGAGAAAGGAAGATAAAGCAGCATAGGAAAGAAGCGGAAGAGCGTCAATCTCTATTAGAGCAGAAGAAGAAAATTTGACAAAGAGATGGAAGCTCGCAGTGCAAACGAAAGAGTCTTGAGAGAGACAATACGATAGAACGAGAGATAAGGAGAACAGCACGAGTTGGCGCTTAAGGCTCTAGAAGTCCAAAGTCATGGGGCTGCCTCTACTTTCAGCAATGGAGAGCCGTCATCTCCCCATTCATCGATAAAGGGCAACCAGCTCTAGTTACCGAAACAGCTACAGAGTCCCAACTCACAGCTATGTCTTTCGCCCTGGACCCCTTCCGAAGCCCCAATGAGAAAATTGACTCGTTTCTAGAAAAATTTGAGAGAATGGCAAATCTGTATGGGTTAGAGAGTTCAACGTGTGGCACCCAAGCATTGGACACCCCCGGTTCCTATGGGTGAAATGCCAGTAGTGGGGACTCCATTTGAACGGGTTGCTGTCGACATTGTAGGACCCTTAGAAAGGACTAAACGAAGGAACAGGTTTATCTTGACCTTAGTCGACACATGCACTATGTGGGCAGAAGCTATACCGCTAACATGCACGGATTCCAAGCATGTCGCAGAAGCCCTCGTGCAAATCTTTACACGGTTGGGATTCCCTCAACAAGTTTTGACGGATAACGGATCCCAATTCCGTAGCCTGTTAATGGAGGAGATCTTTAAGATCTTGAGGGCCAAACACATCCACACAAGTCCCTACCATCCGGCCGGAAATGGGCTCATGGAGCGTTTCAACGGCAGCCTCACCATGATGTTACGTAAGCTGGGACAAGAGAAAACTGAAGATTGGGACCTTTTCATTCCTGCAGCCTTATTCGCATACAGGGAGGTTCCCCAGGCATCTACAGGATTTCCGCCAGCTACACTCTTATTCGGCAGACCTATCAAGGGGCCGCTAGAAGCCTTACTTCGGTCCCTGACAGACCAGAAGGCTGATGAGACGGTCGTCTCAGCAAGCAAATATGTATCAGAGCTCAAGGAAAGGTTACAACTAGGATGGGACCTAGCAACAACCAACCTTAAGAAAGCACGCGCAAAGCACGCTCAACGATACAATAAAGCAGCGAAAGAGAGAGAACTCCAACCAGGGGAGAAAGTTTTGTTGCTACTTCCAACCGGAAACAACAAACTTCGCATCGGATGGCAAGGGCCGTTTACCGTCCTTAAAAAGATCTCCCGCACTAACTACAAGATCTCTATTAAAGGAAAGGAGAAGGTCTACCACGTAAATCTGCTAAAGAAATACTTGGAAAGACCGGTGCCGTCCTCCGAACATCTCCTGGCGGTCGCCATAGCGACGGAAAATGAGGAAGATGACGATAGTTGCATGGAGTATCCATTGCAACAAACGGAATCTTTCAAAGATGTCAAATTCGACGAAAATCTCTCGGAAGCACAACAGACAGAAACCAGGGCGCTACTGAAACAGTACACTGCAGTCTTAACGGATGTACCTGGTCGAACAAATCTCATAGAATTCGATATGAAACTGACCAACGAGACCCCTGTTCGAACCAGAGTTTACCCCATTCCATACGCTAAAGCTGATGCACTACGCGGAGAGATAGACAAGCTATGTCAAGCCGAAAATTATCAGTGAGTCTACCTCTCCTTACAGTTCGAGTGTAGTACTGTTACAGAAGCCCAATAAGGAAGTTCGGCTGTGCATAGATTACCGTTTACTTAACACAGTAACGGAATTCCAGCCCGAACCTCTGCAGAGCGCTTCTGAGCTGTTCACTAAGCTTAGCAAGGCAAGAATTTTCTCAAAGATTGACTTGAGTAAAGGTTACTACCAAATACCAGTCAAGGAGGAAGTTAAGCCTTTGTTAGCTTTTAGCACCAGTGAAGGACACTACATTTTCAACGTAATGCCGTTCGGATTGCACAACGCACCAGGAGTCTTCACCAGAATGATGAGGAGGCTTTTAGAACCCTTGCAAAGTCCCCATATCCATAATTTCATGAATGACTTATTAATTGCATCGAAAAACTATGATGAACATATTGCTACGGTTGCTATGCTCTTCAGGCGACTACAGGAAACTGGTCTCACAGCCAGACCTAGCAAATGTCTCATCGGATTTCAAAAGCTAGACTTCCTGGGACATACCATTTCTCAAGGCTGCATGTAGCCAGTTACCAAGAACATTGAGAAAATAGTTGCAGCAAAAAGACCCCGAACGAAGAAAGACACCCGTTCTTTTCTATCACTGTGTGCTTACTATCAGAAATTTATCAAGAATTTCAACGGGCTAACGGCACCCCTTACTGACCTTACAAAAAAAGGGCGCCCGGACAAGGTTATTTGGGATTCGAAGTGCGAAAAAGCTTACGTCACTTTAAAAAGTCAATTGTCTGAATACCCCATTTTGAGACTACCTGACCTCAAGAAACCTTTTATATTGCGGGTCGACGCTTCGGGTCAGGGCATCGGGTCAACCCTGCTCCAAGCAGATGACACCGATCCGAATCTGTTATTTCCAGTTGCATATGGCAGCCGTAAACTGAAAGCTGCAGAACGTAACTATTCCACCGTCGAAAGAGAGTGTCTAGCACTTGTTCATGGCATAAGGAAATACCATGAATATCTTTACGGAGTAACATTCACGGTGCAAACAGACCAAGCTCATTTAGCTTTTCTTGGGGCGAATAAGGAATTCAACGCAAGGATCATGCGCTGGGTCTTGCTAGTAAGCGTGTACTCTTTCAAAGTGGAATACATTCCGGGAAAACAGAACGTGGGAGCAGATTTTATGAGTAGAAATTGGAGCACGGAAGAGGAGGTGGAAAGCGAAAACAACAATCACCTGCAAGTTACTGATCAAGAGAGCTCCATTGTCATAAATGAAACATGAAATGGTTTCATGTCTTTAAGAGGGGACGACTGTGACGTATGAAAATCGGGCCTCTCTTTCTTTAATCCCTCAGTCCCCCTTTTCTTTCTTACAACTAAACAACTCGAGTCATTCCCACGATTGCTGGTTTGGTATGCCATAAGTTATCTGGACATTCGCCCTTTTGTTGTCTTCTCTCGCGGCGGTATCTCTTACTGACATTCCCACAGAGAGGCAGACCACCGGAGATCAGGTTACAATGTCAAGAGCCGAGATCAGCACCCTCTGTTTAACACCTGATAATAGAATGGACGAAGAATTCGCAGGTGCGTTTGCCAGTCATGGGGACATGGGCCGATTCAGTATATTAGCGCAGTTTTAGAAAATTCATCATCAGTCTGCCCCAGGAATTGGTGATATCTGCTAGCACGATTCTTGGAGTTTTATATAGAAAGAATTTCTGAGATTCACGGAGAGAGTCATTTTCCTTGTGTGGCGGTAATCATATATATATTAGAATTTTGAGTGCCTTAACGTGTTAATGTTTTCACTGGGATTTATGTGTTTATTAAATAAGCATATTAAATAGTTCCAGCTGTAATAAGTAAATTTAAATTCTTGCTATTCCCCCAGTAAGAGACGCTTTAAATTAATTAATATACGCTAGGCGACTGATAATTAGAGATAAATATACTTTTATTCATCATGCGTAATTTTGTGAATTACTAAAGTTTTGTGGGTTTTAAATATAATTTAATACCGGAGTGATCTAGAGGTCTTACCTAACGAGTGTAGAATATAATAATGATATCATTGTTAAAATGTTTGTTTTTTCTACATCTAGGCGATCAACCCTGCGATCTAGCGGTCTGAATAGCTCCAGAAAACATTCTTAAAATATTTATTGGGTCTTAAATTTGGACCTGTGCGGTTCTCTTGTCTTCTTACAGAGAGAGTCCCCACATATAAACATTTAAAGAATAAAACATCAGAACTGGACAAGAAAGTACCCAGATTGTTCACAGCAAATCTGATCCGCCTGTGGTGGCCAAATATCTATATATATATATATATATATATATATATATATATATATATATATATATATATATATATATATATATATATATATATATATATATATATATATATATATATATATATATATATATATATATATATATATATATATATATATATATATATATATATAAACATTGTTTCCAGAATATTGACTATCGTAGTAATTTTTTTCTTTTCTCAAGTGGATTTATTCAGAAAAAGGAATACTTGGGTCCATAACCGGCACCCAACCCCAGAGTGAGAGATAGCAACAGATAGGAGATCCATTATACTCACTTCAGTCTTTTCGGGTACGCAACTACTGTTATATCATTTTCTTGTCTTCTTTGTTTCAGGATAGATTAACTAGAGACTTGGTTCTTTTACTTTATCGTCTATCCCTATATATATTATTATTAACTGTAATCTTTTGGGTTAATTACCTCTGTCAGGATCTACTTTGGGATTCCTTTGCAATAGAGGAGAGCCTATTGGGTTAATAAATTTTCTTGCATTTTTTATGTCTGTAAACTATACGTTCTGATAGATAATATTGATGTGATTTTTTTAAGATAATAAACATAATAAAATCGTAAGTTATCGTGTTGGTCAAAACCCCTGCCCAGTATATGTTATCCATAGCTTGGTTCACGTCTGTACGTATTATGTCACAGAATTGTGTATATGTAAGTGGAGTGTAACTCGTATATATATGTACCAGGAGAGAAAGGGAGTCTAGTTAAATATTGTCGTGAGATAGGCTGGGGTTAGAGCAATTACTCAATCCAGAGACTGTCCTTTCTCTTACACTCTCACCCCCTTGTGAAAAAAGCTATTTCTTACCCCTTATTCTCACATAGTTTACCATTATCACCTCTGCTCAGACGGGACCTTAAACATCTTCAACCTATCTCAATAAAATCTACGACAACGCACCCGTGCCTTATCATTGATTAAGCAGATTGCGCTGGGCGATGTACGTGTTAATCTGTGTACTGATATCGGCCGCTCCTGCGATTAACCAACTTGGTTGTCGATAATGTTCTCTCAGCCGCTCCTGCAAATGTTTAACATTATCATCCACCAGGAGTGTCAGATAAACATACATGACACAATATCAAATATCTGCTACTTAGCAGAGAAAGAAAGAAAGAAAGTGCGACAATTGAAAGCACGCAATAAAATCCGTACCACAAATGTACCGATTACTGCCGTAGTGAAACAGAGATTAGGAAGAAGAAGGGGTTGCCCCAATACATTATGTGACAATTTATTAGAACGTGCCTTCTTCTTCCGATAGATTTGGCAAAAAGATTACGATTCGCTGAAGACTCAGATGATAAAGATTAGCATTTTTGTAAGCAATAAAGTATTTTTAATTTTACAGTACATTGTTTTTTTAGACCTATCGCTATTGCACACTTAATAGACATAGTGTCAACATGATCTTAGGCTTTTATATGCACTGGGAATCCCCCAAAAATGGGCGTGACCCGCTTTATTGCGATGGTCTAGAACCGAACCCGCAATAACTCCGAGGTATGCCTGTATTTGATGCAGGATATAGTTCCAATAATTTTTCTGGTGTCATCATTTCTCCCTGGTAACATTAATGGCTTTTCATACGCATCTAATTTCTACAGCAACTGCGCATTTTTTGGTCTCCCGTGTGGGTATGAATGTTGTTGTTGAGAAAATTCTAAGCTAGAGCGTCGAATGTATGTCTCGTCTAAAATGTTTGATGTAATTCAAAAGTGTCGACTGTACTTCTAACTTAGAATTTTAGTTGCAATTCTAAGCTAGAGTGTCGAATGTATTTCTAGGTTATATTATTTGTTGTAATTCCAAGCTAGAGTTTCGCCTGTTTTTCCAGTCTGCAATATTAGTCGTAATTCTATGCTAGAGTGTCGACTGTATTTCCAATTTAGAACGCTTCTTATAATTAATTCTAAGCTAGACTGCTAGAGTATGAGCTGCATTTCCAGTCTAGAATGTTGTAATTCAAAGCTTGAGTGTTGAACTTTGTTCATGTATATAATGTTAGTTACAGTTTTAAGGTTTAGCATTGTCCGTATTTCCAGCCTAGAATGTTAGGATAAACATCTATTTAGGCAAGTAGTAAGAACACGGAACCACTACTGCAGTATACCCCAAGCAGGAAGTATGCGCCAGAGTACTTAAATACTCTTGCTGTGGCGGTTTCAGTAGTAATTACATGATAAGTCGGCAACCCATGCTCAGCCTAACCTTAATTGCATCTTGCCTGGTGGGAGAAGTGGGCGTAGTCTTTCTTCTTCTCATCAGAGACCTTCGGGAACCACACCGGACACCCTGTGTGTCGACCACTATTAAAAGCGCCTTAGGTATTTCACCAGCACCTGTGAATCCCAATGCCAGATGTTTGATTTGAAAAACTACTGTACCTTATGAAGCATGACGTTAAGGATATTAGGGGGGGGGGTTTGCAAATAGCACTAGCGACCTCATCATGTAAACAAAAGTGCTGCAGAAACTACATCTGCGCAAGAGCACTTGAACTGCGTTGATGCAGGCTTCCTGCAAATGGCGGCATCTGAAGCAGTCCCTCAACAAGTGTACACGAGATAAGAACAACAGATGTATAGTTCTCCCTGTTCACGTGATAAAACCATTTTTTATTGACTTATTTTAAAGACTGGGCAGTCAATCTGAACGGTTCTTGATTACAAGATCCCTGATAACTCAAATGTTTACAATGTATTTTAGAATTTCGTAAAGACTTGTTTTGACGCTTACCAAAGAATTAGCTGACGCACTTCAGTAAACATGTCTAATAATGAACAGTCATCTTCAGCTGTTGCTGCTGTTAAGAATGCGCGCGCCCTTGGCCAGCAACCAATGTTTCAGGCAAATAGTTGTAACGGTAGGGGTTGTTCCGGTTCTATAAATAGGGCCCATTATCTTTCTTGCTGTCCTCCTTAGAAGTCAGTCATTCGTCTGCTGGCGATCAGTTCATTGCAAAAAGTGTGGATAATATAGATGTTGTGGATAGGTGTTGGTGTTTGTATTTAGGAACTGTGAAAAAATTTCGTCAGTTAACTTAACTTTATGATAATACGCTGGTAGGAAACTCTGATAAATTTGTAACAAAGGATTAAACTAAAACTTGTGTTTTATTTTCAAATAAACTCGGGGGACATAATTATGTTTTATATTAAATAATAATAACCGATTATTATTTTACTTTCTGCAGTAATAATAATTTTTTATTTTAGCATTTGCTAGTTGGATTGGGCAAGATAACAACAACAAGCAATTACATTTAGTTTTCACGTTTTACTTAAGCTTCTAGTAGGTTGTACTATTACCTAAGGGTTGGTTTAGAAGTTATTTCAAAGTAACAGTAAAACTGACACCGGTTGCTTGATTGGTGGACACGTTAAATAACTGTACAGCTACAGTTGGTGGACGGTTGTGATTGGAGTGGGTTTAAGTAACTGTACTTTGAGTATTGTAGCTGAGTTACACGGAAAACAATTTCTTTTGGTGGCTATGTAACTTCGATGGATGACCAGGTTCTGTATCAGCCGAAGTTTTTGGAGCTTGGGAGATTATTGACAGCGTCACTGACGAAAGACTCGAAGAAGGACCAAAGGATGTCATCACCTGAATGTATGGAATATTTTATGTTGTGAAGTGATTCATTACTTTTAGCAGACGTAGATTGTATGGAATTTTTATTTAGTAAACTGATTCATTAGTAGTAGACTGATTCATTACTTCAGTAGACATAGATTGTATTGAATTTTTCTTTTGTGAACTCGTTCATTACTTCTGTAGATGGTATGGAATATTTGTTTTCTGAATTGATTCATTACTCCAGAAGACATGAATTTTTTGCTCAGGATACTTGTTTTATTTTTGAGTGCTGTTTTTCCTGAAACTGTATCTAATGCTCACCTTTCATCTGATGTTATTAATGTGTACAGATATTTGGTTAGATCTATTGGTTTGTTTCAAAATGGTCCCAGTTTCTTAGCAGATGCACTTAGAAACATTCTGTTTGTTCGAGTTGGCCATTACTTCTGTTTTCTTGCTCTATAGGCTAAGGCCTTTTTAAAAAATGTCATTTTGTTTGTGTTACTGTACTACTTTATTTGTTTATTTCATGTTTTGATTTTGTTACTATGTTATCAATTATTTTCTGTAGCTCTTCTCCACTTTTTGCTATTAAGACTGTGTCATCAGCATATCGCAGGTTGTTTGTATTGTGTCCACTGACTGATTCCTGGCGTATCCTCTATGGGACCGAAGACGCATCAAAAGCGAGGAATGCAGTAAGTGACCCATAGCTTGACTGCTTGCGTCAGGGTCAGCGAACCAGAGTTGACCAAGACCCTACTCCACCTCCAAGTGGTGGTCCTGGAAACAGGCTGCATCACTGCATTTTTTAGGACGAACGCAGAAGAAGTATCCTCTATGTATTAGCCTCATGCCCATCATTAATATTTTCGTCATTACAACAAAAGGACTACCACTGTAAGAGTACATGCATTTTTTATGCAAGCTTCCTCCAGAGGGACCATCTGCACAGGTAGCCTCATGCCCCATAAAGAGCAAGAAGAGAAATGATGATAGTTAGCGAGAACATACCTCTTTGGTCTACCTCTGCTTCTTCTACCCTCGGGATTCAAGTACAAATACTGCCTTGTAATGCTATCAACAGGTTTGCTCAGTGTGTGTCCTATCCATCGCCAGCGTCTTCGTCAAATTTCATATTCCACGAGCAGTTGTCTGGTTCTTATCATCTGTTCCCCACTAGTGATCTTGCCATACCTTCAATCCTTTTGTGGGATATCTTTTGCATAAATTTCTATTTATAAAAAAAATTCAACTGTCGCTTTATGTCACTACTGATGTGTGAATGTATGAATAGGACATTAGTGCATATCGTTGCCTTCACCTTGTTTTATTCACTTATGTTCTACTTTTCGTTGATACTTTTTCCAGCACATGATCTCTGTTATGCCCAGGTCTTTGCCGTCAGCCTTATAGCTTTGAAATATTTTATAATTTCTCCTGTGTCACATTTTCGGATGCCGTTAAGACAGTGGTAGTTCGAAATCTCACACCCGTGTGTTGCCGGGGCCCGAAAGGGGAGCAAAGAATAGTAACACTGCACCCTACCACGCATGTCGTAAAAAGCGACTAAGGAGGGTTGGGCATGGGGCTGTTTACCCCATCCCGTAAAAACTTCGCACAGCGGGCTGATCACCTGCTTGCCAACCAATCTGATTACGGAAACAACGATAGATTGTTTGGTCTGTTTTTGTTCCACAAAGACGCCACTAGGCGTGGTGGAAACAGCGATAGATTGATCAATTTGTTGTTGCCCTAAGACGCCACTAGGCGTACTGGCCACATACTGCTTTGCCGGTTGGTGGCTAAGGATGGAAGAAGAAGAAGAAGAAGTTCGAAATCTGGTAGCGTGACGCTCCATTCTTCCCAGCTGTTAATGGGTACCTGACTGTGCTCAAGTTACGGCAAGGAAATTCAGCGAGGAAGGGAACTGGTCTTCTAAAGTTGAGACCTGCTATAGCGAAGTCAGAACAGCTCACTCCACTATAGCAGTACGGTATCTGCCATGAGACTGTTTTCACCTTCTTTTTTTTTTTAAATCGGTGACATGTGGGGTCGGAGTGGCTAAGATGTATCGCGTCCGCCTCTGATTCTAAAGGTGCTGGGTTCGCTCCCAGGACACAGAATATAAGTTTTATAAATTTTGTCAGAACCAGTGGTTCCCAATGACGTTATACTCTCCCCGATCTCATGGGTAGTGAGATCGGATGCCTAGCCTTCTCGGATAAGGACGAAAACATAGATGTTCCCATGTGCAAGTAGCGCACGTTACAAATCCCCCGGCAGTTGGAAATCATAAAAAGTAGGTCAGACTCGCGTTTTCTTCTCATTTCTAGTTCCAGTGGCACTTGTCTAGTTCTCATCATGTTCTACTGGCACTTGTCTAGTTCTCATCATCAGTTCTACATTCATGATCTTGGTACACCACTTCAGCCCTTTTGTAGACAGTCTTTTGTATACATTTCTATTTAAAGACAAAATCCGTTTTTTGTCCATACTGATGCATGAATGCATGTTTTATTTGGTACGTTACTGCATTAGCCCTTTGACATCTTGTTTCAGTTTCTCTATCTATTCTCTCCCCGTATGCACCCCGTGTATTTCGATGCACAAGTATTAAAACCAATAAAACGGTATTTAATCAGTTTTACGAATAACGATTCACAAGAAACAAGGGACGTTTCGGGTTTTACCCTTCGTCAGCCACAAACAGGTGACAAAGACAAGAATACATATAGGTACTAAAAAACTATACGGTGATGAGAAATATACAACAAATGGGTGATACAAGCAGATCGGAAAAGTAAACAACAACAGTGTTTATTTATTTATTTCGATGCACAGACTAGCTTAAACCACGGACCTATAGGTCGTGTGTACTTTGAGTAGTTCTGCTGAGCTTCGCTGCAACTGACATTATGATAGGTTCAAAACAATTAAACTGTTTCATTTGCTTCAATGCTTTCTCTTCTACGAATATTTTACATTGTCTATTTGATTTTCTTGAAATAACCGTTATTTCTGTGTTCTCGCTGTTTCTTATGTAACCTTTTAGCGATAACTAGAGAAACTACATGTTCCTTTCGTTTTCAACAGTTTAAGCTGTGCTGTCTGCATTGCTTATAATGTTTATGTTGTGTCTTCCAACTATTATTCCTTTTGTATCATCAGTGCATCTCATGATGTTTTTTGCTGTACAAAGAGAAATTGTGGAGGATAACACACAATCGTGTCTTACTCACAATTATATTTTGTTTGCTTTATTTTCCTATTACACTATCTACCATTATTGTTGCACTTTTCCTACATAGATCTTTTCGACAAAGTTTTTTTTTAATTTTATATATCTGTGTCTTACTTTGTTAAATGCGTTTGTTTAGTCAACGAAACAAACTGTTTCTCACGGTTACTCTGAAATTTCTGTTTTGACTATTTCGCAACTTTATCGTAGTAAATCTTAATAATAATATCTTCGTAATGTGATTCATAAGGCTTAGTGTCCTGTGTTGTTCACATTCTTTGGCTCTACGTTTTTTTTAGACAATGTAGTGAATACTGGAGCGTCGAGTGTCTGAGTTGTCAGAACACTTGGTTCTGGAGCGTCGAGTGTCTGAGTTGTCAGAACACGTGGTTCTGAAGGCAAAGTTACCGGGCTGGAAACCTGGTAGCGTCATGCTCCAGTCTGCCCAGCTTTTAATGGGTACCTTTTGTTTTTACATTATTTATCTAATGTTGACATCAATGGATCTGCCGATTAGTTAAAGTAATAAAACCCTATCTGATATTGACCGATATACTTTGACAGAATTTGACATTTTCTTATCTGAAATCAATTATAAATCTCTTGAAAATGTTTCTGGCTCCGAAGCATATGATTTTATAATCCCGTGATGTCTATATTCGTGATTAAGTCCACCTGGTCTGACACAGCAATAATGAAAAATCTTTATAGAAAAATGACACAGAGAAGACACGGAATCTGATATAACAGAAGTATACTACACTTTACCAATCCAAAGTCACGTGATAATTTTCAGATCGACAAATGGCAACTGCAGACTCAAATACCATCTGTCCAGCAAATTAGAAATCCAACAAGCAGACATGTGGGGAAGACATGTCTTCCTAGATTGTCGGCTCCATGAGAGGAGCAAATAGACAATATATCTGTCATCAACCCATTTGTTACAAACTGTATGATGACGAGAGGTCTGAAACAGATTACCATCTTTATGAGAGAAATATATGGGGTTATATGAGAGCGAATGAAGAAAAGGAAGGATCTGTTCATTTCCTCTTTGATGTTACCAAGTTTCCAGTCTCTAAATTGTTAAGACATTTCAGGCTTCTAATATATTGTTCATAGCTGGATGTTGGTCTGATGCCACCAGCCGCAGATGACGACGTATACTGCTATTTTAAATCATCCTTTATCTCGTCAGGCTGAATTACAGCATCTGACTTCATTGTGAAATAGTCACACATATTAGGGATAAAATTAAGGTGGTTTCCCCTTAACTTCCTTTAGATTTGTATACGGTTCACTACCTAACCTTTGAAACTTCAAATAGTCTAATCTGCGAGGCCACTTCATGCCTGGAATCATAGTTTTCCTTCTCTTGGACGAGATACCCCCCCCCCCCTCCCCCCCCCAAGGCTTATGAGTCTCATCTACCCAAAGCAGTCTGATTACACTGACAAACAACATTTTTCTTTCTTATATAAGAATAAGTGTTCTTAGGTCAGTTTCTTGCGCTGATTTCAAATCTGAAATCCGTTTATCTCTATCACGTCAGGTTCTTAAGATATTTGTGAATAAATATATTTTTGGGAAACCGTTATTTGCTCCGTTTCATTTTTACTATATAACTTATTAAAAATTAATAAATGCAAAATAATTCTACTTTTTATACTGCTAACAGATGCATGACATATGTTACGCTATTTTTCAAATAGTTACTGTATTTTGAAATAATTCTGAGCGAAATATGGCTTCTAGAAGTTGTAGAAATTCGGCTGATCTGTTCTGTTACGTGTGCGGATATTTTACCGATCGTGTTCACCAGAAAAACTTTACACCATTACTAAAGAAAGCATATGAACTTTATTTCGATTCGAAAGTTGATGATGCAAATAAATCTTGGAAGCCAAATGCATTGGCAGGTTGGTTACGAAAATCGCCGAAGCATAAGTCGATGCCTTTTGGAGTGCCAGTAATATGGCGTGAACCGACAAATCACGCTACTGATTGTTACTTCTGCTTGACAAATATCCATGGTTTCACTTTTAAAACTAGAAAGTCTGTGGTTTATCCAAATATTGAATCGGTATCGAAAACAGTTCCTCATGATCCAATCACGTGTCCGATCCCAGTTCCACCATAACAATATCCGTTGGACGTGAATGAACCATCAGAAAGTGATAGTTTACCTGCTTTAGAAACTAATTCTGACTCGGATTATATACCGGTGAATGATGGTGTTCACTTAATTAACCATTCAGAACTTTCAGATCTAATACGTGATCTCGCTCTTACCAAAGGACAAGCGGAATTACTCGGTTCGCGACTCAAAGAATGGAATCTTTTAGCGCCCAATACTCCGATATCTAAATTTCGTCATAGACACAGAGAACTTGTTCAATACTTTGAGATGGATGATGGCATTTGCTATTGCAAAGATTAAAACGGTCTAATGGTGCACCTCGGTCCATGAGCACATAGTTAACGAATGGCGACTTTTCATCGACTCTTCCAAGACTAGTCTAAAAGCCGTGTTATTGCATAACGGAAATTTATTTTCATCAATTCCAGTCGCCTACTCTGTTCATATGAAAGAAACTTATTACAATATGGGTATACTTTTGGCAAAAATAAAGTACAATGACTACCAATGGCGGATTTGTGGAGACCTAAAGGTCATTGCAATTCTCACGGGCATGCAGACTGGGTATACTAAATTTTGTTGCTTCCTATGTGAATGGGACAGCCGCAACAGACAGGAACATTATGCAAGAAAGGTGTGGCCTATCAGGGATCGTATGCAGCTCGGGCATAAAAATGTAATACATGAGCCATTAGTTAACAAAGACGGCATCATTTTACCACCGTTACATAAAAAGTTGGGGCTCATGAAGAATTTCGTAAAAGCGTTAGATAAAACGAGCAAAGCTTTCACTTATCTTCGAGAAAAGTTTCCGCAAGTTAGCGATGCAAAGATAAAGGAAGGTATCTTTGTAGGACCTCAGATTAGGAAAGTTATTGCAGACAAACAATTCGAGAACTTGTTACATGGTAGTGAACTTCGCGCATGGATGGCATTCAAATCGATCGTCGATAACTTTCTGGGAAATCATAAATCTGTCGACTATGTGCATATTGTTAAGCAGTGCATAGATGCATACAGAATTATGGGCTGTAACATGTCCCTCAAAATCCATTTGCTTGATTCGCATCTTGACTTTTTCCCTGACAAACTTGGCGAAGTCAGCGATGAACATGGAGAACAATTCCATCAAGATATCGCCGTAATGGAGTCACGCTATCAAGGACGGTGGAGTGTGACCATGCTTGCCGATTATTGTTGGATGCTTCATCGCGATGTACCACATGCCATTCACCGACGAAAGTCGACTGCAAAGAAATTCAAGCCTACATAACTGTTACACTTCTTGTATGAATGATGTTATAATACTGTATGCCTTGTTAAAAAACTTCAATTGCGTATTTCTAGAGATCCCGATCTGATAGAGAAAAACGGTTTGCAGATTTAAAAACAGCGCATTAAAATTGACCAGACAAACATAGAAATGTTAGAGAAAGAAAAAAAAAGTTTTTTTTTGTTAGTCAGTGTTATAGGGAGCCAGAGACTCGCCTTCGCTCCTTCTATAGCGAACAGGCCTGCCATGAGAAGACCAGGAGTAGGACTTGCGATGTTAGAGACTACTTGCTGAGCTCGCCGTAGGAACATGTATCGGATCTGAGAGCTTTACCGTAACTCCTTATTTTGTTTTCTCCTGTTGTCTGTAGTTGGTCTGTTTATTCTTCTCTGATACAAAAATACTGAATCGAGTCCTCGCCTTGCTTATTTATTCTTTGTTTTCAGAACGTATAGGAATATGGGCACCATGGTTGTGTGGTAAAAACTTGACATATGGCACAGGACAGGGTGGCTTGGTTAGACTTATTACTGACTGCAAGGTCTTTATTATTTGGACACGCGCCCTAATATAACCGACGAACGCAGTATCTAGGTAGAACGGAGTGCGCCTCACCAAACAGAGGCATACATTAAAAAAAAAGAAACAGATAAAGAGTGGCGGGAGAAGGCCTGGGTTCCACATGGAACTCAAGGGAAATGATTGTGTAGCTGCATCGTTATACCATCCCTGCACTTTTATATTAGACTGAATAGTTATATTGTTGCATGGATTTCAGTGCGTCGCAGTCCACAAATATTTATTTGAAAGAGCTACAAACTTTGATTAATTTATTTTTTCTTTTCAGATCCACCTTTGATGGAAACGTTTGGATGGTCAGGCTAACTTTTTTTTTTTAATGGCAGCTAAAAAAGTTTATTTTTGAACATTGATAATACTGAATTTATTTTCATTACTTTGCAGGGACAGCTGCTGCTCGTCTTCGTCGTCGGCAGTCAGAGGGCGGCAATCCTCTTCCTCCCGCTGGTTCACGTCCGTTGCCTGATATCATCCCTTCCGGACGTGAGCGTGCAATGTCCGTGCCTGACCTGCAAACCTTGGCCAGGATGCAGCGTGCCAGGGAAGTAGGTCGCGAACTTAGACGACTCAGCGATGAGTTTCAATTCGGAACATTCTTGGTGAGTTAAGACTGGTCACAAATTGTAACGTTACAGCATGAATAACGATAATAACGTTGTTACTAAAAAACTGTATAGAGATACTGCTGTCATACTACAACTAGTAATGCATACATTAAATCATTCATCATTTTTTTGTCTCTGTGCTCCATACAGAGCATGAAGCCACGATGGTCAGCTTCCAGGAAGCCTGCAACAAACATTTGCATGCTGTTGTAGCGGAGGTTTCTGTGGCTATTTGTTTGACATCATGAGGCTGTCAGCGCCATGCACATCCTCGTATTAGTCGCCTTGTACGACATGCCTGCGTGTGCGGTAGTCCTATTATATATTTGTCTCATCAGAGATTCCCAGGAACCACACGGTATACACATTGCTGAGTCCATTGTTTTTGGTACTGCTACTGAAATGTGCGTCCGATTGGCAGAGTGGTTAGAGCGTTGGTCTGTCGCGGCAAAGGTGCCGGGTTCAAATCACGACACCCTCCAGTCTACCCAGCTGTAAATGGGTACCTGACTCTTTCATTTAGGGGACAAGAAAAAGGCAGAGAGGAAGGGAACTGGTCCCCCCCCCCCCCCCACCTCTCGATGCTGGACCCTAGTATGGTGAAGTCTCTAACACTTCCCTCCCCTACGGCAGTATCTGATATGGGATTACCTTGACCTTTATTGAAATGTAGTTCAAATCAGTGTTTCCCAAAATGACGATAATCGCGCACCCCCTACGAGAGCCTTTTCTGACTGGCGTATCCCACTCTTATATTAAATTTGAATGGTTTTCTGCAGCTAAAAAAAATAAAAAAAAAAAAAGATAAAATAAAAGATTCGGTCTTGTATCACTTGAACTCGTTTCGTGTATCCTCGGTGGTGTATGTATACGATACCATACTTTGGAAAACACTGGTCTAAATGAAGATGGTGGTTGTTATCGAAAAGCGAATTATCTGTTGATAGAAAATTCACTGTTATAATTAATGATGAACTGTAACCTTGAACTCTTTCCTCAGAATTCCATCCACGAAGAGGTTGATGGTCAGTTTCCACGGTTGGGTGTACATTTGTTTAGCCGGCCGTTCACATATTTTCAGGCGTTTCTGAGACACACTTTCCGTCGCCGCCGTAGACCGGTCATCAGCAGACGAAGCACGTCAGTTGACCTTGCTGGTCGCTTAGCATCCATGCAGCTAACTGAGCAATCTGAAGACTTGCCTGGCGATTGACCTGGGCTATTTGATAGGTGTTTATAGATTCATCTTATTTTATTTTGTTTTCTTAATGTCCACTGTCATGAGCGGATCTGTGAACATGTACCAGCCTATCTGCACATGGGCGTACACAGGAGGGGTTACAGTTGTTTATAGAACAACTTGTCTCATGTTTTTTTTCAAATTAAAAAGTCTGCTTTGGATGGAACAGACTCATTTCGTTTTGTTTTCTTAATGTCCCCATCATGAGCAGATATGTGAACACTATCATCATGAGCAGATATGTGAACACTATAATCATGAGCAGATATGTGAACACTATCATCAGCATGCCTTTCTCCACATGGGCGTACAGGGAGGGGTTACAATTGTAACCAGGTGTTTAAAGATAAAAAACTACTCATTTTTATACAAAAATTCTTCTTTGGATTAACAGATATGAAGTCCAGGTGGGTACCTTCTCCACTTGGTCCCTCCTTCTTGCCCAGCAGACGTCTATTATTTTATGCATGTGCCTCATTGTGTAGCGTTCGTGATCACTGATTATTAATTACAACATAAATTATCCTGGGCCACCATGCTTCAATGCCTTGTTTTGCAGTGCTTTTTTTCACTGGAATTATCTCAGTTATTCTATTTGTACATTTTAAGTATTCACTATTATACGTATTCCGCGTTATTTCTGGCATAGTTACTATACGGTCCACTGTTACCGTCTTAGTTGTTATATGCCCACATAGAGTGCCCAGACAGCTTCCCGTTTCACAAGTATGAATTGTTCATATCTGTATAGATATATTTCATGTTTAAGCATTTTTCGTACTTTCATGCTTTATAACATTTTTCTCATGTCTGTGTTTATTTTCCTTCTTGCCTTTTTCACGTTTTCATCAAGATATTTGATTATTTCATGACAGCAATGTGTTTTCAGATTATCATAATATATTTGAAAAATAAATATGTACATAGCCAGGCGATCATTAGAGCTCAGATCATAATGAAACGACTGAGAAGCTGTCTCATTTAATTTTGTAAATGTATTTTTTTTTTTTTTCATAATTTTATACAAGCTTAATAAAACAAGCCTTGCAGATGCTCATCACGTGACTTTTAACTTGGGGAAGTTTTATTGCTGGATGTGTTGAGATGTTATGTCAAGGAGGCTTAGTACTCCCATAGGCACATTTATAAGGAAAGATATAATAATAATAGCCCCTTCAGTCATAACTGACTATGGGATTGCGCCCCTGAGGTGACAGTCCTCAGCTGCTTATTTTCCTGGTGTTCCTTTCGACGTTTTCTCCTCTCTTCTGCTTGCTGCGAGAGCTTCTTTTCGCCGAATCTGAGGTGGTGCCACTTGGTGCGATCGGCAGCTTCATCCTCCCAGGTTGCTGGATTTATGTCCAGTGCCCTCGTGTCTCTCTTGCACACATCTTTGAAAAGGAAAGGTATAAGTAAAGAGAAAATAGGAATTTCTACACCAGTACGATGGAAATACTGCAAACCACAGGAGGCATACTTCATGAGAGGCAAATAGAGATGTCATCTGACTAGGCACAGAAGGTACTGGTTAAGAATGTTCTGTTGTAAGAAGATTGTGAATTGTTGGCTCTGATGACAAAAATTGGCTTGCTGTGGTGGAAAGATTCAACCTGTGATATTATGTCATTTACACCAACTCTCTGTAAATATTCATATTTGTATGCACCAGAAGTTCTCAGTTCTTAGCCAGCAATAGGCAATTTTTTATGATGAAACAGATCAGAGGCAGGACAAACGAACATAATAACTTTTTGAAAGATGACAAAATTAAATTCTGTAAGAAAAGAAAAAAAACGCACATTTTCTAATGCAGAAATCAACAACAACAACAAAATCACACACAAACGTACATGTTTTAGCATCATCAGTGGCAAAATTCAATAAAAAGATCACAAAGCCTGAGGCCACTTTGGTATCTACTGATATGGCAAGGAGCAGATATCATGATATTGACTTTGAATCTTTCTAGACAAACAAAGAGAAACAGTGAGGCCCAGCGAAAGAAAAGGAAGAACTAAATGAAATGGGACAGACATGGAATGAACAGTAATGCAAAACAGGGACATTTGTCAGTGCCTTATATTTCATGAAGTACACATGATCTCACATACACAGCTTATTAAACGCATCATAAAGTACCATGATCTCTAATACACAGCTGATTAAATGCATCATAAAATGCACGACATTTCATCCACAAGTAGTTAAATGCATGATAAAAAACAGACCTCTCATTTACAACCAGTTAAATGCATAATGAAAATATGACCTCTCATCTACTGCCAGTTAGACGCATCATAAAGTATGCATGACCTCTCATAATCAGCTGGTTAAATGCATCATAAAGTACACATAACTTCTCATACACAGATGGTCAAATGCATCAAACAGTGCTCAGAAACCTCTCATACACAACGCGTTAGGTAAACCACTGCGTAAATTATTTATAGTCTCTCATTCTGTCATATATGTAGCTATGCAAATATTCAGATCTCTGTTTAAAAGATGAAATGTAAATTGCTCATATTTTGCTGAATTAATGACCATAAACAAGATAAAACCATATTCAAACTTCTAGAACAAATTACCGTAAATTGCTGCGTGTAGGTCGACTTTTTAAGACTGAAAAAAATCTCTCCAAAACTAGAGGTCGACTTATACGAATGAAAACTTTTACCTAAATTTGAACTGCAAGATTAATTTTACTATATTTTGTTGACTATGGAAGCATATGTGATCACATCTTAAAATGCTTCAAAGTCTTGATGCAATGCTTGCTCGCCATCTGACACGTAAAGAGGACTTCATACGGGTCTCAATCACTGGAAGTTCCGGCCCCTGTTCGAGATGTTTGGGGGTCATGACATATACGGCGAGTATAGGCCTAAATCCGAAGTTTGAGCTAAACACCTTTAGGTCGAGTTATACGCCAGGTTGACTTACACGCCATGGTCGAATTATACGCCAAATCGACTTATACGCCAGGTCGACTTACACGCCGCAATTTACTGTGTTTTTTTTTTTTTTTGGGGGGGGGGGGGGGGGGGGGGGGAAAGAGATGCTCAGATTATGACACTTAGATAATGCAGTGTAACG
The DNA here is from genome assembly GCA_024509875.1 of Oreohelix idahoensis. Taxonomy (NCBI): domain Eukaryota; kingdom Metazoa; phylum Mollusca; class Gastropoda; order Stylommatophora; family Oreohelicidae; genus Oreohelix; species Oreohelix idahoensis. Next base: position 74,191 of record JAMPIV010010764.1, read on the forward strand.
CTCAGTTATTACAATTTTTGTTTTATATTTAAAATACGTAATGTTGTATCTTTGTGACGAATTGTCATTTTAAAAAAAAATAAAATGATAATTTTTTCTTACCTTCAGTACCACGGAATAAAAAAAAAGGCGGTGGTGGAGAAGCATGTACATAATATAAACAGCTTTATTTCTGTCCACCTTTTGCCATTTTAGCTTACAGTTGTACTTTAGTATATCAGGTATGATGTGTCATTCTTGGCTTACACTGGTATACCTACCTATGATGTGTCATTCTTGGCTTACACTGGTATACCTACCTATATCAGATATGATGCATATACCAAAGGAATGTTTTCTGTTAAAAGCTACTGTAATATTATCTCATGTGCAGTCATGTTATTATAATAAATCTGTCATATTTTGTATCACCAGGAAATTGTGAATGCCTACCGTAACGAATGTTGAAAGATTGATTTTTTTCTTTGTCATTCCTTCTTGAACACTGTTGTTCACTTTTTGTCCATGTTGCCTTTTTCGCTTAGCTTGTCAGCACTCTGATGTGTTTGTTTTAAATGTGTATTAAAGGCAATATTTAAAATATTTGTAGAGTGTTTTATTGAGCATTTCCTAGGGGAGAGGTTTTTTATTGGGGGGGGGGACGACACGGGGGACGCCTGTTTGGTGGAAAAAAGTGTTCTTTGTTAGGGATAAAGAAAGATAAATCATTTTTGGTCTGTTTACATATTCCACACACATACACAAAGAAACACACACAAACAAACACACACGTGCACAAGTGAACACACGCACAGACATCATATCATATCTTTCCTTTGCACTCCTTATAGATGCGCCACTGCAACTAGTCCTCTTTACAGGAAGTCTGCATGAAGCATTCACGTGATCTTGCAGCACTGGTTTCTGGGAAATTATGAGATTTCCAGCCCCCCCCTCCCCTCCCACCCCATGCACAACCTCATTTTAGTCACCTTGTACGACATGCCAGTACTATTCTTTCGATGTCTTTTCAGAGACCCCAGGAACGAGGTGGGGCAGGAACAGTGGGCGATCGTGCACTCGCACATAGACACAGTAAGACTATAGCCCACCTTATGGCTTAATGTCTACATTACTGAATATGTATCATATTCGCTAATATTAAATGTTAAAACAAAGATGGCTTTATAGATCTGTAGTGATACCTGGACAAGCATGATTTCTTATACAGGTTAATGTACTATTACTAGAATACAAGACCCCGATGCCATCACAAGAACAGTTATGCTATGGACCCCTGAAGAAAAGCGAAAGAGAGGCCGACCAAAAACAACTTGGCGGAGAACTGTGGAGGCCGAGATGCAAAGAATGAACCAGAGCTGGCGCACTGTACGAAGGATGGCCGCCAACCGAACAAAGTGGAAGCAGTTTGTTGATAACCTACAAGACGCCACCAAGCGTAATGGCCACTGACTGCTTTGACAGTTGGCGGCTAAGGATCAAAGAAAGAAGACTAGAATAAAGTGAAGAACGTTTGGAGGGGGGTCGGAGTGGCTAAGAGGTAGGGCGTTTGCCTCTAATTCTAAAGTTACCGGGTTCGCTCCCAGGAATCACCAGTGGTTCCTAATGATGTCATACTCCCCCTGATCTCCCCGGTAGTGAAATCGGATGCATAGACTTCTCGGCTAAGGGCGAAAAAAAAATAGGAGGTCCCGTGTAGAAGTTGCGCACGTTAGCAATGAAGATGGTGCTTATAACCAAACCAAATCGAAGAATGTTTGAAAAAAGCTAAAGAAGATGCAAATATATTCACAAAGAAAAGGACAATAATCAACTTTCATGAGTCGCGTTGTCATTTACAACAGCTCAAGATTATGACAACACCAGTTTTTTTTTAAGAATTAAGTGTACAGTATTTTGCATTCACAGAACAGAACACCTGGGCGTAACACTTTGAACAGGCTTATCAAATGAAAACAACCATATCAGTTAATCACTGCCAGGAGATAACACAAGTAAATATATATCGTGCCAGTAAATTACTTCTTCTGCACATCCAAAAATAGAGATCTTAAATTATAGTACATGTCATGAATGAGTTGGTTTCAAATTATATGTTTACATTCATATTACTACATAACAGAATTATTACAAATATGTGAAATACCAATACTATGTACACTGTAATGTTGTTTTTGTCAAATTCCGTGTGTCTATTTTAGTAACAGTGCCCCATTTCCAGGTCTATTTTTAAACACAATTGAAGAATGATATCATTTTATTTTTGTTGCAGAATTTTATTATGCAACATAGATCAATTTATTTTTAGAGTGGTTAAAACCATTTTCTTCTTTGTTTTCTCACAGCCACTTGTGAAGTTTAGCTAATTTTAAGCAAATCATATGGGCTGTGTTAGTTGTTAAGCCATAGTTCCTTAGGTCAAAGCTCTGTCCCATATATATATATATATATATATATATATATATATATATATATACATACATACTAACATACATACCTGCACACAATTAGGTCTCATACTACTGCTGGAATGGTTTTAAATATAATTAGTGGGCTAAATGGAATTAAGTCAAATAAAATGAGATTCATATTTATGCAAAGTTTTAGCTTTAGCACACCTAGAGTCAGAAAGTGTCTGAAATATCAGTGTATTGTCCAGTCTTTCATTTATCAATCACTTTATGCTTATAAATAATACCCTATCATAAATTCAGTTCTTGATTTAATCAGTTTTTTTGTTGTTGTAGTAAGCAATCTACAGTTCCTAGCACATTTTTTTCCACCTCAAATGATTTTGTCAGGTATGAAGTCAGGTATTCATATAAATTCACCTGGTTAAATTCATTTCTGTTTTACTCATTATGTGTTATCACATGTTAAAGTTAAAAAAGTCTACTGTGTTCATTACTTATCAGGTCTTCAACTAATCTAACCTGGTTATGTTATTTTTATTTTCATAAACTAATTTGGCCATGGGGGTGTTCATGTACTTTCACTTCACTGATGTAATTTCTTTCTGACTTTTTACAAAATCACATGCTAATATATTATTACTTATTTAAGTTTTGTTTCTGTGCCATTATTTGTTTAGATTATGTCGTCTCATTAATGTAATTTATGTTTCAGCGATTAAATATCATCAGTTGACTAATTGACTTAATTTCAATTTCACTTGTAATTTTCTTTAATGTTTGGCATTATTTGGGGCCTTAACTTTGATTTTTCTCTTAATTCTGAAATAAAAGGTAGTCACAATGATACCTAGTAAGTTTTCTGCCAGCGAATCTGATCAACATCAATGTAAAGGACATGTTTTAGTCAAAGTTTGACTGTTGTAAAGTTGTCAGCCTGACTCATAATTCCTTTCTGACTGACTATATATATATATATATATATATAATATATATATATATATATTATATAAATATATATATATATATATATATATATATATATATATATATATATATATATATATATAAAGTTTTTGTTGCTTTAAGAAGGGTCAAAGTGGTATGATGGCAAGATCACTGATATGGAACTGATGACAAGGGCCAGTGTAACAAGAGTTGCGAAGAAGATGCTGGAGATGAATAGAGACACACATTGAGAAAACCTGTTGATAACATTACCAGGCAGTCCTTCTTCAGGAAATCCCCAGAGCAAGGGAGGTAGAGGGAGACCAAGGAACACATAGAGAAGAGAACTGGAGACAGACATGAAGGGCATGAAGAAAACATGGACAAACCTTGAGTTAAAAACCTTGAGTTAAAAACCTTGAGTTAATGGCACTGGATATGAAGACTTGGCAGAAGTTTATATACATATACATACATATCAGAATCTTTATTCCCCATAAAATACATTGATATGTACTGACATGATATAATAAGATACAACATGGCATATAGAATCATTAGAATTTACATAAAGTGTTGAAGACATCTCAAGTAGTTCTATGTGGGTGTTTTTACATCGAATCGTTGTGTTACACATACACAACAATCTTTAAGCTTTCTAAAAGACATTGGCATATAATGATATGATATGATTCAACCTGCCAAAAAAGAGTATTATTGAAATTTACAAAATGTGTGTGGAATACTGTTCAAGTAGATCAATATGGGTGTTTTTACATGGGGGTTTTATCAGAATCTATGTTTGCCATAAAATGCATTGACTGCTAGTGGAATGAGATATTAAATATAGCATCAAATACAATAGTCGTTTAGTATAGTAGACAGAGCACAATTGAGATTAGACTGTGTGGAAAACATCTCCAGCAATTTACATATATACATACATACACACATATATATATATATATATATATATATATATATAATATATATATATATATATATATATATATATATATATGTAGTCTTCCTGTCTCATGCCAACAACTATAGTTACCTTCACTGCTAGTTCAGGGTTTACACAAAAATCTCAGGAGGAAATCATGAATCTAATTCTTTAAAGATGCAAATTTTTCCGGTTGTGAATAAGAGCATGTGAGAAGCAAAAAGTTTTGACATATAATATTGTTGTGTTTCTTTTCACTACGGTTTTGAGCTTTCTTTGTACATAGATGACCTTTTTAAATGGACTGTGCTTGACTAGTCTTAAGAAGTTACTGTTGTCCAATTCTTCATTGGTCATATTGTTTTCTGACTATGGCTTGGTGTTAATATTTCCTTCATTGTGATGACAAATTTTCTGTTGAGTATTACCTAGGTAATTTACATGAAATAAAACAATATGGGAAATAAATAAAGTAGGGATGGTATTGATTAACAAAATCGTACTTGATTAATATGTTTGGTTTAATCAAAGATTAATCAGTCAATTTCAAACAATTTGATAAATTATTTAAAAAATCATAAATAAATTTATTTTGTTTTAAATCACTGTGGAAAATATTTATTTGGTTTGTTATAAGGTAATATTGTCCTGAAAATATAATGAAAATACTGAAAAGCTACACCCAAAAAATTTATTATTGTCGGATTATTATAGACCATACTTGCCAAATTTCACATCGCTATACAGCAAATTCGGTAATTTCCTATCTTTCGTACCTTTTTGCTCCGCAGTGAATATATGTAGTTAGGTGTTGTTTCGTAGCGCTTAGGGTTAGGATTAGGGTTAGAATTAGGGTTAGTATTATGGTTAACACTAACCCTAACACAAACCCTAATCCTAACCCTAATTCTAATCCTAACCTTAAGCGCTACGAAACAACACTTGACTATACATATTCACTGCGGAGCAAAAAGGTACGAAAGATAGGAAATTACCGCAAATTCTCTCTCATTTAAGCAAAAAAAAATCAACATTAATAAAAATGGAAAAATCGATAAATAATTTGATTTATCGATTAATCAATTAAGAAATGTTTAAAAAATTAACCGATTAATTAATCGTTAAAGATCCCAGCCCTAAAATAAAGATCTTTTCACATAATTTATGTTGTGCATTAACAAAGAGTGACCATTATTTAGAGATACAAATATTAGTATAATGGATCACAATAATTTTTTTTTTCACTTGCACTGGGCAATTATTTACATTGTTTTTTGTTTTGTTTTTTTCCAAAAACTATTGTTTCTGAGATAATTATGATGGAAATGTCAAGTTATGAATAAATCAGGTTTAAAACTTGACATTTGACTTTTCTTATAAAATGTCACAACCTTAAATAACATTGAAAGATATTAGTACATTTATGAACAATTTGACAACCCTGCATTTTGTGGTAATTTCTCAAATTTATAGTAAAAATAATTAAAGTCATACTACTCTTATGTTTTTAATATGTCTAGTCACATAACCAAGTTAGATTAATATGCTGTCACCGGATCTGTTCAATCTGCACAGTGAAAATATAATGAGATCTCTAGAGGACATGCCAGGAATATCATTCGGCGGACATAATATAAACAACTTGAGATACGCTGATGATACAGTCTTAATAGCAAAAAGTGAAAAGGAGCTGCAGGAAATGGTTGATACAATAGTGATAGAAATTGAAAATAAAGGCCTTAGCCTTAACATCAAAGAGACAGAAGTAATGGTCGTCTCAAAGAAAAGGGCTCCCCCAGATTGCACAATCAAAGTAAATGGAACCGTTTTAAAACAAGTCAATAAATTCAAATACATGGGAACATTAATAACAACGGATGGAAGATGTTTCTCAGAAGTGAAGAGCAGAATATCTCAGGAAAAAGTAGCATTCTATAAAATGAAGAGTATTTTATGCAACAATTCTTTGTCATTGGAAGTAAGAGAGTTCTTCATTGTTATTTAGAACAAACCCTGACATATGGGAGTGAGTCATGGACAATTAGTAAACAAATAGGGAAGACACTAGAGGCAACAGAGATGTAGTTTTACAGAAGAATGTTAAAATTACCATAGACAGCCAAAAAGATTAATGAGGATGTCCTGAAAGAGGTCAATGCACAAAGGAAACTTATTTCACAAGTTAGACAGAAGCAATGCACTTTCTTTGGGCATGTTATTGAGAAGAGGAAAGATGGAATATATCGTAACAACAGGTAAGATGGAATATGTCGTAACAACAGGTAAGATGGAATATATCGTAACCACAGGCAAGATTGAAGGAAAAAGAGATAGGGGAAGACAAAGAGAGCAAATACTGGGCAGTTTGACATCGTGGCATAGAAAGAAGTCAACAGCAGAATTGATAAATTGTACTGGAGACAGGAAGTTGTGGAGAGACAAGATCTCCTATGCCACTAGGCACGGTACTTGAAGAAGAGAAGTCAGGACATTGAGTCCATCAGGAGAAAATAATTGAATGCCTCGAAGACAAAGGTATTGATGGTTACTCAGTAACCTTTATTGGGAGTAAACTGCCACAGTAAGATCTGGAAGGAATTATTCACCAAACAAAGACATAAAAAGAGATGTCAGACAAGGCTGTGTGCTTTCCCCCTGCCTATTTAATCTATACACTGAAAACATTTTCAAACAGATACAGGAAATGCCAGGACTGAACATCAGTGGAAGGTCAATAAACAATCTTAGATATGCAGATGATACCGTGTTGTTAGCTGAAAGTGAACAGGATTTACAAGAACTAGTGAAGCAAGTGAACAGTATAAGTCATGAATATGGATTGGACATTAATATTGAGAAAACAAAAACTATGATAATTAGCAAAACAGATGATAAGCCCACATTAAAGATAAGCATACATGGGAAAATCCTGGAACAAGTCAAGAGCTTCTCAGACAAGGCTGTGTGCTGTCCCCCTGCCTATTTAATCTATACACCGAAAAAATTTTCAAACAGATACAGGAAATACCAGGACTGAACATCAGTGGAAGGTCAATAAACAACCTTAGATATGACTTTTTTACCTATCTTGGTCATATAATAACAGAAGATGGCAGATGTGAAACAGAAATCAAGAAGAGAATTGGAATGGCCAAAGCTACATTCAACAACATGAAACATATACTGACATCTAAACAGTTAACTCACAAATTAAAACTGTGAATCATAAAATGTTATATATACTCTGCACTACTGTATGGTGTAGTAACATGGACAATGAATAAGCAATTGGAAGAAAGAATTGAGACTCTTGAGATGTGGAAATATAGAAGAAAGGGGCGTATCTCATGGAAAGAGAAGAAAACAAAATAAGGAGGTTCTAGAAAATCTAGGTATGAAAATAGAACTAATGAATGAGATCAAAATTAGGCAGCTAAAATATGTTGGCTACATAAAAAGGCATAACACCTTGCAGAAGACCATAATAGAAGGGAGGGTTGATAGCAAACGTGCAAGGGAAAGACAGCGCTATAAGTGGGAAGATAACATCAAGAAATTGACAGGAAAGAGTCTATCAGAGTGCACCACCAAGACAAGAGACAGAAGACGTTGGAGATCCATTACAGCCAACCTTCGTTGTGGAGATGGCAGCTGATGATAATGAGTCAGTACATTATCTTCTGCAGTGTTTAACTTTGCATTCATTACATTTTTCAACATTGCTCCCAAACCACGACATTATGAGTGCAGCAATGGGCTAATTCTGCTGGTTGGTCAAGAAATATCTTTTATATATTTTTATTTTAAATAGGAGTTTTGGCGAGACTCTTCCCGTTCAACCTAGACACAAGGCCCATCGGTTATATTAAGGCGCATATTCAAATATAAAATACCTTGTGGTTTACCTGTAGTTCAATAAAAGTTCTGTTGTAAATGATTTACCAACATACACATTTGCTCACATTACTTACTTGTATCCTGTTTTCCTTCACTTTGTATCAACACCAGTGACTTCACTGACAATTAGCGTTGCCACTATAATTTAAAAAAAAAACCTAGATATCGCCGGTGGGCGAGTTTTGGCTACTTTGGGCGGTTTTTGGCCGATTTTGGGCGAAATCTAAGCGACGTTCTTCTACTAATGAAGGAAAAGGACACCTAGACGGGACCCCCCCCCCCCCAAAAAAAAAAACCCTAGATATAGATGAATCCACCTAGGTGTGGCAACGCTGCTGACAATGTAGGTCAACTGAAAACAGGAAGCACGCGTTAAGTCTATAATAAATTGTCCTTGTTTAGGCTACTTATTTAACATGGACAGTTTGGATTCATATTATTAGTTTTTTTTTTTTTTTTTTTGTCAATGAAGTAGATAGAAGTGCTTGCTGCGGCTTATAATTGTCTGTCTGTCACAGAATTTTTTTTTTTTTAAAACCATATACAATCAGCTTTCTGAGATTGTTTGAAATGAAATTTGATCTAGGCCTACTAAAAAGTTGTTGGTCTCAATTAAATGTATTTGTTTACTAAAGAAATAGAGAATTTCATTTATGTACACACGATTTGTTTCATTTATAGCCAACAAACAAAATAAATTTACTAAAAAAGAGAAATCATTGGTTACATGATAGAGATATCTGGAAGTATAGTAAAAGGACTTTTAATTTACCACCAGTGGATGATATTAGAGTCTTAGTCACATCATCATCATCAAGTGTCCTATAGGTTCACAGGTTGATTATTAAAGAATCCCCTTTTGATTTGTTATTTTACATATCCTTATTTATTATATTTTCTTTCATTGCAACTTCTGATGTCATGTATAAGTTTGAAAAGATAAAAACATTAAACATTTCTTTCTTTTATTTTAAAACTAGCATTAGGTGTTGTGAATGGGGCATTAAAATGAATGAACTAGGGAAACACGATTAGAATGATGGATTTTGTAAACATGAAGACAGAAATGAAAACATAACAGAAAGGTGCATAACACCACTATCTAGTGATTATTTTTTTCAATTTTAAACTTAAATCAGTAACGTGTTTTTTTTTTTTGTCTGTGTGACTACAAAATGTAGTCAGAAACATCACTTGCCTTATTTTATGCAGATTTGTTTTTCTTTTTTTTATAAACGCTTTCGAACTAATATCATTTTTTTACTTCATACATTCCTTTATTATTATTATTGTTATCGTCATTATTATTATTATTATTATTATTACTGTTATTATTAATTAATTTTTTTCCCCTGTATCATCAGAACATCGCCTTTACCTTGCCTTGACAAAGTTTTTTGCAATTATGTAAAGATAATTTTTTTAAACAGATAATCTAATTCAGGTGTACTATATTTAACATTATTTTCCATTGTTAGAGTGCATGCCTTTCGCAGCGAACTTACCAGACTCCGAGTTCAAAACCTGGTAGTGACACGTTCCTAATTACCCAGCTGTAAATGGGTACATGACCCTGCTCTCGAGTTAGAAAACTCAAAGGCAGGAAGGAAGGGAATTGGTCACCACCCGACATCATTAAGAATAAGCTGGATTGAGTAAAGTGACGTCTGTAACACTTCAGTGCCCTACGGCAGTATGTGCTCTATGACTACCTTTACACTATTATTACCATCATCATTATTATTGTGAGGTGACGTCATAGATTACGTTTTCTATATAATCAGTTTCCTTGCATCAGTGGTGCTTCTAAAGTTGTGTAAAGATTTTTTTTTTAGGGAAGGGGGGGGGGGGAGTCGTGAGAGAATATAAAGTTTAGGTTAACAGCATAACAGTATTTTTTTTTCTTTATTATTATTACTGTTTTTAAATGATTATTTGATCTGAGTAAAAGAAAAGAAAATAGAAGTCTACATGACCTGAAGAAAAAAATAATTTCTGACTGAAGCATGGAAGTCTAGAGACTATGACAAGAAGACAAGGGCAAAAAAAAAAAAAAAAAAAAGGAGAATTCAGAGAGATCAGAATAAAAATAATGTAACGGGCAATTTATAGTTAATGACTTATGCACCCACACTGAGCAAAGGGCATTGAACTTTATGATATCAAACTACGGAAATGTTGAACTCCGTTCCCATGATGCACCTTATCGTAACTCCGTTCCCATGATGCACCTTATCGTAGTTGATACATTGATCACATCAAGCTACTGTAATATTCAGTTCCATTCTTATTAAACTTCTTATCTGACTAACATCTTACAGTTTACTTTTGCGTATTAACAAATCACATACTAGTCTGTATGCATGTGTGTCATCCGCGCGAATGGACACACGTACTAACAGGGTCAACTATGGGGCTGTGCGAGCGATGCGACTGCACCGGGGTCGACTTCGAGGAGGAGACAAAATTTATCTTTAAAATAAAAAGATAAAATCGCTCACATTTTAAAACAATGACATTTAAACAGACAATTCCAAAGTAAAATATTATTTGCTTGTACCAAACTAATTGTTTCCCTATATGCCTATATTATTAATTTTTCAAAAACAGCGCATTGAGTGCCCTTCTTTAGATCAGCAACAGTAGAGAAAAATATTACTCACAATAAGATTTTTTAACATATAAATGTATTATGTTTTCACGAGACCTCGCACTACTTTGAAAATCCCTGGGACCGGTTCTGTGTCCTAACGCGGATTATTTCTTGTTTTGAAGTTTCTGTTGGTTTCTTTGTTGCCATCATGTGACTGAGATATTCACTTGGTTATAAAGAAATTGTTTATTGAGAAAACATGTGATCTGAGCTATACACATGTGACCATAAGACTTTGATTTTTCTGTGTTTTTCTTATTTCTTTGTTAATTTTTCAGCATTATCTGACTATATGATATAACTCATTGATAATAAACCATGAATTTTAATTTTTCCCCCACTTTGTTTTAAATTGTCACCTTTATTCGGTAATAAGATTTAATGTGATTATGTTTGCAATGTTTATCAATTTTGTTCTCATTGAAAAAACACATTTTTTTGTTTTGTTTTGATATGTGTTATTTCATTTTGCGATACCAGTCATTGCTTGATGTTTATTGTATATGTTGATAATAAAATAAAATTGACACATGTTACTTTAAGCATTAATTTAAAGGCATAAAACATTATAACGTTAACATAACAGCATTTATTTACAGTATGCAATCATAATAAAAAAATGAGTAGGTTTTTTTTTTTTTAAAACAAACAAATAAAATTGAAAGCAATTTTAATAAGTAAATTGAAAAAAAAAATTAAAAATAAATAAATAAATTCTGTATACCGACACTCACTCATGCGGTCAAACCGTCTACAATTAATCTGTATTTTTGAATGTGTCATCAATCATCAATACAAAAATTACATAAACACATTCTCGCTTATATCCATACATTCTTGGTGGAAAATGAAATAATAATAATAACACTTTCTTACGCACTTCTGTAGCAGGAAAAGTCTTTGAGCAGTTTAAAAAAAAAAATTATGTATATCTGCTTATTCTCATATACATCATCCCATTTAAGCAAACGAAAACATTCATATTTCTAAAGTACAGTGGTATGCGGGTACATTCTCACGATTCACATTTCTAAAGTACAGTGGTATGCGGGTACATTCTCACATACATTACATTATATAATAATATTACATGGATATAAAACAAATTATTCACAAAAAACGAGCGGAAGAGGAAAAGAAATGTTGACCTATGGATGAGATGTTGACAGGCAAATGCTGTTTCTATGGGGGTAGATAATCAGTGTTGAGGAAGTGTTTGAAAAGTGCTTTGTTAAATGAATATTGTGTAGGTAGGCTTTTTAGGTGGTGTGGAAGGCTGTTCCATAAGTAGGCTCCAGAGTAGGCTAGACTCTTTTTGAACAGGTCGATCCTAGGTTTGGGCAGACGTAACTGATGTAATTGTTGTCCCTCTCTTCTACTGGTTTGAAACAATGATCGTAGGTACGGCGGGGCATTGTTAGATAGAATTGCGTGAGTCAGCTTGGCTTTGTTGTAGAGAAGACGTGTTCTTTTCGTGTCCTTGTGTGTCGTGCGATTATCGGTGATCAGACGTACTGCTCTCTTATGCAGGGAGTGCAGTCTCTTTGAGGTGGAAGCAGGGCAACCATCCCATAGTGTAGAGCAGTAATCTAGATGTGTCTGTATATGTGAGGTGTAGAACAATAGTCTAGTGTCTGCGTCTAAGAAGTGTTTTATTTTGGCTAGCTGGTACGTCTTTTGAGCTAAGTGTTTGGTTAAATTCCGTACATGGGAGTTCCACGTTAAGTGCTGGTCAATCGTGATCCCTAGAACTTTGTGTTCTGTTACATGTTCAATTTGTATTGATTCCGCGTGTAGCTGTAGCGATCTTTTGGTGCAGTTTAGGAGTTTCTGTCTGGTGGTAATCAACATAGATTTCGTTTTTGCTGTGTTTACTGGCATACGATTCATATTACTCCATTTTGTTAGATTGTCTACATCGCTTTGAAGAGTCATTTCAAGTGCCACGCAGTCATTGTCACTAGTGTAGATAGTACAATCATCTGCAAAGAGGTCACATGTTGAATATTTTAGATGTAGTGGCAGGTCGTTGATGAACATTGCGAAGAGTAGGGGCCCAAGAATAGAACCCTGCGGTACTCCTGTATCTATCTTCGAGAAATCTGATGTCGAGTTGTTGTGAAGCACTAACTGTTGTCGATCTGCCAGGAATGATTTGATGATGTTTAGTGGATTAGGGCCTATTCTGAGGGTTTCCAACTTTTGAACCAAGATAGTGTGGTCAATCATGTCAAATGCTTTTTTTGAAGTCAACAAAAACAGCACCACCTAATTTTCCATCATTTACGTTCGACAGCCAGTTGTCTGCCATTTTGGTGAGAGCTGTGTGACAGGAATGTTTGGGTCTGAAACCTGACTGGCTCTCAATGAGCAGTTTGTTTGTTGTTAAGTGTTGAAATGTGGTGTTGTAAATGTGTTTCTCTAGTGGTTTTGAAAGAGATGATAGAAGGGATATTGGTCTGTAACTGTTGGTTCCGTTATGTGAGCCAGATTTATAGAGAGGATACACTTTGGCAGATTTAAATGCTGTGGGGAAGTAGTTGTGTGCAATACATTGGTTGTACACATAGGTTAAGGAGTCGCAAATGATGGGTGCAGCGTAACGTAGAATCTTATTGCTGATACCATCAAGCCCAGATGAATTGTTGTTCTTTAATGCCAAGATATATTTGAGAACTTCATGTACTATTAGAAAAGGAATATCTCTAAGATCTGTTATGGTATGTTCAATGTTGCAGAAGGTTGTCAATTTACTAATATCGCAGTCCATTGGCTTTAGTGTTGACTTGAGATGGCTAATTTCTGTTTTGAAGTGGTTACTACAATGAGTTGCCGTGAGGGAGCAGCTTTTTGGTAAAGAGTTTAGTGACTTTGATTTGTGTGTTAGTGTTCTAATGGCTGCCCAGACTTCTTTGTTGTTTGCTTTGTCTTGAATCGTCTTTCTGAAATGTAGTTTCTTTTCCTGACGAATGCACTTTGTTTCTAAGCATCCGATACCTGCTGAAATCTTTTCGCTTATGTGCTTCGTCCCGCTCTCTCATTGTTGATAATATTTCGTTGGTTATCCATGGGGTCTTTCTGATGTTTTTGACACGAACCTGCTTTATAGGAACATGTTTGTCGAATACGTTGTTAAAAGATTGTGTCCAGTATTTTATGGCTTTTTCTGGGTGCGGAAGTTGGTACACGTATCTTCTTCTTTTTCTTCTTCCTCGTTCGTCCTGAAAAGGACGTTGGTTGCGTTGTGTCTGTTTACAGCAGAGCTGCGATATCTGCGCCTTTCGGCCGGCACATCCGACTTCAGCCCAGCATTTTTTTGGGACCGGGTTTGCCTTCCCTCTTCGATCCCTACTCTCTCAGCCAGACTGCAGTGATGCAGCCTGTTTCCAGGACCACCACGTGGAGGTGGAGTAGGGTCTTGGTCAGCTCTGGTTCGCTGACCCTGACGCAAGCAGTCAAGCTATGGGTTGCTGACTGCATTCTCTATTGCTGCGTCTTTGGGTCCCGGTACACGTATGAGATAGGGGATATTTGTAGGTCTTGAAGGAATAATTGAAGGTTCAAGTTTTTGAATTTCCTGTAATGGACTGTGATGTGTTCCGTTTTAGGTGCTTTAAACCCCTTTCTCGTCCAAGTACAGCAAATAGGATAGTGGTCACTTAATTCTGTCTGTGTGACTGTGCATTCTATAATGTTTTCTGGGCAGGTCGTATAGATATGATCAATTAGTGTAGATGATGAGTCTGTTACTCTCGTGGGCTGATTGACTGTGTGAGGTTGTATGAGATGGTGATATCATTCCACGTCTTGTTCGGTTTGTGAAGGTCAATATTGAAATCACCCAGTAGAATATTTTCCTTCGAAGAAGCCCAAACGTTGTCCATCATTCGTGAGAATGTGACAAACCAAACAGTAGAAGAGCTAGGGTTTCGGTACAGGTAACCAATTAAAACGGGGGTCAGATTGGGGAGTTTTATTTCCAGCCATATACATTCAATGCCAGTATGTTCTAGATCATCATGGCGTCTGTACCGAAGAGAAGTTGAGATGTATATGACTAGCCCTGTTTCATGTTGTCTGTTAGAATCCCTGCGAATGGTGGTGAATCCATTAATCCTAATTTCTTCATCTGTAATTTTGACATTGAGACGGGTTTCAGAAAAACCAAATATGTGTAAGTTTTGTTGGAGAGAGGTGGAGACTTCAAAAAGCTTACCTAGCAGATGGTAAATGTTTAAATGACCAATTTTAAGCCCTAATAGTTTAAGCCATGAATTAGTGATATTGCCTATATTTTGATTAGAGTTTGTGCACTCGGACATGATAATAGTCAAAAGGAAAGAAAGAATGAGGGAAGTAGGAATGAGTAAAAAGCAATAAAATTAGTACACAATGGTTAAAACAAAATTGTAAACAAATTATAAAATATACACTGCAATAGATTGCTCTATAGTCCTTGGACACTGTTTACAGTATCTTAATCTTTGCAAAAAGTGCGGTTTTTATCTTAAAATACAGTCTGTTCCGAACACAAAGGAATACTTCAACCACATTCAATGTAGAAAATTAGTCTTTTCGGGACAGTTAAAGGTTCACGCTGTGACTTAGCTTGTTAGTTTTGTGAGGATTTCCTAATTTTCCTCAACACGAAAAAACGAAGGTGCAGGCGGAGAGAAGGCATCAATTTGGGAACTAAGCTCCAAGCTGGTTTGAAATACAGCTTTTAAGTGAGTTTATCTGCAACAGTTTGGTGTCTGTGCGCCGAATTTGGTTCTGAAAAGTCGAAACAGACATCTGAAATGCCTGCATCAATACTTCTGGGCTATACTGCCTAAGCTGATGTAGGGCAGACGAACTATGAGAGTGGCATTCTTGACCGGTAGAGACAGGAACAAGAAAGTCCAATTTCCTAGTTGTAGATCTTGTGTTGTGGTTACTTGCTGTAGAGGAGGAATAGGTCATACTTGTAGCCCAGTCTTTCCATCTGTCTAGTTGTGTCTGTCGAGCAGGTAGTGGCTTGGGTGTCTGTAGTGTGGGTAATGGGGGAAACATTTGATCATAAAGATTAGGGTGGGGGAATGGGAGTAGGTGTAGCTTTGCTAGATAAAATAAGTATTACCTGAGGATGGCGATGAGTGGCTATAAGGGGTTCTGCTTGGATTCACTGAGTTTAGTGTGTAATTTGTGTCATTGACTGATGAATATGTGTGTTTTTGGTGTGTCCTTGTGACGTATAATGGAAATATAGCCTACAGTATTCGACAGCCTTTCGTGACCTCGGCGTAGTTCTATAATTCGCTAGCAAGCCATGCATTAACACCCTGCGTTTACTCATTTTAATCCACGCCTCTTTTTCTTGAGACGTAAACAAACAGACAAATTACCAACTTCCGCGACTTGCTAGTCCTAACGGGGAGCTAATCTGGTTTGTTTACCTGAGTTTCTCACGCGAGCTGAATCTGTCAATCATCGGACATCGGACAGACCGCACGTGGGATAAACACTTAACCCTTTGATCTTCAGATACGGGAGAAATCTCTGACGGCGATTAGCTGTTCATCTCGAGACGCGAGCGATTTTGAAAGAAACCCCGTTATCGTAACGAGGGCCTTTGATGTTGATCAACCAGCGCTCAACAAGAGAAACAGTGGCCTGTTCAGAGGACCTTCATCTGGGCCACAGTTTCTGAATTCTTATAGTTCGCACTTTAATGCGAAATTAACACCATTAGGGATCATAGAGCCAATGAATATATATAAACAGTGGTTCCTTAAACTCACTAATCAGTTGTCGCTCATAATTTCGGATTATCAAAGCACGTTATTCTAGAACCATTGTGGGAGTGTGTTAATAGCATCTCGTGGGGATTGTTTCATTTCTGATTTGTGGTAATAGAAATTAGCATTTACGTGATTTAATGTGTTAAGTTTACCATTATATACTACTCGTCAAAAGTCAAGGGCCACCCTATTATTTTCAATACACTTTTATATAAGCGCATAGAATGATTAAATGAAGGAAGTTTTTAGTAAAAATGGGCGCAATATCTTCCACTGACAGTCCTCTATGCACGTTAAGCATAAAAAGAACTCCCCGACAACCATGGTGATCACGTGCAATTTGGTTTGCTGACCATAAATTCACATTTTTAATCTGTTTTTTCAAACTTCCGTACAACCAAACAGGTGAAGTAATCGTGCTGATTGACATTCCACGTGCAATGGCGACTTTTCGTGATTAGAGTTCACTCTTAATTTGTTTTACAATCAGCAGACTTAGGGTAGTTTCATCACTTGCAAAAACCATGCCACCGAGAAGAAGTCTTGACACCTTACAAAGAATGAGGGCTATAGCGTGGGTTGAAAGTGGTTTTTCTGTCCGTGAGGTTGCTAGACGGCTTGCAGTGTCACGCTCTACTATCCAAAGAATTTTGGAGAGATTTTAGGCCACAGGAAGTGTGGAGGATCGCCACCGGCCAGGTCGCCCTAGATGCACCAATAGACATGATGACCGGTACCCTTTTGTTGTCAGCCTGCGCCATCGAACAGTGACTTGTTCCACTCTAAGATGTCAGCTGAGACAAACTGTAAACGTTAATGTCAGTCAAAGCACCATTCGCAGACGTTTACATGAATTTGGACTGGCTGCTCGACGTCCTGCAGTCAGAATCCCTCTTACTCCTGCTCATCGCAGAGCCCGTGTTGCTTGGTGTCGCGAGCACATCCGATGGACAAGGCAACAATGGAGTCAAGTTCTCTTCACTGATGAATCTCGCTTCACTGTGTCATTCAATGATGGCAGGATTCGAGTTTGGAGACGACCAGGAGAGCGATTTACTGATGACATAATTCGAAAGGGGGATCGTTATGGTAGGGGTTCTGTCATGTTCTGGGGAGGCTTCTACAGACACGGCAGGACCCCACTCTACATCATCCAAGGCAACTTGACCGGCCCAAGATACCAGAACGAAATCTTGAGACCAATTGTTCAGCCTGCTCTGGAGGCCATAGGTGGTAATACCATCCTCCAAGATGATAACGCTCGACCCCATGGAGCTCGTGTGGTGAATGAGTTTATTCAGCAACATGGGATCATCAGGATGGCGTGGCCAGCTCATTCACCTGACCTGTCTCCGATTGAGCACCTCTGGGATGTCCTTGGTCGAAGATTGTCAACAAATCACCCCCTGCCAATGGATGTTGCACAGCTGACTGCATTTCTGCTTCAGGAATGGCAAGCTGTTCCTCAGGATACTCTTCGGACCCTTGTGAACTCGATGCGTCTGCGGTGTCTTGAATGCCTTGCTGCAAACGGTGGTCATACCCGATTTTGAAATGTCTATTTGTCCAATATCTATTGTGTGACTTTTGAAAAGGTGGGTGACACACTTCACAGCTTCATTGCGTTTGAATGTGTATTTCCATTTCTTTACGTGACATGTCAATTTTGTATTCAATAAATGCCGTTTTGACTGATACCAATTACGTTTACATCAGATTTGTTTTATGGTTTCAACCAAGGTTTTTCTAAGTGGCCCTTGACTTTTGACGAGTAGTATAATTCACTGTGATTTTCTAGCGTTAAAGCTAGTGAAATAAATAACGAGCAGCTATTTTTATTTGCCAGAGGTGCAGTTAGAATGCAATTTTTCACAACCCATCACCCGACTGATTTCGCACCACCGAATAGGATTACGGTTTTAGTTGACTGATTAAGTGAAGTTTTATACCTTATGTTAAGCAGGGCGCCGACAATAAAATAGTGACAGACGAATATTTGTAATGCGCGTAGGGGTTTAATTAAAACAATATTGTGAGCATCGTTCGTGCATTTTGAAATAGTATAGTAAGTGACTATTGTTTATACCTTATGACTAAACTAACTTTTTCTTTATTATTGTCTCCAGTTACTGATTGGATTTATGTTTTTTCTTCGTGGCTTACGAGTTCCCAAGTTCAGTTATGAACAGGACTGGCTAAAACACAAATAAACATTTAACTATTAAGTTTAACTGGACTATCAATACCCAGATATTTTTTCAAATTTATCAGCCCACGGGAGGGTTATATGTAATAATATCAATATCTGACTTTTGACAGTCGTAGCACCGGATTTATCCAGAAAGTTGCGCTGTTTCAAAATAGGCACTCACCACGAGCCAGCCGAAAGGATTTACCAATCAATCAATTACCATCATCAGTAACAATTTTTTAGCAACTAGCTGTATCCAAATACTAGAAGTATTTTTTTTTTTCATTCTTTGCTGTGAACACAAGATCTCGATTTTTTTTTCTACACTTAACTATTCGAGGTGACATTATTGATCCAGGAGTACACCACCAAACTTGGCGTCCACCTTTAAAGTTATCGTCAAGGCTGAACTGGGGCCAAATTTGGCAATGAACACTGACATTATCAATATCGATAAATATATTCAAGATAACTGTATATCCCAGGAAATATCACCAAGATTAGGTAAGGAGGGAGAGCGTCGCCACGTATAACAGAGAGAGAGAGAGAGAAAGAGAGAGAGATTGAATATTTTCTTGTTACGGTAGCTTGTACCAAACTGGTTATTTTGCTTTTAAAATTGTTTACTTTATGGAGTAGCACTTATTAGGAACTTCGTTTTTCTTTACTGTCTATACTGTAACCTAGTGCGAAGCCTTTGATCTTTGGGGTTATTAACTTGTTGGGTTCTTATCTTCTCAATGAGGGGAGGGCACAGGTATTCTGTTATTTTTCTAAATATGTAATTCTGATGTATTTGATCTTTTTTTTTTAGATATTCAATGTTGTAAAGTTTAATGATAATAAACTACAAACAAACTAAACTGTGTGTGTTGGTCAGACCCATACCCATTTAACCATAGTTTTTCACGTTTGTGTGTCTTGTTGTTACATAGCTGTATGTGAGTGCTTAGATAAACTTATATTTCTAAATATAGGGAGGTGCAAGATTGTCTTTTACTAAATTATAGTTGTATAGATAGGCTGTACGAGAGAAACTACCCAGTCCAGAGACAGATCTTCTCCTTAAACTATCCACTAGTGAAACTCTATTTTCTTACACCTTTACTTCTCACGTATTATCACCATCGCCTATACTCAGGCGGGACCATAATTAACTTTAAAACCTATCTAAACGTGACAGTCCTATGGGGGAACTTTAAATTTTTGGCTAGGTAGCTCGTCCCTAGCTTAGAAGTGTGGACTTGATCTATATATAGCATCTTTTTTGGTGCACCTGGCTTTGATGTAAAAAAAGTGTGTTGTTTATGAAAGAAATTTGATGTTTAGTGCAGAAATTATACAGCACCTTGTTGTTTATATCTACAGTTTGGCGTGCTTTACCATAGCTGGGCGGAATTATTGACGAGATAGATATGGAAGTGTTTGGGAATTTTTGTTTTATGCTGTCAATCATTCTGGAGATGTCTAATGGGTTAATAGTGTATCCTTTTGTGCTATCATTTATCCCTACGTGGACTGTGGTTTTCCTTATGTTAGTATTTGTGTTGAGATGGCTGATTTCATTGGTTGTTCTCACTATTCCAGCTCCTGGTAGTGGTATTACTTTGACTATGTCCTCTGGCGTTGTTGACATTCTGTCAGTGTGAATACCTTTTAGCAGTGAGTCCCCAGTGATTATGTGATGTGTATTGTGAGGTATGTGTCGATGGTGCTGTGGCTGAGGTCGTGCACGACGTCGTTGTTGGTGCCATTGATGTTCTTCTTGCTGGAGGTCTTCAGCGGATTTTTGTGTCGGTTGTTGTATTCTTTCATGTCCCGTTGTCTTTGTTGCTTCGGGATCTACTTGTAGGTTTTCAGTACGATGACTAATTTTTACCTCAATCGGGTAAGCCTTGTTTTGTGTTGAGAGGGTAAAGGAGCAGGGGATATTTGTGGTGTAATTGGTTGACCCGATATTTGAGGGTTTTGGGCACCATCGTTCTTGTTTTTACTGGCTGAAGCTTCTTGTATTTGGTCTATTCTATTTATCAGCCTTGTGTTTTCTTGTCTGAGAGACTTGACCTGATGCCTGAGTGCGTCAAGTTCTCTTTTGAGTGAGCTGTTTAGGTCTTGTTTGAGTTCAACAATGATGCTTCTCACTGAACTTTCAAGGACGGCAATCATCGCCTGACAGCAGCGCTTCTCTGTTCTCTCTTCTAAGCTTCGCACTTCGCGGCTGTCTTGCTCCTTAGGGTACTCAATAGCTAGGAGTTGTTTAAGAGGAGAGTATAAATGATGATGGATAGGCATTATCCTTCTAGTAACAGTGTCTTTGGTGCATGATGGGTGTGTCTCGTATGCATTGGGCGAGTGATTTAGATCTGGATTATCTGTAGGTATATTTGCATTAAGGGTAGATGATGCTAGTTCCAAAGTACGTTTTGGAATATCATCATTAGAAAGGGAAACATTTTCTTTGGGTTCCTCTCCGGTTTGCACAATTATTGGAGTGATACTCAGTAGAGGGGAAGAGCTGATTGGAATGGGAGAGGGGGGAGGACTGGCTTCAATGGTTAGCTGAGATTGTGCCTTGGCAGGCCAGTCTCCTGTGATTGTTGGTGGAGAGGCAAGATCAGTTGCAATCATGGTTTTATCTAGAGCTGATCTTTGGAGGTGAGAAAATTCGACGTCTAACCATGTCTGTACACATTCTGTCGCTCCTTGAGCTAATATTTTATTTTAAGTGTGGTACAGATGTATTGTGAGGAGGTCGGTGCTTATTTTGTCCTCAACAATAGCGTCTAGTTGATCGCTCCGAGTTTCTTTAGAACAGTTTCGGTAGTACTCTAGGCAAGTGTGTTTGTTGATTTCGTAGTGTTGGCTGTTATGGAATTCAACAGAGCAACATTGACCATTGTTCGTTTGCTTGATGGTCAGATGTGGAGGGTTGTTCCTGGCATTTAATTTTCTGTGTACCGCTTTTTCCTTGTTGAGAGAGTAGCTTTTAGTTACGGTGGAAGGGCGTAATCTGCCATGTCTTGGTGGTTTTACCGTCGCTCAAACGACGCGTTTGTCCCCGCTCGCCATATCACATTACATGCTACAAGGCGGACAAGCCCTGTGATTTATCATAGTCTATTTTTCCCTAGCCACAGGGTCATAGTTACACTTTGGAATGTGTTACCAAAACTGAAGGTAGTGCTATGTTTAAAGTAATTTTCGATGTATCGAAAAATGGTGGCACCACACGATGAACGCTTCTACCTTCATTCCATACAGAAAAAACACAATATTTACACTTGAATATAACACAATTACAAAATAAACAATTTCATTGTAAGTCCAAGCAAAACGCCAACACAGGGATGTATAAACCATCCATATTAAATATGAATAACGTAGAATAAAATATCCAAAATGTAGAGCCAAACAAAAACACGTCCGCACATCGTGCGAGGTGAAATGCTTAAGAAGAGTCAATATTGTTACCAGGAGAGACAGAATGAGAAATTATGACATCAGAAAAAATTTTAGGAACCACATACTGCATCAGGTATATAAACAGAACATGTGGTTGTTTGATCGTCTCATGAGATCAATGACGAATACTTGTCTACAAGAGCAGAAGATTTGGTTTTAGTACTGTAGCCGCGCCATCTTGTAATCGTTATGGCGTCTGTCGTTTAACAGAGCCATCTTGTCATCGCCATTGTCTCCGTGGTTTACTGCCTTTTTACCACAACATCTTCAAGAGGAAGATATATCACTGGGCCACAATAAAGCCTAGAAATAGTTGTGTTTTATATTTGTGTTTTCGCTACTTCTAGAGCTTCCATCGCGTGTGTTATTTGCGTGGCCCAATTACTACGCGCGCGCACTACACCGTGAGTGATTAGGCCTAGCGGCCTATATAAAGAAGTGCGCTGGCCAGCAGAGGCCTTTTCAAGTAGCAATGGATGAGAAAGACCAAGAGAAAACCGCTTTCACTACCCCTTTTGGACTTTATGAATACACCAGGATGCCTATGGGCTTAGCCAACTCTGCCAACACCTTCCAGCGATTAATGCAGAGCAGTATGCATGATTTAGTGTTCCAGCTGATACTAGTGTACCTTGATGACATTTTAGTGTACTCCGCTGACTTCACTAACCATTTGAGCCGACTGGAGAAAGTATTCTCTAAGCTACGCCAGCTAGGGCTGAAGTTGAATGGAGAAAAGTGTAAGCTGTATAGGATAACGATTGAATTCTTGGGGCATACTATATCAGCAGATGGAATAGGAGCTATAGAAGACAAGGTGAAGGCTGTTCAAGAGGCTCCTGTACCGCGGTCCCAAACTGAGTTACGGTCATTCTTGGGATTGGCTATTTACTACAGCATATTTGTGCCGGGCTTTGTAAAGATAGCCAAACAACTACATGTTTTAGTAGCTGCGCTCAATCAAGGCATGCAGACTAGAAGACGAAGTAAGTCACCCATAGGAGAGTTGTAGACCGAAGAGTGGGTTGTAGCCTTTGAAACACTGAAAAAGGCGCTAACTTCGCACCGCTACTAGGGTTCCCTAACTTCTCGCTACCGTTTATCCTGGATGTAGATGCATCATATGAAGGATTAGGAGCAATCCTTTCACAGGTACAAGATGGAACAAAGAAAGTCTTGGCATATGCAAGTCGCACACTTCGACCCTCTGAAAGGAACTCAAAAAGCAGTATGAGGCTGGAACTGCTGGGTCTTAAGTGGGCCATGGCTGAGAAGTTCAGAGGATACCTGCTAGGATCACAAGTAGAGGTATTTACAGACAACAGGGGTCTGGCCTTCTGGGAGAAAGCTAAACTGGGAGCTATAGAGCAGAGATGGATGGCCCAGATGGCTACGTTTAACTACATAATCCGACATCGGGCAGCGAGAGCCAATGGAAATGCAGATTATTTGTCCCGCTTTCCTATTGAGACAGCAGGCGAAGAACTGGAGAATGATGCAGATGTTGCAATAAGTGGCATAACAGCTGAGGTTGTCAGAGTGTTTACTCAGATACCGCATGAGATAGGGCTGATGGCAGCAACAAGCCAGAAAGATATCAGTGAAAGGGTACCTGCCTAATCATCTACAGCACCAGCAACCACTCAAGCATTTCCTACCTATTCGCGTGAGGAATTGATAAATCTCCAGGGAGCTGATGATGTGGTAGCGATGGTTAGGAAGATTGTAAATGATGGCACCAGACCTGCAGGAAGAGATGCTTGAAAAATACCCTTGGGTGCAAGGAAACTACTTAATCAGAGTAACTGGCTCGAAGTGACAGATGTGTTGTTATACCGGACAGTGAAGGGATCAGATGAATCCAACATAAAACAACTGGTAATACCTGAGTCCACGAAACCACGGATACTGGACTCTGCTCACAGGGTGGGCCATCAGGGAAGAGAACGCATGTTACAGTTGCTGAGAAGTAGGTGCTTCTGGGTAGGCATCACAGCTGATGTTGAAGTGTATTGTCGCAGATGCAACCGATGTAACATTGCCAAAGCACCTCAATTGAAGTTTCATGGGCCATCTGGAAACCTGATTGCCTCCAGGCCACTCGAGGTGGTAGCAATGGATTTCACACTGCTAGAGCGGGATTCTAAAGGGTTTTAGAATGTATTAGTGCTGACAGATGAGTTCAGCAAGTACACCATTGCCATACCAGATCGACTCTGGTTTCTTACTCTGGTGTCTTTGGGGTGACTGACGAAGAAAAAGGCCTCTGCTGGCCAGCGCACTTCTTTATATAGGCCTCTAAGCCTAATCACTCACGGTGTAGTGCGCGCGCGTAATAATTGGGCCACGCAAATAACACACGCGATGGATGCTCTAGAAGGAGCGAAAACACAAATATAAAACACAACTATTTCTAGGCTTTATTGTGACCCAGTAATATATCTTCCTCTTGAAGATGTTGTGGTAAAAAGGCAGTGAACCACGGAGACAATGGCAATGACAAGATGGCGCTGTTAAACGTCAGACGCCATAACGTTTACAAGATGGCGCGGCTACATATCCCCCCCCCCCCCTCTGATTTTGTTGTCGTCCCAACAACTGCACTACCTCTGGCGCTTCAGTCGTAATCTCTCAGATCGTCTCGGGGCAGGACCCTCTATCGGCTACAGGGCATACCAGCCTCGTTCGGGCGTTAGACCATGTACGACCTTCCCAGGGTCTATCTCATCTGGCAAAGCTGGTGCCTCAGGTAGGCATTGTGTCGTATCTACCAGATCTGGAGAATCATCTTTGTCTTCACTTCTTCTCAGTTCGTGCGCCGCAACCCTCATCTTCAGATCTTCGTTGTCTGCTGGTCGTATCACACAAGGACCACCGCTAGCGTCTGGAATTGCTGATCCTATAATTTATTCGTTGGAACACACGACTTGTATTTTGGCCCTGTCAGTGTAGTACACTCTTTCCCGCACTCTTTCACCCACTCGTAATAGTGTGGGGGCCTGGAAGCTGATTATTTCTCTCCCCCCCCCCCTAATCAGCGGCCATTTTCTGCATTCCTTCTGCAGCATTTTGGTGTGCTACTCGTAACCTCTCTAGGTGACGTTGCAGCCACTCATCAGTTGTCTCGGGCTCTTCATCTGGGCGCGTGCCTATCATGAAGTCAAGAGGAAGCCTTGGTTCTCTGCCGAAGAGGAGATAGCATGGTGAGTATCCTGTTGACGACGCCAATTGTGATAGGGTGGGCTAGAGATGATGATTATGTTGTGATATGTGATCACTTTCTTGCACACTCGCACCGACCCGAACAACAATAAAACTCTTAATTCTAAGGCAGGGGCTGTATTTATTCACACAACCCTATCAGCGACAACAAGCACATAAAGCAAACGTTATAAAGTAAACCAAACGAAACAAAACACCCAGCCAGTGCTCAATTGCTAACGTGTTCAAGGCATCTTCAGATCGACTCTTGTTTCTTACTCTGGTGTCTTTGGGGTGACTGACGAAGAAAAAGGCCTCTGCTGTTGTTGTTGTTGCTTTGATGAAATGATGGGTGGAGATCGGACACTCAACCTCTGATCATTGTTGCCTCTTCTCGTTCCATCTTGGTCTACCCTGTTCAACCTGAAAGTTGGTTATAATTGGGGTATTTAGTGTCATTTTATTTACTAATTTTGTATTCAATTTAAATAACTGTTGTCTTTTGCAGGTGCTGATTTTTATTTATATTAGTATTTGTCAATTTTATTTTCTCTTTTGTATTGTTTCTAGATAACTATTGTCCTTTACACTTGGTTTTAATTTGTATTAGTATTTGTTCTTTTTGAGTTGTTGTCCCTTTTTTTTTAATACCTTGTCTTTCCTTGTCCTATGAGTAGTTATTTTATTTTTTTTTTTTTTTTTGTTAATGCTTTGTTAGTTCTTGCTGCTTAATTTCTATTTAGTTGGACGATTTTTCTGAAGTTCTAACCTTATATTTTTTCCTTTGTTTTATGTATATATCTTTTAAGTATTGATTGGGCATCTCTCGGGGCATCTATACTTAAAACCTTATCACCTGTTAAGTCTATATTGTGATTTCTATAGTAAGTTTTTAATTCAAGCCTTTGTTGTTCATACTTTTTACAGTGGATCAGGTAGTGGTCTATGTCATTCTCTTCCTGACATTCTTGGCAGTGTGGTTCTTCTACCATGAAGTATGCTGCACCGAGTCGGAGACGCCACAGTTTTTTGTTCGATGGTATCTTTAATTCTTCTCTGACCTGGCATGTCCTCGTTGGTTCTTTCAGCAGTTTGAACGCGTGTCTGCCTTTTCTACTTTCCTTCCATGTTGTCTTCCATTCCTCGTTTATAGTTTCCTTCACTTGGCTCTTGATCTCTGACCTTCCCAGTCCTGCTTTTATATTGTTTTTACTTGTTCTTCCCTTCTTGGCATTCTGGTCTGCCAACTCGTTGCCAGCTATACCTATGTGTGCTGGAACCCACACTAGCCTCACACTACATCCTCTGTTCTCTAGTGATGTATTAATTGCTAGAATTTCTTCCTTTATGTCTGGCCGGCTACATTTACCTGGGTGTTCTAGTGCTTGTAGTGATGATAGTGAGTCTGTAAATATCGTAACAGCTTCTGGTGGGTTATCTTCGATTATTTCTAGACTTTTAAGAATTGCTACCATCTCTGCAGTAAAAATCGATGCCCCTTCCGTTATACTGTAGCTCTTTTTTATTCCCCATTGTGGTATTACAACTCCGGCACCTAGTTGCCCACTATCACCCTTGGATCCATCAGTGTAGACGGCCAGACTTTGTTTAGTTAGTTGCTCTATGAACTTTCTACTTATCATTTTGGCTTCCTTATCTTCTATGTTTTGTTTGATCTTTTCAGTAAGTGAGTAGTCTATGATTGGTGTTTTTAGTTCCCAGGGTGGTATTTTGCTTCTGTATTTATTACTATTTTCAATTGTGTTTGATAGTTCTTTGAACTGCATTAGGTCTTCTATAGTTCTCCATCCTGTTGGATATCTATCTTTATTTAAGGGGACGTCCCATACACTTGGTTGGTTTTTGACAAATGCTTTGTGTGCTGGGTGGGTCACTTCTTGTGCTACTTTACTCCAATAATTTAATCTCAGTTCTTTCCGTCTTAGACCAAGGGGAGGTATGCCGAGAGCTACTTCTAGAGCTTCTACTGGTGTCGATATAAATGCACCTGTAATAGTTCTCATGGCTGCATTTTGAATCCTGTCCAGTTTTGCTTTGTTAGAAGCTGCAGCTGAGTCATAGACTATGCTGGCATAATCCAGTTTCCCCCTGATGAAGGCCTTGTAGAACATAAGCATTATTTTATTGCTGGCCCCCCATCCATTACCTTTTACAATCCTTAGTATATTTAGGGGTCCCCTACAGCTTTCTACCAAATTGTCTATATGTTTCATATAATTTAGTTGTTTATCTAAAGTTATGCCCAGAAATCTAGTTGTTGAGGAGGTACATATTTTCTGTCCTTTAATGGTTATATTGATTTTGTTATTTTTTTGTAAATTTCCTTTGCTGAAAATCATACCTACTGTTTTGTTTACATTAATTTGGAAGCCCCAACTTTTCATCCACTCTGAAACTTTGTCTATTTGATTTTGAAGTTTTTTGTAAACATGGTCCAAGTTTTTTCCAGATCGCCAAATGGCACAGTCATCTGCAAATTGTGATACTGCATTCTTTATGTCATTAAATTCATCTGCTAAATCATTTACAGCTATAGTGAAAATTGAAGGAGAGATCACTGATCCTTGAGGAATCCCATTCTGTTGTTCATATATTTCTGACCTATCATTATTCACCTGTACAGCAAAATACCTGTCCTGTAAAAAGTTTTCTAGATACCTATAGGTTTTACCAGTAATGCCAATCTTTTTCATTTTGTAAAGAGCTCCATCGCGCCAGCATTCATCATATGCTCTAGCTACATCTAGAAAGACTGCCACTGTTTTCTCTTTCCTCTTGAACCCTAGCTTTACATCATGTTCTAATCTTACAAGCTGGTCTACTGTACTTCTGTCTGCTCTAAACCCTGACTGGTTTGGGCTATATAACTGGTTTTTTTTCCAGGTAGAATTTAACTCTTTTATTCACAACAGTTTCCAGTATTTTACCTAGTTGTGATGTTAAGGAGATAGGCCTATATGAACTTACTTCATGGGCTTCCTTATTGGGTTTTAGAATGGGTACTATCATAGCTACTTTCCATGCTTTTGGTATCTTTCCTAAGTTCCAGATTTTGTTATAAAGTGAAGTTATTATGTTTTATAGTTCTTTTGGGTACTTTCTTAAGGATTTCATAACTAAGTATATCTTGCCCTGAGGCAGTATTAGATTTATCTTTTATTGCATTAGTTACTTCTTCCTCTGTTATATCAGCATCTAAATAGTTTGTTTCCTCTATCTGGTCTGGTAGTTCTTTTAAAAACTGTATCCTAAGTCTTTCTCTTCTCTCATTTTCTTCCTGTCCAAGGCTACTTTTTGCACTGACTTTATAGAAATACTCGGCAAGGGCATTAGCTTTTTCTTTATCTGTTTCTGCTCTCTTTGGTAGTTTGATTGTTGGCATTATTGTTTTCTTATTGTTCCCTTTGATTGCCTTAAGCTTTTTCCATACTTCTCTAATTTGAGTGCTAGGTTTAAGTGACTGACAAAACTCCTTCCAGTTAGTTTCTTTGGCTTTGAATATTATTCTGTTAGATTCATTCCTAATAAGTTTATACTTATCATAGTTTTCTTCTGTTCTGTTATTTCTATATTTTTGTAAGGCCCTTTTTCTTCTCTCATGAATTTCTGCACAGCTTTTATTCCACCAGGCAACTGGTTCTTTATTCCATTGAGTTTCTCTTTTCTTATTAATGTTACTTATTGGTTTAAGGTGTTGTGGCATATTTTTATTTGGTATATACTTTATTGCTATTTTCAGAATTTCATTGGTCAGTGTTTCCGCCCACAAGTCAGTATCATCTGATTCCATGTCTTTATATTCCATCACCTCCAGCTCTGATTGGAAAGCTTCCCAATTTGCTTTTTTATAGTTGAAGGTAGGTTTCTCTGGTTCTGGGTTTGGAATGACATTTTCATGCATGGTTATTACAATGGGCAGATGATCTGAGTTTGTGTCTTGTAACACTTCCCAATTTACATTCGCTAGGTTGTTAGTTGCTATACTTATGTCTATTGCTGAGTCTGCCCTATTAGCTTGTGGATTAATTCTTGTTGCAGATCCATCATTTAGTATTAGTAGTTCATTGTTTTCTATGAAGTCAAGTAGGCATTTTCCTGCATTATCTGCATGTTGTCCACCCCAAGCACAATGATGGGAATTAAAATTGCCTACTATGATTGTTTTGGGGCCTAGTCTGGTGCTTATGGCTAGTATTTCTTCATCTTTAATTGTGCCATCTTTAGCATATACATTTAGAATTGTTAGATTGTTTGGTTCAGCTGCTATAGTAACCTGGATACCTTCTATATTGGTTGTATTAAATACTTCCCAGTCTATGATTTTAAATTTTTCGCTAACTAAGACTGCGACACCTCCTCCTCTACCTTCTTTCCTATCGTGTCTAAGTATCTTAAAGCCCTTACAACTATATCTATTATTTGGGTTTAAATGGGTCTCTTGAAGAGCATATATATCAGTATTTCCTCCAGTCTCTGATAGTAGGGGTGCAAAATTTTTTTTAATACCCCTACAATTCCACTGGATAATTCTAAATCTTTCTAAATTGAATTTTATCATCATCTAGTATACCTTTTATTTTGGTTAACTATCAATTTTGCTCTTATTCTTTATTTCCTGTACTTGTGGACCCACTATCCATCAAGTTCTCAAGAAAATCCTTATTTAAACTTGTCATTATTTCCCTAACTTCTTCCGCTAAGTGTGGTAACAATCCCTCAAATCGTTTTTTGATAGTTTCTATGATAGTTTCTTCTAGGTTGCTTTTGTTCTTTTTGACCACTTTCCTATTTTCATCCAATGCTACATTCCCTTCTCTCCCTATGTTAATCTCCTGTTTTTCACTTTCCATTCTTTTTAGTATTATTTCACTTTCTTCTTTTTGTTCAGACAGTTTGACTAGTATCATTTCATTTTCTTCTTTCAGTTCAGTCAGTTTAGCTATATCCTGGGAAATTTGGTGCTGTATGGCTTTCACTTCTTGAAGCAATGCCTCTGTACTTTTCAGTGCACTTGTGTCATCCGAGGATGTAGTTGAATCATCTGACTGGTTTTTTGGTACTCTTTTATTACTTTGTAACTTGTTCTTACTTTTTTTTGCCATCTGTGACTTAAGCATTTTGACATCTTCTTGCACACTCTTAATTTCTGTTATAACTTTATTGTTCGTATAAGTATCATTTTCTTTTAATTCTTTAATGACCGTTGTGAAAGGGGTTTGGGTTGTTATAGCTACCCTCAATGCTTTTTTGGTCTGCTGATATACTGGGCAGCCCTGGAATCTGGCGCTGTGATTTCCTTTGCAATTAATGCATTTTCTGTTTGCATTATCCTTTTTATAGTCAGTATCTGACTTTGCCTTTTCGCATTGCGTGAAAGGGTGTGCCCCCGCACAAAACCTACATACTGCCTTCCCCCTGCAAGTGTGGCGCCCATGACCAAACTTCATGCAGTTGGAGCACTGCAACACTGGGGGAATGAAGGCTTCTGTGTTTTTGTGTGTTTTCCCAAATAGTACCGTCGTGGGGGGTTCCCTACCTTCTGTTGTTATCACTACCACTGGGGTAACGATACTCCCTTTCACCATTATTCTGTCCACGTGTACCAGCTTTATGTCTGGGTTATGTTTTGCGAGGATGTTCATAACTTCCTCGCTTGAAAGGGTAGTGTTTATCCCTTTTAACACACATCTACTGGTCACTTTTGCTAGCTCTATCCTTACTTCAATGTCGTGTGCAAGAGTCACTGTTTTTGCTTCTACTTTGAGTTCCTCTAACATCTCTTTTATTCTGTCACTCTGATTTGGGATAATTATTATGCCAAAATGGGTTTTTGAAATTTTGGCTATCGCCTTTTTGCCTAACTCAGGATCAAGGATGTTTATAATTTTGTCTTCATCTAATGCCTTGATCTTGACAGCCTCACCAGCTACTTGCGTTATTTTTAAACGACATATGTTTACTACATCTGTATTTTTGGGATCTGCCTGGGTTGCTAGATGTCTTGAGTCTTTTTTGGTACTTTCATTGTTTTTTTTTGGGGTTATTATTTTCTTCTAGTTTATCATGTCTGGTGTCCCTACCTTGGTTTTTAACTGCTTCTGCCCACGTTTTGCCTTCCTTTGTTGTTTTTACTTCTGAGCCTCCTTTCAGTTTATCCCCTCTGGTTTCATGACTTGTTTTGTCCGCGTTTCCCTGGCTGTCCTGATTATCCTTTTCCCTGGGTCCTTTCTTTCCGTTCGCTGTGCTGGTTCCTGATCTTTCTCCTTTGTTGATTCTGCTTTTTGTTGTTTTTCCTTCCGCGCCTCCTTCCCGATTTTCCATTATTGTTTTACTCGTGTCCTTTAGTTCTGTTTTTTTTTTTATTTCAGGGTTCGTGGTCCTGTTTCTTTCTGTCCGGTTTAAAGTTTTGTCTTTTTCTGAAGTTTTGTCTTTTTCTGGAGTTTTGGCCATCGCTTTCCCTTCCTCGGACTGTTTTCTGGTGAATACTACCATTGGTTATTTTCCCTGTCTTTTAGTATGCTACTATTTGTTGTCTTTGAATTATATTCTGATGATTGAATATTATATGTAATCTTTGGCTTTTGGTTTATTTTGTTATATATATCTTTACCCCACTACGATTCTTAAATTAAATAGTCCCCTAATACTTAACCTTAACTACAGTAGGCCTACTCTAATACTATCAACAAAAGTATAAATTATTCACCACTTAAATATGTCTTTCAAGATGGCTGCCTGATCTCACTCAAAGAATTGCCACGTGGCGCTATTTAATTTCTATTATTTTAATTTCTAAAATTAACTGCAATACGCTAACACTGAGGATGGATAAAAATATCAACTTATCTGATAACTTGTGTAGTTCTAAGGATGTCTTCACTGTGTCTCGTCCTAAAAAGAACGTATCAAGCTTGTGTGGTTTGAGGTAAGCAAAAATGCGTGTTACCCCTGTAGTAGACGGAAGTGATCGTATCCTTGTGTGAAGGCCTCTGCTGGCCAGCGCACTTCTTTATATATGCCGCTAGGCCTAATCACTCACGGTGTAGTGCGCGCGCGTAGTAATTGGGCCACGCAAATAACACACGCGATGGACGCTCTAGAAGGAGCGAAAACACAAATATAAAACACAACTATTTCTAGGCTTTATTGTGACCCAGTAATATATCTTCCTCTTGAAGATGTTGTGGTAAAAAGGCAGTGAACCACGGAGACAATGGAGATGACAAGATGGCGCTGTTAAACGACAGACGCCATAACGATTACAAGATGGCGCGGCTACAGTACACGAAAAGACAAAGAGGCATTTGGACAGTCAACATTGCAAAAAATCCGGCACCACGGGCTCAATACAGCTATGGCTATACACTTGGCTCAAGGACGAAAACTTTAGCTTCCCACGACGTTACCCTGTACGAATGGGCAGAAAAAATGAAGTAAGTAAATGAATGGAACTGCAAAATATCGCTAAAACGTTTTGTTTAAAAATTGGCAGATTGGCAAAGGAAGTAGAAAATTGCCTCAGCCTGATACAAGCATAACTTTTGAAGAGACAAAGAGCTTTATTAGAATCAGTTACAAGAACGAATTGGATGTAGGGCATTCAGGCCACACACAAAATGATGCATATCACTAGTTCAGCAGAAGAGAACAAGTAATGTTCAAAACTCCGCACGGGCCACAACAGACTGGGACATCTTCTATTCAACAAGCTAAAGATAGGAACTACCGATGACTGCTGAACATCTGCTTCAAAGATCTCAACCAATGAGGAACAGAGAAAGCTCATATGGCCATCACTGGTACCATTCCTGGAAAAACTATGGAGATACAAATAGCCTGAAGGTGCCAACTGCTTTCTTTGAAAATATTCAAGTAGACGTCTGAGAGTGTACGAAGAACAAGTTTCAAAATGGCAGTCATATTCCCACTTTTTATTGTTTTCTACGGGGTTTTCAAACCTGGTCATTCCTTTCTCGCTCCCATAATCTTCTTCCGCTGATTTCATGATCTAATAACCTCCTGAGGCAGAGCAATCTACATGAGTTACTATGATCGCCGAGCAGAAATCGCTGCAATAAACTCTACCCTTAGAGCAAATATTTTAAACAAGAAATCTTTACGCCCTCAGACGATGTAATTTTAACTGATTCAAAACTAATATTGCAGGCATTGAAAGATTTCCTCCAAACTGAAAACAAAGAAATAATACAGCTTGATGAAACTATTGCCAGTCTGGAACAACATACAACATCAGAGTCACTCCAGTGGATACTAGAACACAGGGACATACCAGACAACATACAAACAGATAGATTAGCAAAACTAAAAAGAAATATGGTTCAAATAAACACTCCAGTCAACATGTAGGCATCTAAACTAATACTCCAAAATAACTTCAAAAAGAAAAGGCTGAAATTATAGACCATGTGCTATGTATAAAGAAACCCATCCAGACGAAAATGTTAATATTAACTACCTATACTCATGGAGCAAAGATCAATCTTCCAACTAAGAACAAACACACCAGATTCAAAAAGTACTTAAACAAATTAAACACCTCGCATGGGCCTAATTGCCTCAACTGTACCCAATCCACACGAGACAATTCAGCATAATGCTGTTCACGTGCTCAGGAATCACCACAGATAAGAAGACATAAATTGCCGGGCTCCCAAACTATCACACACTCTATATGGCATGACCCAACAGCTACGGATCACATACACATTCTTCAACTTGGCTTCTAGTTGCGAAAGAGGGATGAGATCAGCAGCCTTAAATAAAAATAAAGAAATAAACTGCATGACTGCTACCTGGTTAGATCATGGTTCTGGAAAGACAGATGGCGCTAGGAAAAGATTAGATTGACTTTTGAAAAGATGGATGACACGAAGGAAGTACTAGATTCACTTCTGTAATAACAATGACACTCGGTAACAGATTTACAGTCCTAATCACTGGCACATCAACTGTATAAGGACTTTTTTATATTATACGAGGCGTGTTCAAATGAAACCCGTCCCAGTGGCTTTATAACAAATATATGTAAGGTACATCAGCAGGAGTTGTAGAATTAAATACAGCAATTGTTATGAAGCAAGTACTCACTGAGGTTCTTTAGAAATAGTCACCACAGGCATTCAGACACGCATCCCACTGCATGGGTAGACGGCGGATGCCGTCCGAGAAAAATGACTTATTTTGCATATTGAACCATTTGGTCACCGAGGCCCTGACGTCTGCATCGGAGTCGAATCGTTGTCCCTTTAGAGATTTTTTTAAGGGTCCGAACAAATGAAAGCCACATGGTGACAGATCGAGGCTGTAGGCTGGGTGTGGCAGAACTTCCCACCTTTCCCTTGCTAACGCTTCCTGCACAATGTTCGCAACATGTGGACGAGCATTGTCGTGCAACAGAATCACACCACGCGAAAGCATGCCGAGTCGTTTATTCTTGATGGCTGTATGCAGGTTGTCTAGTGTGTCTTTGTAGCGGATGGCATTGATGTTCAAGCCAGGCTCTTTAAAGTCAACCAATAGAAGCCCTTCATGGTCAAAAAATGCGGTCAGCATAACCTTACCGGCGGAAATCTGTGACTTGAATTTTTTGGGTTTTGGTGATCTGGGATGTTTCCATTGCATGCTCGCTGATTTGCTGCACGGCTCAAAGTGGTGGCACCACGACTCATCGCCTGCCACTATGCGCAACAGAAATGCATCACCCTCCTCTTCGTAACGCAGCAGGTGGTTCAAACTCCACCCCATGCGTTCTTCCTTATGGTGATCGGTCAGCATCCGTGGGACCCATTGTGAACACACCTTTCGATACTTCAGTTTCTTCCTAACCACCATTTGAACTGGTTAAGAGACACAGCGAATTCCTCTGCTAGCGAACGTAAGCTCCGACGACGGTCCACCCGTATTGCTGCATCAATCTCGGCGATGGCTTCTTCTGTCGCAACAATATGCACCTGACCTGGCCGCGGAAGATCTTTCGCTAACTGACGTCCTTTTCGAAACATTCGTTCCCAGTATTTCACTGTAGTCTTAGACACACTTTTGTCACCATACACTGCTTTCATTCGGCGATGAATGTCGACTGGTCGACATCCTTTGGCTGTTAGGAACTGAATCACTGCTCACTGATCGACCTTGGACGGATTCCTTATCACACCGGCCATTATTTTAACGGTCTGCAGCACAAACAATGAATACTAGGAGAATGAACACTTACTCACTTGTACATTCGTATGTGCTTATTACGTCAGATGTGACGTCATCATGCTCTTCCTACGAATGTCCACTTGGCGCAGCACGGTCGGGTTTCATTTGAATACGCCTCGTATGTTAGTAATGTTACACAGCCGTTAACTTAAATTAAAAAAAACAACAACAACAACTCAAGACTAGGCTACTTACAATGCTGTTAAGTATAAAAGAGACTCTGTTCCTTTTTTTTTTCATAGTGTTAATTTCAGCGAGCGCCTTATTCGCATAGTTGTTAGAAAGCTTTCCTCTCGCTCTAAAGTTATCGGGATCCGGGTTCAAAACCTGGTAGCGTCACGCTCCAATCTATCCAGCAGTAAATGGATACGTGGCTCTGCTCTTGAGTTAAGAAAGTCAGAGGCATCGAGGAAGGGAACTGGTTACCCCTTTTGATAAATCTTCTTCGCACACTCTCAGACGTCAACTTGAATATGTTCAAAGAAAGCAGTAGTCAGCTTGAGGCTATTTCTATCTCCATAGAGCTTTTCCAGGAATGCTACCGGTGATGGCCACGTGTGCTTTCTCTGTTCCTCATATGTCGTGCATCTTTGAAGCAGATCAGCAGTCATTTTATCGGTGCCACAGTCACACTCATCGGTAGTTCTTATCTTTAGCTTGTTGAATAGGTGGTATCTCAATCTGTTGTTGCCCGTGCGGAGTCTGAAGATTGTCACTTGTTTTCTTCTGTTGAGCTGGTGTGACGAAATCAGTTATGTCCTTTTACATCATTTTTGTTCTCTCCTGCAGTATTAAATTATTTCTTCATTGTTCCCACTAATCGTCCTATTATTTGTCACATTTTATGCACCTACATTTTTGCATAGTCACTCCCAGACTTGTTTACGTTTCACCACGTGAATCGTAGTATTACAAGGCTTATTTCCTTGCGCAGATTCCAAGGCTGGCAGATTATAATTTTATCGCACATTGTCGTGTAATGCAGGCGGTCACAGGAAATCATTGTTGACACGAGGTGGTATCGCACGATCGATGGAAAGAAAGCCAGATTGTCTGCCTAAGAAATCCGTCTGGGAAATGTACGAAAATACAGGTGATAATAAAATAATCGCTTCCGATGGTCCGTCTCTTTATCAATAAGACAGAAAACCTGTCAGATGAGACAATATTGGCGGAAGGTACTAGTCAGGAAGTGAGTTCACAGATGTGTTTGTAAGTTTGTACAAATGCAACCGGAAGTATTGCGGCTTTATTTTGAAAAGATAAGTCATGAGTTTAAATTTTAAAGTATAATTTTAAACACGTGGGGAAGAATTAAATTAATACTCAACCACACCCAGTTCCAAGCTTACCATTGGCTCCATTTGAGAGCAGAACATAAACATTAGCTCTCATTGGCAAGTTTGTCGAAAATACCATATGAGTCATACGAGCCTGAGACTCCGGATGTCCGTCCCGCATCAAAGTTTTTTCATTTGTTACCGTTTCCGTAACATGTGCGATTTTTTACATAGACAGGGGAGTCGGCCCTGTGCTAAAACCCCCAACTTGGAGGACCAGGGTACCAGCTTTTATCTGACCCCTACCCACGCAGACCAGTCCAGCTTGGTTGAACCTACCAGGAGTAAATCTCCCACTGGCATAGCTCTGGGGATTATCAGGGTACAGATGCTGCCATACCGCTACAAAGTATAGGTACCATTGATGGAGATCATAATCTTTGTTTGCCATAAAATGCATTGACAGCTAGTGAAGTGAGATATTAAATTTAGCATCAAATACAATAGTAGTTTGGTATATTAAACAGAGCACAATTGAGATTAGACCTAATAAAGTGTGGAAAACATCTCCAGCAATTTAAAATGGGTGTTTTTTATATCGAAGTTTCCATATTCTGTAAGAACCTATAATTGCACTAATGCTGACATTTACATAGAACTGTGGCTTCAAATTTCCGCAACCCCTGCGACATTAATCCAGTCACACACTTTGCATGCACATGACCCAAACTACCAATTATCAGTACGATAACATGTGTACGATAGCCTAATTCGTTAATTTCTGCAGTCAATGGATAGTACTTGTCAAATTTATGTTGGTAACATTTATACACACATACATACATACATAGTACATACATATCAGAATCTTTATTCTCCAGAAAATCATTAATATGTACTGACGTGATATAATAAAATACAACATGGCATATAGGAGAATCATTAGAATTTACATAAAGTAAATTTACATAAATTCATCCAGCGTTAATGAGGGCTGTTACCACATACATAGTTGCATACATACATATATACACGCATAACAAAGTGCACACATATATAATACTTACATATAAAAGTACACATGTAAATATGCATGTAAACATGTAAACAAACCACTAGGCAGTCATTAAACCCCAGGCATACAACGATTACTATCGATTCTTCTGGAAAGTGAAAGAACTTCTGGGCTCTACTTCGTTTGGCTTGGCTGCACTTTTTTCTTTCTTTTTTTTTTTTTAAAATCTTCTTTTGCTCTTACAAGTTCGATTTCCTACAATTAAACAACTTTCGAGCTATGTGAGCAGCCATTATTCTATAGCTCTGTCAAACTCTCTGACTTCGTTCCAGAGCTAATGACCGAAAAATCCTGTATGTGAACAAGATGAAGGAAAGGAGAAAACTAGCAAAGGTTGTTATGTATTAGGCCATTGTTAGTGTCACGTCAAATGCTAGCCGTAATGAGGTGGTGGCTTGAAATTCTGAGGATATTTTAACTTACGTCCTTGTCGTCAAGACTGAAGTACATGTTATTGGAAATTGCAAATGACATTAATCAAAAACCATTTAGACGGAAACAGCTAGCACGCAAAAATCAAGTCTATGGCGAGCGTTTATGCTTAGCTTTTGTGTCAATATTCATGTTTGAAAGGACAGAATAGATTAAGGATTTCTTTCAAAGGAAGCATACATAAGCTTGCAGTCAAGCAAAAAGAAAGAAGGAGCGAAAGATCGGACACAAATAAGAAGAGAATGGAGTAAGAAATAGTTATTTTGCACTGATTCTATAGCAAACGTAAGTCTGAAGGTAATGGTAAGGGTAGTCGCATAACAGATACTGCCGTGAGAGAGTGAAGTGTTGGAGATTTCACTACGCTAGGTCTCAACTTTATGAGGCGGGGGTGACCGGTATCCTTCCTCGCTACATTTGCCTTCCCTAACTCAAGAGCGGAGTCAGGTACTTATTCACAGCTGGGTGCTGGGTAATCTGGAACGGGACATTATCAAGTTTCGACTCTGGTAACTTTGCGGACATAAATAAACAAAAATGTTCTTTGTCAACCAGGATCTAAGCATGTGTGATTGTATTAGCCACTGACCACAGCCTTACAATGTATAGTCTCTGTCAACCAGGATCTAAGCATGTGTGATTGTATTAGCCACTGACCACAGCCTTACAATATATAGTCTTTATCACTGTCTCAGACTAACGTTCTAGATTAGAAGCTTGCATTGTTTTTCATTTATTCATTAATTTTTAATTGTGATGCTATTTTGTGATTGCATTTTCTGTTTTTTTTTCTTTTTGACAATGCTTCTAAATGTGTATGCGTTTTGTTTTGTTTTTTCTTTCTTTCTGTCTTTTTTTTTTAAATATGCGCTTTAGGAGCAAGAATTCACTTCTTCCGTTTGCAATGTTCCTTAATCTTCTTTCCACTAACCAGAAATGTCTGATGTAGGGGAGACTGGGGCTTCTGTCACACTGGTTTGATATCAGACGGGCATGCGTGCCCAATTCTCAACCCTTTGAAAATAAAGTTCGTTCGTTCATTCACAAATTCTCATTCATATAACCGGTCTATTTAAGAGCTTTTCTTCTGGTCTGGCTTTATATATCACCACTGTTATCATAACCATCCTTGTCGCTCTGTGGTAAAGTGGGATGATATAAATATTTATAGGGACTTAGTGTACTGACTGAGATCAGCTGTGAAGGTATCTGTATCTAATAAGTGTGGTGTATTACAGATGACCTTACTTGCTACCACATTTATACCTCAGTCAGAATTATTCTGGAATATTGTGATGACTACGTTGAATGTCTAGGGTTATGAAAATGATGAAGTGTAAGTCACAACAACAACAGACAGATAAACAATTTAATTTATTCCACAACCTTTACAACACTGTGACACTCACACACATAAAACACTCTATAAGACTATCTTAAATGAGTCAAGTGTTAAAGTTTAAAAATATATGTATTAATTCCTTTCAATAATAGATATCCTGATTCAACTACACAGTGAACCAGGAATCACAATCAAATGTAATTACAATTTGTATGTACACAGTTTATATATATGATCTTTGTATTGACATATTTTATTATTATTATCCTATGTGTGTAAGTTGTGAAGTGGTACTATGAGGTAATACTGGCTTTTTCAAGCTAGGTTGTTGTTTGTCATCATGACTTCAAGTGTTTGCTTATGGTGGAAATAGTATTGGGAAAAGTTCACAGTTCCTGTCATTTGAAACAATTTATTGTCCCTCTTTAATTAATATAATGCCAATTTTTGAGGGGGGCACATAGGATTGAGCTGCTCTGGCCACAGAATCTTATCTTCTGTGATGGCGGCAGGAACCAGTATCCTCTGCTCGCTTGCTTCACTGTGTTCTTGAGACACCTCACTAGTCGCTATCTGGACCAAGGGGTATGCTATCAGCCTCTGGATTCAGCAAAACTCAGACCAGGTGCTGCTTCAATAAGTTAGGACCACGGTCCCTGAAACAAGAAGGTTGTACCTCCTACTTCAGAACTAATTTATAATCTATTTCCACACTGAACACAATACATAACAAACACTGAGTTCAGAGCGGTAGGCCAACTGCTAGCTTCATCTGAAACAATTTACACCAGTATTCTTCTCCCTAATGGTTACTACGTCTCTGCAATTCCAGCATTAGTTCCTTCTAGTCAATAAGATAGGTGTCAGTGTACTATTTGGCGATCCCATGCAGATATACTTCTCTCCAACAAGTTTTGTTCAGGTTGGAGCACTATCTAGGCTTTGCCTCATGTTTGCTACTGAACCACACACATATACAGACATAAATTATCAATTCACATTCAATTTTCATCAAAAAGATATCAAATATGTCAATCTTACCACAATTCATGGAAATAATAAACAAATACGTTGACTGGCGATGAATTATGGCACAAATTCCGATCTGCCTCTGTCCCAGGCTTTTATTTAGAAAAATAGGAGCTGGATCTCAACGCACTGTTTCTTAGTAAGTTTATTTTAAAATGTGGCACTGAACAGACGCTCCTAATTGACTATATCAGCGGGTCTAGCCAATAGGACCATGTTTACAAAAGCTTTTGAAAAAAATTTACTCTTCCTACGTTTCCCCTAACAACCAAAATTAGTATTTGCAGTCCGACTAATCGTGTTTCGCCTTACATATACTTCCCGCCAATCAAATAGGATTTAACATGGTGGCCTATTTCCCGTAAAATGGTGGTTTCAAAACATGCCACTGCGCAATTCTGATTTGGTGCTGTCAGACACCCTCACTATTTTCTTTTGACTATAATTTGTTAATTCCTAGACTATTTGCGTAACACTTAACATATTCTTTGTCAGCAAGTCCTAAGGAACCCAAATATATAAATTTAATGGAGCTAAGTGGCTGCGTTCAAAATATGTATTCTAGGATAGTCGTGTATTTTTTTTTTTAATCGATTTAGAACCGCCACCTGTCCTGCCTTTTCGACTGTTCTGTCATACTAATGTCGGGATTTCAGACATAAAACAGTAGAATGTCATGTTTCCTAATAAGCATTAAACATGTTTTTAAACCTAACCCTCGTATTGGTAGTGTTTTTTATCACTGTCTATTTGAAAAAAAAAGTTAGTGCTTCATGTCTTACGCTTGGGGGTGGCATTAATTTTATATCGCGAGAGTTAGAAATTAATGGAATATTAATCTAGGTCATTACGCAGTGTGTCTATCTCAAGGTTTTCTTAGAAATACAGTACACGTTTTATTGTTTTGTTGAAACGCGTGTATGCTGCTGTAGGCTTTACTAGTAAACATGAAAGCGTGAGAATATGCAGACGAAGCAGAAAAAGGGGGATCTCGAGTACAGTCATTGTGACAGCACTGTTCTTTACCATTCTTCTTTCCCTTTTATTGAATTTATGTGTTAGGCTTTACATTTACCTTTTAATTTATATATGTGGATTTAGAATGTTTCACGACAATTTCTTCCCTCTTAAAACAGACGTTATATGTCAGTCTATAATTCTATATACACATAGAGAAATTTATTATTATTTCTGGGGCTTACGGTGATTCTCATCACACGGAT
This sequence comes from Oreohelix idahoensis, assembly GCA_024509875.1. Lineage (NCBI taxonomy): Eukaryota > Metazoa > Mollusca > Gastropoda > Stylommatophora > Oreohelicidae > Oreohelix > Oreohelix idahoensis. The sequence continues at coordinate 116,306 of JAMPIV010010764.1, forward strand.
GGCGGCTTAAAAAATCCGCTCCCAGATTTGTTTTTCCAGAAATATACTCTATGCTAAACTCAAATGGCTGCATAAGTAAGGACCATCTGAGTAACCTAGAATTTTCATGTCTAGCCTGCGCTAGAAACGACAAGGGTTTGTGATCCGTTTGCAACTTGAATGCCTTCCCATACAGATAAATATTGAATTTCTTTATCACCCATATTACTACAAGACATTCTTTTTCGCTAGTTGAGTAATTGGTTTCAGCTTTATTCAACTTTCTGCTAGCATATGCCACTGGGCTTAATTCCCCATCCAATGCATCTGATTTCTGTAACAGGGTCGCACCTAACCCGATATTACTGGCATCCGTTCTTACAATGAATTCTTGACTTAAGTCAGGTAATTTCAAAATAGGTTTGCTTGTGAGCTTTTCCTTCAATTCCTGGTAAGCCAATTCACATTGTACTGTCCATGTAATTCGATCTGGATTTCCTTTACGTGTCAAATCAGTTAACGGTGCACATATGGAATTACAGTTTTTGATATACTTTTGGTAGAAACCACATAATGAGACAAAGGATCTCACGTCTTTCTTGGTTTGTGGTCTCGGGGCTTTCTTTAGTTTCTCTAAATTCTTGGGGTCAGGGGTCATGTTTCCCTGATGGACTGTGTGTCCCAAGAATTCTAATTCTTTACATCCAACGCAACATTTGGTTGGTCGGGCTGTTAAATTCGCTTCTCTAAGTCGATTAAACAGCATGTTCAGAGAGTCAATGTGTTCCTCAAATGTTTCTGTTGCTATAAGGATATCATCCATGAAATTTGTGATGCATGGGTTATTCAGAGGATCCAACAATTTTCTCATCATTCTAGAGAAGACACTAGGCGCATTCTTCAATCCAAATGGCAATCTGTTAAACTCATAGTGTCCCTCTGAGGTACTAAAAGTTAGGTATGGTCTAACCTCAGGCTTTACTGGAATCTGATAGTATCCTTTACTCAGATCCACTTTTGAGAAATATTTAGCTTTATTTAGCCTGGCAAACAACTGATTTGTATCCGGCAATGGATCCACCTGTCCTTCTGTGATAGCATTCAGTCTCCTGTAATCTATACAGAGTCTATGTTCTCCAGAGGGTTTCCTTAAGAGCACCACACTGGAACTATACGAAGATTCACTGTGTGAAATAATTCCTTCCTTCAACAAATAGTCTATCTCTTCCTTCAAAGCTTTCTCCTTAGCAAAAGGAATCGAATAGGGTTTCATACAGACAGGTGTGGGGTCTATCAGTTTCATATCATATTCCAATAAGTTTGTATGCCCCGGTCGGTCTGTTAACACCTCTGTATGATTATCTAGAACCTGTTGCACTCTCTCTTTCTGATTTTCGTTAAATGTGTACTGATTTTCACCTGTGCCGCTGTCTCACAGGGGTGTAATGGATATTCAAATGATGAAAGTGGTTCCTTTTTCATCTCCATGGCAATGGACAAGGTCAACAAGTGTGTCTCTTCCTGATTTTCTCTTTCCAAATATTTCTTCAGGAGATTCACATGATAGATTTTTTTCTTTCCCCTTCTTATCTATCTTATAATTTGTTCTAGACACCTTCTCTAGAACTGTATATGGACCTTGCCATCCAATTTGTAACTTATTTTGACTACCGGGTAGAAGAAGCAGTACCTTCTCTCCCACAGCCAAATCTCTGTCTTTAGCTTTCCTGTTATAATAGGCAGCATGTTTCTTCCTGGCTTGTCTCAAATTTTCATTGGCAAGTTTCCAGCCAGTTTTTAAACGAGTGGTCAGCTCATTCACATATTGGTATGAGGATGTAATATTTTTCCTCTGCCTTTTCATCAGTCCACGTTCTTAACAAAGCTACATATGGACCTTTAATTGTGTGGACCTATTTGTCCATGCACCGGTATGGTCTCTTCCCCTCGAAGCTCTATAGTGATGATTTTTCTTCCCAGAATTATCATGCACAAAACGACCGCTACCAATTTTTTTCTTGGGGCTTTCTCCCCACTTAGAATTCTTGATGAGAGATTTCCTCTCTACATCCTCTTCCTCCAGTTTGTTTAAGTCCGATTGAGGGATTTTCGGCTTATCCTGGGGTAAGACATCTTTTTGCACTCTCTGCATAGTGGCCATTGTAAAACAGTTAATTGAAGCTTGTCCGTGAAAAGGGGCTTCCCATTCCATTTGGTCCACTTTATAAAATATATTTTTCTTTCTATGGTCAGGCCTACGTTTGCCACGTGGCGTGTCCAGGTCCTGATCAATGTTCCCACTTGTGGGTGTTCCCTCATGTGCTATGCTACACCTTTCTACAAAATTCTCAATGTCCCACCTTGCCTTGGGCCAATAATAATTGTGAGCCACCTTTTGAATGATGGTACCTATTTTCTCATGGTCCCCATCTGGTTTCACATGTAGGCTCCTTATTAAGTCTGCCCTATATCTTTTAGGAAGTACCATCTGTCCCTGACCTTTGGATCTAGCTCCAGTCTTCCTATACATCAACTTGTTTTTCATGTAAAAATCTCCCTTGCCTGGAGTTGTATGACAAGTTGACAATTTCCTGAAACAAGGCTTGAGGGTCTTATCCCCAGCCTGTGCCTTCCTCATCTCTTCTGGAGTGGTATCTATCAGGATATCCTCCTCCTGTCTTGAGGTCGACCTGACCTGAAGGGTGGCCATATACACAGGTTTCCTTCTACAACGGTCAGTATCATGATTGTTCATCTGACAATTTTTACACCACCTCCTTTTTTGGTTGAAAGATTTTCTTTCATCATATTTCCTTTCATCGAATTGTGGGGTTTTATTTTTATTGTCATACCGTGGCCTATCAAACTGGTGCTTACTTTTGTTATGATCTCTAGGATCAAATTTATTAAAGTTCTGTGGTGCCTTAAAATTTTCTACCTGTTTCTTTTTATTACCTGATACCTCTGCCTGAGCTGCTTGATACCTTTCAGCGACATTTAGTAGCTCACCCAGTCTCTCTGCACCTTGTTCCATGAGAAACTTTCTCAGGTCTGGAGCCATGGACTCTCTTAGTTGTTCTATAAGGATCATTTCCTTAAGATCTTGGGTTTTCCCCAGAGAAGTCCATTTCTCCAAGTATGTCTCTAACCGTGCAGAGAACTGGTGAAAGGTTTCACCTGACAGTAGTTTAGCATTCCTAAATTTTTTTCTATAAAATTCTCCATTCTTTTCATATCTTAACAAAAGAGCCTGCTTTAGCATGTCATAATTTTCTTGATCACCTCTGCTCATTTTGGCAAAAACTTCATAAGCTGCCCCACGAAGCCCTTGAGATAACTTTAAGCTCCACCTTTCTCCCTCTAACCCATACGTGGTAGCTAATAGTTCATATCTATTTAGATAGCTCTCAATATCATCGTCTTTCTCAACAAAATGATCTAAATGAAAATTCATAGCTGAGGTTGAGGCTCCCTGACTAGCAGTAGCATCGGAGGTAAAGGGACTGGCACCATTTTCAGGAGCATGGCCTTGAAACTCAAACTCCCTTAGTCGTAACTCATGTTCCCTTTGTAATCTTTTATCTTCTGCTTCCCTTTCTGCAGCTAATCGCTTGTCTTTCCTTTCTGCAGCCAATCTCTTGTCTTCTCTTTCTGCTTCCAACTGGAGCCTTTTAATCTCCCTATCTGCCTCCAATGCCTTAGCCTCAGCCTCAATCTGCAACCTCTTAATTTCTTTTTCAGCCTCTAACTTTCTTTCAGCCTCTTTTTCTAATCTTTTTTCTTCCCGTTCAATAAATTTGTCACATTCAGTAGTGACATAAGCAATCATAACTTGCCCGTCCATTCCTAACTCTTTCGCAGCCTGCATAGCAGCAGATCGAAATTTTGCCAGGTCGGCCATTTTCTAACAGGCAATTGTAAACAATATCTAACTAAACAACTCAATCTCTAACTAAATATCTAAGGACAACCACAGGCACTGAGAGCTCAACCTTATTTATTTTCACCCAAGGATACCTTTTAAATTTTTATTATTCCCAATATATATATAATAGGAGAAAGTTCAATATCCCGGGAGCGAGACCCCAATATATGTGGTAAAGTGGGATGATATAAATATTTATAGGGGACTTAGTGTACTGACTGAGATCAGCTGTGAAGGTATCTGTATCTAATAAGTGTGGTGTATTACAGATGACCTTACTTGCTACCACATTTATACCTGTCAGAATTATTCTGGAATATTGTGATGACTACGTTGAATGTCTAGGGTTATGAAAATGATGAAGTGTAAGTCACAACAACAACAGACAGATAAACAATTTAATTTATTCCACAACCTTTACAACACTGTGACACTCACACACATAAAACACTCTATAAGACTATCTTAAATGAGTCAAGTGTTAAAGTTTAAAAATATATGTATTAATTCCTTTCAATAATAGATATCCTGATTCAACTACACAGTGAACCAGGAATCACAATCAAATGTAATTACAATTTGTATGTACACAGTTTATATATATGATCTTTGTATTGACATATTTTATTATTATTATCCTATGTGTGTAAGTTGTGAAGTGGTACTATGAGGTAATACTGGCTTTTTCAAGCTAGGTTGTTGTTTGTCATCATGACTTCAAGTGTTTGCTTATGGTGGAAATAGTATTGGGAAAAGTTCACAGTTCCTGTCATTTGAAACAATTTATTGTCCCTCTTTAATTAATATAATGCCAATTTTTGAGGGGGGCACATAGGATTGAGCTGCTCTGGCCACAGAATCTTATCTTCTGTGATGGCGGCAGGAACCAGTATCCTCTGCTCGCTTGCTTCACTGTGTTCTTGAGACACCTCACTAGTCGCTATCTGGACCAAGGGGTATGCTATCAGCCTCTGGATTCAGCAAAACTCAGACCAGGTGCTGCTTCAATAAGTTAGGACCACGGTCCCTGAAACAAGAAGGTTGTACCTCCTACTTCAGAACTAATTTATAATCTATTTCCACACTGAACACAATACATAACACACACTGAGTTCAGAGCGGTAGGCCAACTGCTAGCTTCATCTGAAACAATTTACACCAGTATTCTTCTCCCTAATGGTTACTACGTCTCTGCAATTCCAGCATTAGTTCCTTCTAGTCAATAAGATAGGTGTCAGTGTACTATTTGGCGATCCCATGCAGATATACTTCTCTCCAACAAGTTTTGTTCAGGTTGGAGCACTATCTAGGCTTTGCCTCATGTTTGCTACTGAACCACACACATATACAGACATAAATTATAAATTCACATTCAATTTTCATCAAAAAGATATCAAATATGTCAATCTTACCACAATTCATGGAAATAATAAACAAATACGTTGACTGGCGATGAATTATGGCACAAATTCCGATCTGCCTCTGTCCCAGGCTTTTATTTAGAAAAATAGGAGCTGGATCTCAACGCACTGTTTCTTAGTAAGTTTATTTTAAAATGTGGCACTGAACAGACGCTCCTAATTGACTATATCAGCGGGTCTAGCCAATAGGACCATGTTTACAAAAGCTTTTGAAAAAATTTACTCTTCCTACGTTTCCCCTAACAACCAAAATTAGTATTTGCAGTCCGGCTAATCGTGTTTCGCCTTACATATACTTCCCGCCAATCAAATAGGATTTAACATGGTGGCCTATTTCCCGTAAAATGGTGGTTTCAAAACATGCCACTGCGCAATTCTGATTTGGTGCTGTCAGACACCCTCACTATTTTCTTTTGACTATAATTTGTTAATTCCTAGACTATTTGCGTAACACTTAACATATTCTTTGTCAGCAAGTCCTAAGGAACCCAAATATATAAATTTAATGGAGCTAAGTGGCTGCGTTCAAAATATGCATTCTAGGATAGTCGTGTATTTGTTTTATTTTATTTTATTTTTTTAATCGATTTAGAACCGCCACCTGTCCTGCCTTTTCGACTGTTCTGTCATACTAATGTCAGGATTTCAGACATAAAACAGTAGAATGTCATGTTTCCTAATAAGCATTAAACATGTTTTTAAACCTAACCCTCGTATTGGTAGTGTTTTTTATCACTGTCTATTTGAAAAAAAAAAGTTAGTGCTTCATGTCTTACGCTTGGGGGTGGCATTAATTTTATATCGCGAGAGTTAGAAATTAATGGAATATTAATCTAGGTCATTACGCAGTGTGTCTATCTCAAGGTTTTCTTAGAAATACAGTACACGTTTTATTGTTTTGTTGAAACGCGTGTATGCTGCTGTAGGCTTTACTAGTAAACATGAAAGCGTGAGAATATGCAGACGAAGCAGAAAAAGGGGGATCTCGAGTACAGTCATTGTGACAGCACTGTTCTTTACCATTCTTCGTTCCCTTTTATTGAATTTATGTGTTAGGCTTTACATTTACTTTTTAATTTATATATGTGGATTTAGAATGTTTCACGACACGCTCCCTATGGTGTATGGAGCCACAACTTCAGCTCCCCCCCCTCCCCTTGCACGTAGTCTACACAACGCATTCGCACGCTCTTGCAGCGGAGGTGTCTGTAGCTATTTATATTTCGTGATGATGTTGCCGGCCACATGCACAACCTTATTTTAGTGGCCGTATACGACATGCCTGAGGGAGTAGTAGGCATATTCTGTATCTGTCTCACACAGAAGCCCACAGAAACTATGACGTCATATTCTGTATCTGTCTCACACAGAAGCCCACAGAAACTATGACGTCATATTCTGTATCTGTCTCACACAGAAGCCCACAGAAACTATGACGTCATATTCTGTATCTGTCTCACACAGAAGCCCCCAGAAACTATGACGTGATTTATAACACCCACCTGGGATTTCACTAGTCACCTCCAAATGTCATTGACGACCCAGTCTTTCTGTTTGAAAAATAATTGTTAACATTCAGAATAAATTATTCACTGTGTCGAATATGTCTCTTTGTCAGGTTAGTTTTTATTTAACTTTCAAATGTGATCATGAACATTAACTGGAAGACTCTTGGCAAAATGAACATATGTTTCCGGTTTTAAACAGCGTTCTTTCCTTTCGATGCATCTCATAAACACAGATTTTAGCCAACAAACACGGTCATATAACATCAAGTTTGACATCAAGTATAATATACTATTCGTCAAAAGTCAAGGGCCACTTAGAAAAACCTTGGTTGAAACCATAAAACAAATCTGATATAAACGTAATTGGTATCAGTCAAAACGGCATTTATTGAATACCAAATTGACATGTCACGTAAAGAAATGGAAACACACATTCAAACGCAATGAAGCTGTGAAGTGTGTCACCCACCTTTTCAAAAGTCACACAATAGATATTGGACAAATAGACATTTCAAAATCGGGTATGACCACCGTTTGCAGCAAGGCATTCAAGACAGCGTAGACGCATCGAGTCTACAAGGGTCCGAAGAGTATCCTGAAGAACAGCTTGCCATTCCTGAAGCAGAAATGCAGTCAGCTGTGCAACATCCATTGGCAGGGGGTGATTTGTTGACAATCTTCGACCAAGGACATCCCAGAGGTGCTCAATCGGAGAAAGGCCAGGTGAATGAGCTGGCTACGCCATCCTGATGATCCCATGTTGCTGAATAAACTCATTCACAATACGAGCTCGATGGGGTCGAGCGTTATCATCTTGGAGGATGGCATTACCACCTATGGCCTCCAGAGCAGGCTGAACAATTGGTCTCAAGATTTCGTTCTGGTATCTTGGGCCGGTCAAGTTGCCTTGGATGATGTAGAGTGGGGTCCTGCCGTGTCTGTAGAAGCCTCCCCTGACAATGACAGAACCCCTACCATAACGATCCACCTCTCGAATTGTGTCATCATTAAATCGCTCTCCTGGTCGTCTCCAAACCCGAATCTCGCCATCGTTGAATGACACAGTGAAGCGAGATTCATCAGTGAAGAGAACTTGACTCCGTTGTTGCCTTGTCCATCGGATGTGCTCGCGACACCAAGCAACACGGGCTCTGCGATGAGCAGGAGTAAGAAGGATTCTGACTGCAGGACGTCGAGCAGCCAGTCCAAATTCATGTAAACGTCTGCGAATGGTGCTTTGATTGACATTAACGTTTACAGTTTGTCTCAGCTGACATCTTAGAGTGGAACAAGTCACTGTTCGATGGCGCAGGGCTGACAACAAGAGGTACCGGTCATCATGTCTATTGATGCATCTAGGGCGACCTGGCCGGTGGCGACCCTCCACACTTCCTGTGGCTTAAAATCTCTCCAAAATTCTTTGGATAGTAGAGTGTGACACTGCAATCCGTCTAGCAGCCTCACGGACAGATAAACCACTTTCAACCCACGCTATAGCCCTCATTCTTTGTAAGGTGTCAAGACTTCTTCTCGGTGGCATGGTTTTTGCAAGTGATGAAACTACCCTAAGTCTGCTGATTGTAAAACAAATTAAGAGTGAACTCTGTTCACGAAAAGTCGCCATTGCACGTGGAATGTCAATCAGCACGATTACTTCACCTGTTTGGTTCTACGGAAGTTTGAAAAAAAAGATTAAAAATGTGAATTTATGGTCAGCAAATCAAATTGCACGTGATCACCATGGTTGTCGGTGAGTTGTTTTTATGCTTAACGTGCATAGAGGACTGTCAGAGGAAGATATTGCACCCATTTTTACTTAAAACTTCCTTCATTTAATCATTCTATGCGCTTATATAAAAGTGTATTGAAAATAATAGGGTGGCCCTTGACTTTTGACGAGTAGTATATATACGACAACTACATGTTTTTTTCTTTAATTCATCACACATTTATCTTCATTCATCTTCACTTCACTACGAGGGGGATGCGCTGGTGTAATGGTTACCACACTGCGCTGGCGATCGGGTGATCCAGTTTTGAGCCCTGGCGATGACAATTGAAGCAGTGTCGTCGACCGGGACATGGACTGGAATAATTAGAGCCCTGGCGAAGACATTTGAAGTAGTGGAATAACCTGTTCGGCTCCTGAGCTAATTGGAACATCCGAAATCGGCGAGTATTTGCCTGAATGGCGAGAGGAAACCTGTCATTATACAGGGAAAAAAGGGATACGCACGTAAAATCAGTCTCAGGCTAGACATATTAACCGGAGATTTCGCCTCGAGTAATAGCGGGCGTACGAAAAAAAAAACAAAAAAACTTCCTTACGCACCCCTCGCGGAGCATAGACTCACCACTGTAGTTGGTACCATTACAGGAAGTCAGCACCAAGCAGTCACATGCCCTTGTAGCGGTGGTTGCTATGGTAATTTGCTTTACGTGGTGATATTTCCAGCCTCCTGCAAAACCTCATATTAGTGGCCTTGTACGACATGCCTTAAGTACAGTAGGCCTATTCTTTTTTTTTCTCTTCGGAGACACCCCCCCCCTACCTTCCCTCCCCCCTCTTCCTCCCGGGAACAAGACGGGTCTGTCCTCATTTACACCTCTACAAAACATACCAAGAACAGCGGAAATTTTCCAATAAAACGATCTAGAATTCTGAGTCCTGGCTTAATTATTTTTTTAAAGTTAACCCAGCATCGACTTTATTGAACATATCTGCAAGCTTCGCTGAGTGTTTTACCAGGACTCACTTTTAAAAATCTTTAAAAACGACCAGAATTCACGGGATCTATTTTTGAACATGGTAGTATTACAACCGATTGATTTTACGAGAAACAGTCAATCCTGGCCGCCATTCCAACCCAATTAGTGTAAATTTGAGCAAGTGAAAAAAAAAAATCTAACGAAAGATGTAAGGGGGGGAAAAATATGGAATGTTATGTACAGCAATGTCCCAAGCCCACTCTCTTGAATCTCTCCCCTCCCCACTACTTTTTTCAACCCATGTGTGCATGTGTGTGCGTTATTGATTTGATGAGACTCTTTGTTTAAGTTGAGAATCTCATGTATTAATAGCAGCATCAGCTGTTAATTGGAAAGTGCATGGTTGGTGCATTATTTGTTTGCTATGGATTTGTTTGTCACAATCTTTTTCGTTTACTTCTCGCTGTTTATACAGTAATAAAAAGATGAAAAAAGTTGAGCGTAAATTATGTTTGGATTTTATTTTTATTAATTAAGTTGTCTAGAAGGGAAAGAAATTGGAGCGGTGAATAAAGGTTTTTTTTCCCCATTTATTTAAAACCTTAGAATTAAGCAGTTCTAGTTTATTTATTTAAATGCGGGAAGAGCGTCCCCAATTACATGTCAGATTGCTACAGTCTTACTCTCACGTGCAGCCGGGTTGTGATTCTGGTGATAGCAGTGCATCATCAAACATAAATGGTGCGTAAATTGTGCGTAACCCACTACGTGCGTAAGTCTGATAGTAAATGAGGAAAAGGGGAGAGAGGGGGGAGAAAGGCTGTTTAAAAAAATGGGGAAAAGAGAAAGCAAAAAAAAAAAAATTGGAAAATCTCTGGAGTAATGAAGTTTACGCTGTGTTACGCTAGGATGGAGTAAAAATATCACTTGATGAGGGGAAAAAAAATCAGAAACTAGGTTAGCTAGGGCCACATTGTTCGAACGGGTTTCGACTTTTCAGACTTCGTCCACTCCTGAAGATGAGGTTAATGTACTCCTATAGATAGAAGATAAATGGCTTTTCTACCTTAGGGGAGCCTTCACAAGATATTCCCAGAAGTCAAGAACAAACGCTGCTTAAGAGCTGAGCAAATTTGTTAACTTATTATCTGGTCCGTCGCCTTTTGTGAAGGGGTTATGCAATGGTTCTGGCCCGTCAAGCCCCAGTTGGAGTAATCCAACGAATGCCCTCTTGTAATTAATGGCTCTATGTTTATGTACATGTATTTATCAAGAAAAAAAGGGCTCATACGTTTGATTTCGTACATATAAACTGAATCAACTATTATTGTTTAGTGTAAAATAACAGACAACAAATTAAATAGTCAATTAGTTCAACAAGTTAAAATAAGGATTAAATTGGGTGAAAGTTATATTAAATTTTTCCTCATTGCGGTTTTGGTAGGGCGTTAATAATAATAATGTCCGTATTTTTGCTGTTATATAAAACTTAGCTCCAGATGCGTCCTGCAGCTATGGTTTCCATCCCTTCTTTTTGATGAGTACACTTCTCCACGTAACTCGTCCACTGTGGGCGGTCAGTGTTCATACTCTTCTCTCACACTAGTGGCGTAGGAACTTCAGTCTAATGTTTTGTAACCACGAACTGTGACAAATTAGAAAGAAACAAATGCCTCAGTACATTTGTTCTCCGCAAACTAACAGGCCCATTTTCATTCGCTCCACCCACGAATGTTAACCTCTGAGAAGAATGAAATTCTCAAGCACACAATGTAACACAGGGAATTAGATGAAAAATTCACCAATATCCTTCTGGGTGTCAACTAGGAAATTGCGCCTGGAGTGCGTGAATAATGATCTGCCTGAATTACAATTAAAAAGGTATATAAATCTCACAAAATGATTCTATACACTTTAGGCACATGTGATGTAATCAGCACTTATTTCTCATCCTTACACCCGTCTGAGTTCTGGGGTCATCTCTGCTGTCAGGTTTCCAACACGACTAGTCAGAAACAATCATCAGCTCTTGCAGTAGTGGTTCATGCATATACTATTTTCATATGTTGAGGTTGCCAGCCTCATATATAACCACTTAGCAAGAAACATGTAAAATTTACATTAGTAAATAAATTGTTTACACTTACCCCAAAATTTTGGGAATACACACTTCTCCTGGCGCAGATTAGAATGGACCCACAGCACTGTTTGAATCCCTTAAGTCTGAGAAATTCCTCTTATGACGGGTGAGACACTTGGTCTGGAAATCTATAATTCCTCTTCTGACGGGTGAGACACTTGGTCTGGAAATCTATAATTCATCTTATGACTCCTTGTGATAAAATTCCCAAGTTTCCAGTCTTGTATTAAAATTGCTGGTTTACTTGTAAATTCCAAAGTTGCCCAATACTCGATCTGGTACTTATAGTTGGGGAATTGTAAGTCCTATCCTCTTTCTTCTGGCTTGTAGGAGGTGTTTAGTTGACGCTGCGATGCAGTCTGTCTGTTCTGTGTCTCCAAGTTTGTTAGATTATATCTCACAATCCTTAGTTTCAAATCCCAGCTGTTTCCGCCGAAAGTTCCAATCAAATCATAGTAGATTCCGGCGAACCAATCCAATCTATATAGCACTGTTTGGGTGGGGAAGTTTATCATTACTCATCTCACGCGTATTTAAAATATTAATTTTAATATCCACGCGTGACCTCTTGCAACAGTGATGTCAAATCGTTACCTAAAACTTCCGGCGCACCTCTGTTTTATCAGAATAATGTGACCCTGTGTTCCTGGCGTAATCTTTTCCGCCCAGATGTCTATCCAGACAGATTATCTAATTATCCTCTTCATCTGCGTGCCTCCGCCAGACAGATTTCTGGTCAGACCGTGTTGTCTTCTTTCAAACTAGCTTGTGTCAACACGATCAGCCGCTTTCCAATGGGGTCAAATGTTTGACAGGTGGTCAGACAGATTATGCGATAAGCGGGTCACCGGTCTGACGACTGGGTATTGTTACGATAATACCACAGTTCAGCTGGCGGAACGTAAACACGTCTGAGGAGTGGCAAACAAGATAAAGACAGCCCTATAGCAAATACTTTCATAGCAAATACTGCCATAGGGGAGTGGCGTGTTAGAGAATTCACCATGCTATGTCCAGCATAGAGCAAAATAGTGAAAATAACGAATGAAAAGGCATGATTTATGCCAAATAAAAGCGATGAGTGAGAAAAATGAAGAAAAAGACAGGATACTGCCGGAGGGCTGAAGGTGTGAGTGATCACACAAAAGAGCATGTTCAGACGTTTTGTCACAACGGCGCTATCTGCTATGAGACTACCTTTAACTTTTTACCTCCAGAGCTGTTTGTCAATACTGTTGTCAATACTGTTGTCAATACTGTTGTCAATACTGTTGTCAATACTGTTGTCAATACTGTTGTCAAACTGTCCGATACCTTCTCTCTTTGTCATCCTCTATATATTTTTCCTATAATCGTTCCTGTTGTCATGATATATTCCAGCTTTCTTCTTCTTGTAACATGCCAGAAAAAAGTGAATTGTTTCCCTTCTAATACGAGCAGTAAAAGCTTCATCTGGGCATTAGCCTCTTGCAGCACATTCTCATTACTCTATTTTAGTTGTGAATGGTATATTCACTTTTTTTTCTTCTTCTGTAAAATCACATCTCTGTGGCCTCTAGTGCTTTCCTATTTAATTACTAATTGTCCATTACTCACTCCCGTATGTCAGGAGTGGATCTAAAGAACTCTCTTTCATTTTATAGAATACTGCTTTAGCCAAGGCTATTCTACTCATAACGTTTGATATGCATCTTCTTTCCAGTGTTATTAACGTGCCTCGATATTTGAATCTATTGACTCATTTTAAAACTGGTCCATTTCCTGTACATTGATAGTGCATTCTAAAGAAGTCATTTTCTTCCATGTGACAATTACTGATGTCATTTCGCTATTTAAGCTATTGCCTTTATTTTCACTTTCTGTCACATTTGTAATAATCATTTCCTGCAACTTCTTTTCACTTGTTGCTATTCTTCTTCTTATATCCTTAGCCGCCGACCGTCAAAGCAGTCAGTGGCCATTACGCCTAGTGGCGTCTTGTAGGGCAGCAACAAACTGCTTCCACTTTGCTCGGTCGGTGGCCATCCTTCGTACAGTACCCCAACTCTGGTTCATTCTTTGCATCTCAGCCTCCACAGTCCTCCGCCAAGTTGTTTTCGGTCGGCCTCTCTTTCGTATGGACATAGCATAGCTGTTCTTGTGATGGCATCAGGGTCTCTTCTGAGGACATGGCCAACCCAATTCCAGCGTCTGCCAGCTATGATGGTGTGCATGTCCTCTTATAACACACAAGGAAAGGAAACCCGAGACCTGTAAACAGTAAATAAATATTAGACAAACATAAAGGTATGTTTTCAGGCACTCGTAAGAAATAAAGAAGTAGAAAACTAGACAACAGAAAAACAACAGACGTGAGTGGCTTACCCAGGACTCGAACCCAGGGCCTTCCGTGCGACAACCCCGCCTAGCTATGCATGTCCTCTTGCTTGCTCCGAGTAAGCAGTTCTTGGTTGGTGATGGTATTCGGCCAAAAGATTCGGAAAAGTTTCCTTAGGCAGATTGTGTGGAAAGAGGAGAATTTCGACATTTTCTTCTCTGTTACTCTCCAGCATTCCGCACCATAGAGAAGCACTGTATGAGAGTTGTGTACTTTCTGTACTTTCTTTTCTGTGTTTCTGTGCTTGTTGCTATTAAGACAGTATCATCAGCGCATCTCAAGCTGTTGATATTGTGTTCCCCAACTGATATCCCTGATATGGTCACGATTGATCTCATCATATTTTCGCTGTATATACTGAACTGATCTGGTAGCAGCAAACATACATGCTACCTTTGCCTTCCCAGGCTATTCTACTCATCACTTGCTAATCTGTTCTAAAGAATTGTTGGTCTTCACAAATATAGATTTCAGGGTAAGGGAAAGCAAAACTATATTCATTTAACCAAGAAGTACATGAATTCTTCACTTAATGCCACCTTTATTATTGTGGAGCGGAATCCAAGCATTATGGAAAACCTTAATAGAAGTCTGGAATCTTCAGGAACTGGTGTGGATCTATTGTCCTGATCATGCAAGGGTATGCAGCAATAAAGGAGCTGACAAACTAGTTTCAAAAAAACCCAAAGTGGGGACACTGGATATGGATAAAGGAGAGATACTGAGAACAATTAATGATCGCCTGTTAGAGAATGACTCTGCAATCGATGAATCATCAAGGGTAAGATTGCTGGAATTTGGCATGAAACGTAAAACCAGCAGGTATGGACGAATGAGAGGATGCGTCCGGCGTGTATACAACCAGCGCGCAACATGAAATATTAACATTCTAGTCCTTCGACATTTGCAGAGAGAGACTGAGCCCCTATGAGTATGCCTGGAGTGCAGTGACGTCGATCAACAATAACACTGCATGTCTAATATCTATTTTAGCCCACTGAAATACTCATGGCTGCTAATTGTTATAGCTGCTGTTTGTTGTCAGTGCATGTTCTTTATTATTCTCAGATCTTTGCAATCGTTGCATTTGTTTTCTAACATTTTGAAAATTTCTTGATGTTCCAAGGTGACAAATATCTTAATGTAGTTAATACAGTACAAGTATAGGTCTGTTTTTACTTCTGTAGCTATTTCTATTAATCAATATATACAAAACCCAGCTTTTTCTGTCACTAACGCTAAGGGATGCAACTTTGGTTGAAAGTTAGACATTAATTGTATTGTTTCCATTGTATGTAGGAAAAAACGGTAAAGGATCCCGTTACATGCCCATTGAGGCATATTGGGAATATGGCGTTAGGCCCATATCTTCTTGACCATCGGCACACAAGGGGTAATGTGGTCAGCATCACACCGGCCGGCCGCCTTAACCTTTCCAGAGTTGCTCTGGTACCCAATTCACGAGGCTGGGTCGACCCCGGAGCCGTTTGCATTCTAAAACAATCCCACCTCAACTGGGGATCGAACCGTGGACCACCGAGCTAGGAAGCCAGTGCACTAACCACTGCGCTACCGCGGCTCCTTATATGTACTCTCCCGAAAATAGTAACACTCGATAAAGAAAAGTGCGCAAGTGACGGTGTGCACAAAACTATTTATAGAATGTGTGATCCCTTATACACACATTGGGATCCTCGCTGCTGCTACGTAGTACGTGTACTGTGGTGATGCACAGTGGTTTTATTAAACACTTTTGAATAAGTAAAATTGCCGTTAGGTATTGGTGCTTTTGAATTTAATTCCCGTCATATGACGGGCTTTTACACTAGTGTTATTATAATATTGTTACGGTTGAGATTTGTAGAAAGGTGATTTGTGTAATAATAGGTCAATGTATCGGGCTGATAACCTGAAGAATGACGTGGGGTTACTGATGAACCATTCAATTCATAAATTGATTCAGAATGCCTTGGTGGATGGGTCCACATGCAACAACGTTTAATGCGACGAATATAGAGTTCATTCATGGGCAAAATTCATAAAGTACATACATGTAAAATGAGCTCCTCTCTGTCTTGTCAGGTCAATACATAACTGGCCGGTGTACTGAAGGTGGCCTCCAATCCACCGAAGTAATGTGGGACAGATTATGCAGACTTAGGAATATCATGTAATTACTTCTTAAAAATAGTTACGAATCTTCTCTCATACTTCTGAATTAATTGTAATACATTGTGGCGGCCCTCGAAATACTTTAAGCCACATAAAATATATCTTTCCTCCAAAATCTCAGGAGCTATATCAAGTACGTCCTTCTTTGACAACTACAATCGATGAAAGGCCTAGAACCAACCGTTTGCATACATTAGTGCAAAACGGATTACGTCATAAACTCCCGGTGACGTATTAAATATATCGCGTTCAATAACAAGTAAAACCCGTGCGACATCATGATTAACCACAGATAGACATATTACCGTGTAGATTAACTGCTAATAGACTAAGTGTGGTCAACATGCAAAAATACATATAAATCTTCTTTAACAAATATATACGGCGTTGTTTGCGCCTTTACCTTCTGTGACGTGTAATGCAAAAAGAGCCTACAGTAATCTGACAGCTTATTGTAACCTTATAGCTGCTCTCTGATTGGCTAGCTAAAACATGCATTATACCAATTGTCTAATTCTGCAACTCACCCTTCTGTCCTCGCCCTCTTTCTTTAAACACGGGCTAACGCAATGTTTACAATCTTCTTTGACCTGTCAGTCATAAAAGGAAACAAATCATGCTTTGTTTTACCGACTTCCTCTCACGCGAGCTCATCTGTCAATAATATAATACTTGACAGACAGCACGTGTGAGAGAGAGAGAGAGAGAGAGAGAGAGAGAGAGAGAGAGAGATAATAGACTTCTTTGAAGTTTGCTCAGGGGAAATCTAAAAATCAGTAACATCCTTTGATCTTGAAACACGAGCATTCTACAGGTAAAACCGCTAGGAGAACAGAAAGTCTTTTGATGTTGGTCACCGCTCCAGACGAGAAACTCTGGAAGACCGACACGAAGTCTTTTATCTTGAAACCCCTAGTTTCTGATTGTTGTCACACACAGGAGCGCGAAATAGCGCCATTAGATAGCGTTTAGTCATAAACCATTTCTTTTGGATTATTGTTTAAAAAGTGATTCGTGGAGATTTTCATTCTGGATTTTCTGGTAAATAGTTCTAAGTGTTAGAAGTATTTTGCGGTGATAGCATTTAATGTTAAACACTTAAATACTCTAAACATACAGTTAAATACCTCACTTAGATCTTTCTTGCTAGTAAAGCGAGTTAAATAAAATTACGCGTAGCGATTTTCATAACCAGATATTCAATTAAAATGTTAGACCACGACATCCGACGCTACATAGCTGAGATGATACGGTAATTTGTGTTTACAGTGTAGATGGACGCAAACACTTAACTCTCCTGGTGAGAGAGATAAACACAACGGTAAACCAGACCGAACTGTGAGGCGTTAGAACGACTGATAGTGGGAGGAAAGAATACTGTTTATATTTCATTTGTAATTTTTGTTATTATAGCGTCTATTATTTTTTTTAAATGCCATACGACCAATTAACAGACACCGACAATTCACTAGCTACTAAATGATAAGTGATAAGTGTACGGGGCACATTATGCGGAAAAAATAATAAATAACACACTGTGCGTGTGACCGCCAGCCGCGGGAAGGGGCGGGAGAGTCTTCATCAACTCAGTCCGACCCAAATCCGCGGCCAGCGATGTCTGTGTGTAAGGCGTAGGGAAAACACCGTGTATCTTTTTAATTCATCAGGATTGTGATATATATATATATATATATATATATATATATATATATATATATATATATATATATATATATATATATCTATATATATATATATATATATATATATATTTACACCGAGTGGTAGCATTTTCCCACAAATGTTTTCTTGTATTTTTTCGCAGACCTGATCCTCAAACGGGCGACCAGCAGTCCTTTTTTTTTACTTTTCCACTTCAATGTTTAAGTGTGTACTAGCCGTTGATATATTGAAACTGTAAATTATACTACTGGACTTCCCTAAATCCAGGATATTATTTTTATCAGCCAACAGTGGCGTATACCTGAAACATTACTATTATTTTCCCCAACACCTGACAATTGTAATCCAAGTAGAGTACTAATATATACACTGTACAGGATTGGATCTCTGGCAAAGAGTCGGCCGATAGAAAATCCATCATCATCATTTGTACCAACCGGATTTTTTCCAGATTTTCTAGAAGTGTTCCCGTCTCTTAAAAACGGTAAACACCAAGGATTCTCACACTATTCAATATTTGTAGTAACCCTATATCCAGATAGAAGTTCCAGAACGAGCGGAAAACAAGACTGTCTTTCCCCGCCCGCCTTCAACACTGAACGAGTTTTCGCAACGGAAATATTCAGTTGTAGTTCCTGTGTCTATACTCACATTCCCCTGTGCACCCATCGGAGGAACGGTGCTAGTTTTTTTTAGAACAGTGAAGATACCCCTTTATGACCTATGTCGTCACCAGGATTCATCGTGGAAGTAAACTTATTCGGCGTTCACCTCATTAGTTTTTTTTGGGATGAACTGGGGCTAATTTGTATCCTCGACAGCTGGGGTGATACATTAGCCAACAGTAAAATAGGGATTATGTTCGTGGAATAAATTTACCAAGGGATACCACAGACCCAAGGTAAGAAATACAAAATAGGTAAAAGTGTGAGAGGTGGCCACATGAAAGTAGTATACGATCAATGTGGGCAAGAAAATTCTCCTGACGACACCTCTGCTTCGCTGGTACTTAATCAAAGGCTTAGAAGTCACTTGTATCTACCAGGTGGTTGAGTATACACCCGTGACGTGTTTCAAGCAGTTTGGGGACACTGTTTCGAACGCGCGTCGACAGGGTGATACTGATCCTGCCTACGCCATAACCAGCGAGACCATGAAACTGCTAGGTAACGCGGCTTATGGAAAAACGTTGACCAATAAGGCGAAGCATGTGGATGTCTCGTACACGATGGGCGAGGGTACCTCTGACCAAATAAACTCACCCCGCTTTAGGGAAATGACGTTAGTGACGGACGACATATTCGAAGTAGAAAAACTTAAACAGACTATATGTTGGGACCTCCCCGTTCAGATATGATTTTTCGTCTACCAATACGCAAAATTACGCATGTTAGAATTTTATTACGACTGTCTAGATAAATTTGTAGATAGGTCAGATTTTCAGTTGTGCGAGACGGACACAGACAGCCTTTACTTGGCCCTTAGCGCGAATAACTTAGCGGACGTTGTTAAGCCCGCTATGCGACGAGAATTTTATAGCTCCTACCACCAGTGGTTCCCCGCCGAGGTATGCCCCGACCATAGACCCGACTTTGTAGCTAGCGAGGGTAAAACACGCGCCCTTTGTCAGAAATGCCGCGAACAAATATTATTCGACAAGCAGACACCGGGCCTTTTTAAATTAGAATACGAAGGCAGAGTAATGGTTTCCCTCTGTAGCAAGACGTATCACTGTTTTGGCGACTATGACAAAACAACCACCAAAGGCTTGAACAAACACCACAACAAAGTAGACAAACACACTTTCTTAGACGTCCTCAACACACAACAAGCACAGGGTGGGAAAAATATCGGGTTCCGTGCACACACATCCTCCATCTACACATACGAACAACACCGCAACGCCCTATCTTACTTTTACATAAAACGACAGTTACATCCCGACAACTTCACCACATCACCCCTCAACATTTAAACTGTCGGTACACAATACCACACAATACACAAAACCTCTATTTCTTACGACGTGACGACTCCCCTCAAGGTCTGGCCTGCAGCTGTGATATTGTAAATAAATCTGTGAAAATGTATTTTTGTAACAAAACACCACTAATATATATAACACAGTACATTCATATGTGATTTGATAATATCAATGTTTGATAATGTTATCATATACAAACTGTCTTTCCTATATAATTATTGTACATTCATTTGATAAAAAATTACTGTACAATGTATTATGTTAAAAAATACTATATATTACCATATATGTTTTGATACTACAAAACACTATTGAATATAAAATAAAAACTATATTAACTAAAACGCCTTTTTGTTACCTATATCGTCCGTTGTATGTCTAACTGTTTGTCTAACTGTTGTAAAATAACTGTTTGTATAACTGTTGTAAAATAACTGTTGTATGTCTAAATGTATAAATATCGTCTTCCTATTGCCTAAATATAACTCCCTATTATATGTATATATCGTCTAGCTATCGTCTTCCTATTGTCTAAAAGTCTAAATATATCGTCTTCTTGTTATGTAAATATATCCTATTGTCTCAAAGTCTTCTCGTTATCTAAAAATACCTCTAAATATATCCTCTTCTTGTTATCTCAAGTCCGCCATCTTGCCCCATATACCCTCTTCTTGTTATCTCAAGTCCGCCATCTTGCCACATTTTCCTTATATAAAAAGTCATGCAATACAACAACCTACTTATCTCCCCCTTGTTATCTCAAGTCCGCCATCTTGCGCCATATATCGTCTTCTTGTTAGCTCAAGTCCACCATCTTGCGCCTCCTCCTCTCCTCCTGAATGCGCTTATATAAAAGTCACGCGCCTCCTGGCGTTTTTGCTATATAAAAGTCACGCGCCTCCTGGAGCGCCTCCTGCGCGCCTCCTGAAACCGCCTCGTTTTGCGCATTGTATACTACTATCAGGTATGTAGCCACTATTTTAGACGTCATTCAACAGTTTTGTTATCACGTCTACTGTGACGTATAATGGAAATAGAGCCTACGGTAATCTGACAGTCTTTGTCATCCCGTTAGCGTTCCATGATTTGCTGGCAAAACTATGCATTTTTCTGCCTATCTTACTCACACAAGCTTATTTTTCATCCACTCCTCTTTTCTTTGAACATAAATAAACGAAGCGTTTACAAACTTTCGTGACCTGCCAGTCATAACAGGTAGCGAATCAGGTTTGTTTATCGAGTCTTCTCACGTGAGCTTATCTGTCAATCATACGATACCTGACAGACCACACGGGAATAACACCGAACCTTTTGATATAGACTCACGGGCAAAATCTTTCCCCGAGAACGCTTTGAAGTTCGTACACAGAGGGAAGGCAGAAAAACACCGGGCTCTTTGATCTTCAGAAGAGGGTAAAATCTTCGACAGACCAGTTACCCGTATAAGTCTTTTGATGTCGGGGCGAAAGCGCTCGACGGAAGACTGGCGTAAAGCCTTTATCTGGGTACTAATGTTTCTGATTCTCTGATACACATAATAGTGTGAAAAGTAGCATCATCTATAGATCAGAGAAACATGATGATATATAAACTGTGGTCTCTTAAACCTGCTATCAGTTGTCACTCAGAATTTTTGGATAGTCTAAGCACGTATTTCTAGAACCATTGTGGAAAGTGTGTTAATAGCATTCGTGGGGAACTTTCATTCTGATTTTCTGGTAATAGAAATTAGTTTACGTGATTAAATGTGTTAAGCTTTTACCATTATAATCCACTTAGAGTTCTAGCTGTTAAAACCAGTGAAATAAAATAACGCGTATCTATTTTATGCCAGATGTTCAGTTATAATGTTAATTTTCACCACCCGCTTTCTCACACAAGAAGAGGCGGTTTTATTTGACTGATTTATGCTAGGCGTGACTGATAGTAACAGAAAAGAATTTTAGTTTTATTTCATTGTGCGTATTTATATTAAGTGCCTAGTATTAAATACCATACGATGACTAACAGACGCCGACAATGTAATAGCTATTAACGACAAGCGATATTTATGTAAGTGCGAGTAGGAACGATTGAATAATAATTGACATTGTACGCTGATCGTAAAAGCGCGCGCAAGGGGTGGGGAAAGTTGCAAACCTTCACCGGACCTAGAAACGCAGCGCTAGCGAAAGCTGACCGTATAGGCGCAAAAGAAAGACACCTGTGCCGTTTAACTTTAATCAGGACTGAGGGAGTTGATAAGAGATCGTCTTGTCTCCGTCTGTGTGCATATATGTAGCTATTTAGAATAGTAGCATTTTTCCATAAATGTTTCTTTTATTCCTAGCAGACCTGATCACAAGAGCATCCAGCGGTCTTTTTCTTCATTTACTGATTTGTTATTGTTGTCTTTTCTTGGCTTGTGCGTCACCAATTTCATTTGTGAACCAACGATACATGAGAAACATTTTAACTTGTAAATTTAACTGGACTTACAAAAACCCAGCAATATTTTTTTCAATTTTACCAGCCCACTGAGGTATACAAAATAACAATTATACTCCCGACCTCTGAAGTCGTATCCAAGCGGATTTATCCAGAAAGTTACGCTGTTTCAGAATCGGCACTCTCCCACAGAGTCAGCCGATAGGATTACCATCATCATCATTTGTAACATTTTTAGCAACCAGATGTTTCGCAATACTCGAAGGATTTCCCTCCTTTGTTAACTGTGAACCTCAAGAGCACGGCTTGCTACACTAACTATTCGCGCTGACATTTGTTCATCCAGGAAAATTAAAACACCAGATTAGGCATCTACCTCAATAGTCTTGATTTGTTAGAGGATGGACTGGGACCAATTTGGGAAATAAAAACCTGTCAATTTTATATTTAGGATAATTGTATTTCCAAGGGATATCACCAAGAGTAGGTAAGCGTGATTGAGTGCCCACTGTATGACAGAGAGAGTGAATATTTGTCTTTGTTACAGGAACTTTACCAACATTGGATTTTGCTTAAACGTGTTTACTTTACTGGGTAGCATATAGTAGGAACTTGTTCTTTACTGACTATTCTGTAACATAATGCTAACCTTTGACCTTTGGGTTTTTAACTTTTTGGGTTCTTTTCTCAATAGGGAGAGAGCACATTTATTCTGCTATTTCATATGTACGTAAATCTGATTTTATTTGATCTTTCTTTAGATGTTTGATGTTGTCAAGTTTGATGATAATAAACAACAAAAGAAACTTAACTTTGTGTGTTGGTCAGACCCATACCCAATTAACCGTAGTTTTTCACGTTTGTGTGTCTTGTTGTCACATAGCTGTGTGTGTGTGTGTGTGTAGTTAAACTTATATTTATGTGTATGAGGAGGGCACTGTTGTCTTGTACTAAATTATAGTCGTATAGATAGGCTGGACTAGAGAAACTTACTCATTCCAGATACATATCTTCTCCTTCAGCTATTCACCCGTGAAATCTACTTCTCACTTTTTTTCTCACGTACTTATCACCATCCACTCTACTCAGACGGGACCAAAAATAACTCACAAACCTATCGGTACATCTACTCCAAATTCTTCCATCGTCTCCGTTTCCTCTAATCTGGTCCACACGCTTTACTCTCTCGTGTTGCGCAGGACTTCCTCAGTTAACTGCCATAGGTATTGGCGGTCCTTCAAGTGGTCTTGGACGTTTAGCTCTGACCATTCAGCTTTCTTATACAGTATGTCCTTCTTTCTGATTTGTTATATTGACCCATTAATAATGTTTCTTCTTTAGTTTTCAAGCATTCAGTGAAAGTGACGTTCGATTGTTTTCTCACTAATTTCCTTATCTGACTGAAGTCAAGGTCAATCTGACATGACGGTTTTTTAAGCTCGTTTTACTTTCTTCAGCTTTATTCCACGTTTTCCTATAACTGGTACATTGTCGCTGCTGGAGTCTGCTCCTGGCCTAGTTTTTACAGATTTCAAACTGTTTCTAATTCTCTTGCATATAATTATGGAGGTAATTTGATTATGGACTTTGTTTCGACTTTGCCACGTCCAAAGGTGTGTTGGATTTTGTCTAAGCCAGGTGTTTCCTACTATTATATCATGTGTTCTTTTCCAATCTATCAGCTTGTCACCTGTTTCATTTCATTCACAACTGAAAAAAAAATTGTTGTAAGAATCTAGTTTAGATAACTTAAATAATAAAGTCATCTGTGAAAACCTACTTGAAACTAAAATAAATCTAAAATGAAAACCAGAATCTAAGAATGAAAATCTAGACTGAAACTTAGAATTGTTAAACATGACCATAGCATTTTAAAACACTGATTCAGTAAAGGTCTCTTGTAGTTCCAAAGAGTCTTTAACAAGACAAAGATAGAATTGTACTTAACTATGACGTAAGACACGACACGTCTGAGGTTGTGCATGGAGATGGCAACCTCATCATGTAAGAAACATTGCTACAGAGTTTACCGCTGCAAGTGCACGTGACTGCTTTAGAGCAGGTTTCCTAGGGACAAGCTGCAAACTATAAAACAAAACATAAACATTTTAAAAGTTTAAAGAAAAGTGAAGCAGACAATTTCTAAATAAAAAATTATTTGCGCACATGAAACTGATCGTTTTTCTATATGTGTGTAATATTCTTTATTTCTTTATTTTGTTGTTGTTGTTGAACAGCGCCCATTTATAATTCATAATGAATAAAGAAAACAATTACCTACAATAAGAAGTTTGGTTTTGTCTAGTTTCAGTTTTAACGTCTATCTTCATTGCACACGGACAATGCCATCAGTGCTCCGATCGTCTCCCTTAATCACGCCAAGAGGATCTCAGCACATTGTACGAACTCCGTAGCACCAGCAAGAATCCCAATGTGTATACAGGAATCCACATTCTATAAATATTTTTGTGGTGGGTAGGTTTCTAATTTTTTAAATTTTTGCCAGGGTAGAGTCCTAATTGCCTATTTACGATTTCCAACTGGTTTGGGATTTTTAACGAGCGTAACTTGCACACGGGACCTTTTATTTTTTCGCTCTTATGCGAGAAGGCTAGGGGGAGAGAGTATGACATCATTAAGATCACTGGTTCTGAAAAAAAAAATTTAATAAATTACATTCCTTCTACTGGGAATCGAACACGGTACCTCTAGAATTCGAGGCGAATGCCATACCTCTTAGCCACTACGACCCCTACAATAGCAAGTGAGAAACATACATGTATTATGTGATCGTAGAACGCTACAGTGAACATCACTTGCAGAAGTTACAGCATGATACAACTCAGTAGTATAAAACTGAGTGTCATAAGAGTACATACGTCATTGCACGGTGGGAAAGGGGAGGAGACGTACCGTCACAATACCTCGCACCACTTGGAAAAACTATAAGTCCAGCATTGATTACAAGGGCATTAAGTAAACCAATTGATGGAAACCGATGACTATAAAATCCGACTTTGTTGATTTTAAGACGCAAACTCAGTAATAGCTCAGTTAAAATCTCCTGCCGAAGTAGTTGCTTGCTCGACTGAGAAAATGGCAACATTAGTAAGGTCTTTATGAGGGCATCGCAGCTCTCATATATGATTTAATCAAATTAATTTTGCTGAATGACCATTCACATGTTGCTACAGGCAAGGCAATGTCAAAAATAAACTATAATTTCATCAGTGCTCATAATGACAGGTTGCGGTGTTTCTGTCACAAAAACATCTAAACTCGCTTCTTAATATTCAAGTACTTTGCAGTCATCGCACTTATTTGGAATTTGTTTTTCCGATGATTTCCCCTCTTGACATACTTATGTTTTCTGTATCGTTGTTAGATGTTGACAGTGCACTCATGTGCTCTCGTAATTTGAGAAAATATGAGTTATTTTTTATGTGGCTGTGATAACAAGTTTCTTCTGGTTCATTGCTTGAATTTTCTGGAACAACGGTTTCATTACTCTGGTTTCTATAAACCAGTTTAGAGTAGTTGTCTACTTTCAGAATTTTCTTACAATTTTTTGTTCTAACTGAAAATTTTACTCGTTTTTTCCCCCAGTTGAATAATTGAGCAGCACTTAGTTTATGTCGTTTCAATTTTTGTTTGTTTGCCAAAGGTGTTGGTTCACGAAAGTGCACAAGAATTAAGATTAGTAAAAGTATGAAGTTCAAACCTGTAGTTAATGCTTGAGATAAGAAGGTGTTGCTGCCATGGCTGATAGAATTTTAAAATCAATCTTGGTTAAGGGCTTGCTTACTCAGGATAAGTAAACTACATATGAACATTTTTCTCCAGAATCAGTGGTTCTTAATGATGCCATTCCCCCCCCCCCCCCCCCCACTCTCCCCCCGGTTTCCTAAGTAGTGAGATCGATGCCAAGCCTTCTCGGATAATGTCGAAAAAATAGGAAGTCCCGTGTGCAAGTTGCGCACTTTAAAAATCCCTCGGCAGTAAGAAATCGTAGAGAGTAGGCCGCACGGTCGCTACCCCGGCAAAATTTAAAATTAGGAAAACCTACCCACCACAAACATATTTATAGAATGTGTGGTTCCTATATACACACATTGGGGTTCTCGCCGATGCTACGGAGCTCGTGCACTGTGCTGAGATCCTCTTTGTGTGATCTACGAGAGGGGATCGGAGCACTGATCGGAGTTGTCCGGGTGCAATGAAGATAGTCCATCAAACCAAATTAAACTACATACATGCAAAAATGTGGAGCTACCTACACACCATTATCTCACACACATGACATCGCATCCTGTGGTAAAGTGGGATGTTATAAATATTTATAGGGGACTTAGTGTACTGACTGAGATCAGCTGTGAAGGTATCTGTATCTAATAGGTGTAGTGTTTTGCAGATAACCTTACTTGCTACCACATTATACCTCAGTCAGAATTATTCTGGAATATTGTGATGACTACGTTAAATGTCTAGGGTATGTATAAGATGAAGTGTAAGTCACAACAACAACAGACAGATAAACAATTTAATTTATTCCACCACACTTGACAACACTGTGACACTCACACACATTTAACACTCTATAAGACTATCTTAAATGAGGCACTGGTAAAGTTTCAAATATAAATATGTATTAATTACTTGCACTAATATATGTGTCCTGATTCAAATACAAAGTGAACCAGGAATCACAATCAATTGTAATTACAATTTATATGTACAGAATTTATCAATATGAACCTTGTAGTGACATATTTTATTAATATTATCCTATGTGTGTCAGTTGTGTAGTAGTAATATGAGGTAATACTGGTTTTGTTTTTTCAAGCTATGTTGTTATTTGTCATCATGACTTCAAGTGTTTGTTTATCTTGGAAATAGTATGGGGAAAAGTTCACAGTTCCTATCAATTTAAACACTGTATTTTCCCTCTGTTTTATTATAAAGTCAGATTTTGAGGGGGGGGGGGGGGCATAATGTTGAGCTCCTCTGGCCACAGACGCTTATCTTTCGTGATGGCGGCAGGAAAAGACTCCTCTGCTCGATAGCCTCCCTGTGTTCTGGAGACACCTCACTGGTCACTATCTGGACCCAGGAGTATGCTGTCAGCCTCTAGGTTCAGCAAAACTCAGACCAGGTGCTGCTCAATAACTTTTGGACCACGGTCCCTGAAACAAGAAGGTTGTACCTCCTATTTCAGAACTAATTTATAATAAATTTCCAGACTGAACACAATACATAACAAACACTGAGTTCAGAGCGGTAGGCCAACTGCTATCTTCATCTGAAACAATTTTCACCAGTATACTCCTCCCTAATGGTTACTACGCCTCTGCAATTCCAGCATGATTTCTTTCTAGTCAATAAGATAGGTGTCAGTGTACTGTTTGGCAATTCCATGTAGTTTTACTTTCCTCCGACACCTTCTGTTCAGGTTGGAGCACTATATAGGCTTTACCTCATGTTCGCTACTGAACCACACATATATACAGACATAAATTATCAATTTACATTCAATTTTCATTAAAAAGATATCAAATATTTCAAGCTTACCACAATTCATGGAATAATACACAGTTACGTTGACTGGCAATGAATATAGCACAATTTCGATCTGCCGATGTCCCAGGCTTTTATTTAGAAAAATATGCACTGGCGCTCAACGCACTGGTTCTTTAGTAAGTTTATTTGAAAATGTGGTCCTGACCTGACGCCTCTGATTGACTATATTGGCGGGTCTAACCAATCGTGCCATGTTTACCCAAGCGTTTGAAAAAAGTACACTTACTCACGTTTCCCTAACAACAAAGAATCAATATTTATAGCCCGACTAATCGTGTTTAGCCTTACATTTACTTTCCGCCAATCAAATAGGAGGTAACATGTCAGC
This sequence comes from Oreohelix idahoensis, assembly GCA_024509875.1. Taxonomy (NCBI): domain Eukaryota; kingdom Metazoa; phylum Mollusca; class Gastropoda; order Stylommatophora; family Oreohelicidae; genus Oreohelix; species Oreohelix idahoensis. Next base: position 144,536 of record JAMPIV010010764.1, read on the forward strand.
CTATTTCCCGTACAATGGTGGTGTGAAAATCTGCCACTGAGCGATTCTGCTTTTGGTGTTGTCTGACATCCCTCACTATTTCTTTTGGCTATAATTTGTTAATTCCTAGACTATTTGCGTAACGTTCAACATATTCTTTGTCAGCAAGTCCTAAGGAACCCAAATATATAAATTTAATGGGGCTAAGGGGCTGCGTTCAAAATATGCATTTTCTTCTACCTCCTGTTCACTTCGAATACGATGTGGTGTCTGGGTACTGTAATGTTTTCAAACGTAAACCAGTATAATGTCATGTTTCCTAATAAGCGTTTTGTAAGTTTTTAAAACCTAACTCGTATGGGTAGTGTTTTTTATCACTGTCGATTTAAAAAAAAACTAGTGCTTGTGGCCTTACACGCGTGATGGTAGTAATTGTGTATCGCGAGACTGTGGTAGTATTGCCTGCGTTCCGGCTTTCAGCCCCTCCCTTTCTTTCTATCCTTAGTCCATCTGTCTTTCGTTTATGGTAACTTAGTGTATAAAATGACATGAATGGAATATTAAATATAGGTCAGCTTGCGTATCTCAAGGTTTTTCTTAGAAAGGCAGTACACGTTTTATCGTAGAAGGCGGGTATTGAAGCAGTAGGCTTTTACTATCAACGTGAAACGTTACAATTTGCAGACGAAGGAGAAAACAAGGGGGATTTCGAGTACAGTCATTGTGACAGCACTGTTCTTTACCATTCTTCTTTCCTTTTATTAAATTTATTTGTTAGGCTTTACATTTACTTTTTAATTTATATATGTGGATTAGAATTTCTCACGACAAATCCTCCCCACTTAAAACAGACGTTATATGTCAGTCTATAATTCTATATACACATAGAGAAATTTCTTATTATTCCTGGGGTTTAGGGTGATTCTCATCACATGGATGGCGGCTTAAAAAATCCGCTCCCAGATTTGTTTTTCCACTTATATACTCTATGCTAAACTCAAATGGCTGCATCAATAATGACCAACGGAGTAATCTAGAATTCTCATGTCTAGCCTGTGCTAGAAACGACAAAGGTTTGTGATCCGTTTGCAACTTAAATGCCTTCCCATACAGATAAATATTGAATTTCTTTATCGCCCATATTACTGCAAGACATTCTTTTTCGCTAGTTGAGTAGTTGGTTTCAGCTTTATTCAACTTTCTGCTAGCATATGCCACTGGGCTTAATTCCCCATCCAATGCATCTGATCTCTGTAGCAGAGTTGCACCTAACCCAATATTACTGGCATCAGTCCTTACAATGAATTCTTGATTTAAGTCAAGTAATTTCAAAATAGGTTTGCTTGTGAGCTTTTCCTTCAATTCCTGGTAAGCCATTTCACATTGTGGTGTCCATGTAATTCGATCTGGATTTCCCTTACGTGTCAAATCAGTTAACGGTGCACATATGGAATTAAAGTTTTTGATATACTTCTGGTAGAAACCACATAATGAGACAAAGGATCTCACGTCTTTCTTGGTTTGTGGTCTCGGGGCTTTCTTTAGTTTCTCTAAATTCTTTGGGTCAGGGGTCATGTTTCCCTGATAAACTGTGTGTCCCAAGAATTCCAATTCTTTACATCCAACGCAACATTTGGTTGGTCGGGCTGTTAAATTCGCTTCCCTAAGTCGATTAAACAGCATGTTCAGAGAGTCAATGTGTTCCTCAAATGTTTCTGTTGCTATAAGGATATCATCCATGAAATTTGTGATACATGAATTATTCAGAGGGTCCAATAATTTTCTCATCATTCTAGAGAAGACACTAGGCGCATTCGTCAATCCAAATGGCAATCTATTAAACTCATAGTGTCCTTCTGAGGTACTAAAAGCTAGGTATGGTCTAACCTCAGGCTTTACTGGAATCTGATAGTATCCTTTACTCAGATCCACTTTTGAGAAATATTTAGCTTTATTTAGTCTGGCAAACAACTGATTTGTATCCGGCAATGGATCCACCTGTCCTTCTGTAATAGCATTCAGTCTCCTGTAATCTATACAGAGTCTATGTTCTCCAGAGGGCTTCCTTAGGAGTACAACACCGGAACTATACGAAGATTCACTGTGTGAAATAATTCCTTCCTTCAACAAATAGTATATCTCTTCCTTCAAAGCTTTCTCCTTAGCAAAAGGAATCGAATAGGGTTTCATACATACAGGTGTGAGGTCTATCAGCTTCATATCATATTCCAATAAGTTTGTATGCCCTGGTCGGTCTGTTAACACCTCTGCATGATTATCTAGAACCTGTTGCACTCTCTCTTTCTGAGTTTTCGTTAAATGTGTACTGATTTTCACCTGTGCCGCTGTCTCACAGGGGTGTAATGGATATTCAAATGATGAAAGTGGTTCCTTTTTCATCTCCATGGCAATGGACAAGGTCAACAAGTGTGTCTCTTCCTGATGTTCTCTTTCCAAATATTTCTTCAGGAGATTCACATGATAGATTTTTTCTTTCCCCTTCTTATCTATCTTATAATTTGTTCTAGACACCTTATCTAGAACTGTATATGGACCTTGCCATCCAATTTGTAACTTATTCTGGCTACCGGGTAGAAGAAGCAGTACCTTCTCTCCCACAGCCAAATCTCTGTCTTTAGCTTTCCTGTTATAATAGGCAGCATGTTTCTTCCTGGCTTGTTTCAAATTTTCATTGGCAAGTTTCCAGCCAGTTTTTAAACGAGTGGTCAGCTCATTCACATATTGGTATGAGGATGTAATAGTTTCCTCTGCCTTTTCATCAGTCCACGTTCTTAACAGCGTTACATATGGACCTTTAATTTTGTGGACCTATTTCTCCATGGACCGATATGGTCTCTTCCACTAGAAGCGCTATAGTGATGATTTTTCTTCCCAGAATTATCAGTCACAAAACGACCGCTACCAATTCTTCTTTTGGGGCTTTCTCCCCACTTAGAATTCTTGATGAGAGATTTCCTCTCTACATCCTCTTCCTCCAGTTTGTTTAAGTCCGATTGAGGGATTTTCGGCTTATCCTGGGGTAAGACATCTTTTTGCACTCTCCGCATAGTGGCCATTGTAAAACAGTTAAGTGAAGCTTGTCCGTGAAAAGGGGCTTCCCATTCCCTTTGGTCCACTTTATCAAATTTATTTTTCTTTGTATTGTCAGGCCTAAGGTTGCCCCGTGGCGTGTCCAGGTCCTGATCAATGTTCCCACTTGTGGGTGTTCCCTCATGTGCTATGCTACACCTTTCTACAAAATTCTCAATGTCCCACCTTGCTTTGGGCCAATAATAATTGTGAGCCACCTTTTGGATGATGGTACCTATTTTTTGATGGTCCCCATCTGGTTTCACATGTAGGCTCCTTATTAAGTCTGCCCTATATCTTTTAGGAAGTACCAGCTGTCCCTGACCTTTGGATCTAGCTCCAGTCTTCCTATACATCAACTTGTTTTTCATGTAAAAATCTCCCTTGCCTGGAGTTGTATGACAAGTTGACAATTTCCTGAAACAAGGCTTGAGGGTCTTATCCCCAGCCTGTGCCTTCCTCATCTCTTCTGGAGTGGTATCTAACATAATATCCTCCTCCTGTCTTGAGGTCGACCTGACCTGAAGGGTGGCCATAACTATAGGGTTCCTTCTGCAACGGTCAGTGTCATGATTGTTCATTTTACAATTTTTACACCACCTTTTCCCTTGGTTGAAAGATTTTCTTTCATCATATTTCCTTTCATCGAATTGTGGGGTTTTATTTTTATTGTCATACCGTGGCCTATCAAATTGGTGCTTACCTTTGTTTTGATCTCTAGGATCAAATTTATTAAAGTTCTGTGGTGCCCTAAAATTTTCTACCTGTTTCTTTTTATTACCTGATACCTCTGCCTGAGCCGCTTGATACCTTTCAGCAACATTTAGCAACTCACCCAGCCTCTCTGCACCTTGTTCCATGAGAAACTTTCTCAGGTCTGGAGCCATGGACTCTCTTAATTGTTCTATAAGGACCATTTCCTTAAGATCTTGGGTTTTCCCCAGAGAAGTCCATTTCTCCAAGTATGTCTCTAACCGTGCAGAGAACTGGTGATAGGTTTCACCTGACAGTAGTTTAGCATTCCTAAATTTTTTCCTATAAAATTCTGCGTTCTTTTCATATCTTAACAAAAGAGCCTGCTTTAGCATGTCATAATTTTCCTGATCACCTCTGCTCATTTTGGCAAAAACTTCATAAGCTGCCCCACGAAGACCTTGAGATAACTTTGAGCTACACCTTTCTCTCTCTAACCCATATGTGGTAGCTAATAGTTCATATCTATTTAGATAGCTCTCAATATCATCGTCTTTCTCAACAAAATGATCTAAATGAAAATTCATAGCTGAGGTTGAGGCTCCCTGGCTAGCAGTGGCATCAGAGGTAAAGGGACTGGCACCATTTTCAGGAGCATGGCCTTGAAACTCAAACTCCCTTAGTCGTAACTCATGTTCCCTTTGTAATCTCTTCTCCTCCTTTTCTGCTTCCCTCTCTGCAGTCAATCTTCTTTCCTCGGCTTCCCTTTCTGCAGCCAATTTCTTCTCTTCTCTTTCTGCAGCCTGTCTTCTTTCCTCGGCTTCCAATGCTTTAGCCTCTTTGTCAGCCTCAATCTACAACCTCTTAGCCTCAGCCTCAATCTGCAACCTTTTAGCCTCAGCCTCAATCTGCAACCTCTTAGTCTCAGCCTCTAACTTTCTTTCGGCCTCTTTTTCTAATCTTCTTTCTTCCCGTTCAATATATTTGTCACATTCAGCAGTGACATAAGCAATCATAATTTGCCCGTCCATTCCTAACTCTTTCGCAGTCTGTACAGCAGCAGATCGAAATTTTGCCAAGTCGGCCATTGTCTAACATGCAATTGTAAACAATTCAATCTTTCAATAATTATCTAAGGACACTACAGGCACTGAGAGCTCAACCTTATTTATTTCCACCCAAGGATACCTTTTAATTCTTATTATTCCCAATATCTATAACAGGAGAAAGTTCAATATCCCTGGAGCGAGACCCCAATATATGTGGTAAAGTGGGATGTTATAAATATTTATAGGGGACTTAGTGTACTGACTGAGATCAGCTGTGAAGGTATCTGTATCTAATAGGTGTAGTGTTTTGCAGAAAACCTTACTTGCTACCACATTATACCTCAGTCAGAATTATTCTGGAATATTGTGATGACTACGTTAAATGTCTAGGGTATGTATATGATGAAGTGTAAGTCACAACAACAACAGACAGATAAACAATTTAATTTATTCCACCACACTTGACAACACTGTGACACTCACACACATTTAACACTCTATAAGACTATCTTAAATGAGGCACTGGTAAAGTTTCAAATATAAATATGTATTAATTACTTGCACTAATATATGTGTCCTGATTCAAATACAAAGTGAACCAGGAATCACAATCAATTGTAATTACAATTTATATGTACAGAATTTATCAATATGAACCTTGTAGTGACATATTTTATTAATATTATCCTATGTGTGTCAGTTGTGTAGTAGTAATATGAGGTAATACTGGTTTTGTTTTTTCAAGCTATGTTGTTATTTATCATCATGACTTCAAGTGTTTGTTTATCTTGGAAATAGTATGGGGAAAAGTTCACAGTTCCTATCAATTTAAACACTGTATTTTCCCTCTGTTTTATTATAAAGTCAGATTTTGAGGGGGGCATAATGTTGAGCTCCTCTGGCCACAGACGCTTATCTTTCGTGATGGCGGCAGGAAAAGACTCCTCTGCTCGATAGCCTCCCTGTGTTCTGGAGACACCTCACTGGTCACTATCTGGACCCAGGAGTATGCTGTCAGCCTCTAGGTTCAGCAAAACTCAGACCAGGTGCTGCTCAATAACTTTTGGACCACGGTCCCTGAAACAAGAAGGTTGTACCTCCTATTTCAGAACTAATTTATAATAAATTTCCAGACTGAACACAATACATAACAAACACTGAGTTCAGAGCGGTAGGCCAACTGCTATCTTCATCTGAAACAATTTTCACCAGTATACTCCTCCCTAATGGTTACTACGCCTCTGCAATTCCAGCATGATTTCTTTCCAGTCAATAAGATAGGTGTCAGTGTACTGTTTGGCAATTCCATGTAGTTTTACTTTCCTCCGACACCTTCTGTTCAGGTTGGAGCACTATATAGGCTTTACCTCATGTTCGCTACTGAACCACACATATATACAGACATAAATTATCAATTTACATTCAATTTTCATTAAAAAGATATCAAATATTTCAAGCTTACCACAATTCATGGAATAATACACAGTTACGTTGACTGGCAATGAATATAGCACAATTTCGATCTGCCGATGTCCCAGGCTTTTATTTAGAAAAATATGCACTGGCGCTCAACGCACTGGTTCTTTAGTAAGTTTATTTGAAAATGTGGTCCTGACCTGACGCCTCTGATTGACTATATTGGCGGGTCTAACCAATCGTGCCATGTTTACCCAAGCGTTTGAAAAAAAGTACACTTACTCACGTTTCCCTAACAACAAAGAATCAATATTTATAGCCCGACTAATCGTGTTTAGCCTTACATTTACTTTCCGCCAATCAAATAGGAGGTAACATGTCAGCCTATTTCCCGTACAATGGTGGTGTGAAAATCTGCCACTGAGCGATTCTGCTTTTGGTGTTGTCTGACATCCCTCATGTGGTGAAGTGGGATGTTATAAATATTTATAGGGGGACTTAGTGTACTGACTGAGATCAGCTGTGAAGGTATCTATATCTAATGAGAGTAGAGTATTATAGATAACCTTACTTGCTGCCACATATATATATATCTCAGTCAGAATTATTCTGGAATAGTGTGATGACTACGTTGTATGTCTAGGGTATGTGTATGATGAAGTGTAAGTCATAACAACAACAGACAGATAAACAAGTTAATTTATTCCACTACACTTGACAACACTGTGACACTCACATACATATAACACTCTAAAGGATAACTTAAAGGAGTCACTGATAACTTTTCAAATAACAATATGTATTCATTGCTGTTATGAATGAATATGTGTCCTGATTCAATTACAAAGGGAACCAGGAATCACAATCAATTTTACTTACAAGTTATATGTACAGAATTTATCAATATGAATATTTTAATGACATATATTATTAAAAGTATCCTATGTGTGTCAGTTGTGTAGTAGTAATATGAGGTAATACTGGTTTTGTTTTGTTCAAGCTCTGTTGGTATTTGTCATCATGACTTCAATAGTTTGTCTTTATTGGAACTAGTATTGGAGATGTTCTCAGTTCCTGATATTAAAACAATTTAATTCCCCTCTTAATGTTATTTTTACAAGGTCATTTTAAGATGGGGGTACATAATTTTGAGCTCAGCTGGCCACATCAGCTTATCTTGCGTGATGGCGGCAGGAAAAGACTCCTCTGCTCGATTTCTCCCCTGGGCTCTGGAGACACCTCACTGATAGCTAAATGGACCAAGGAGTATGCTGTCCGACTCTGGATTCAGCAAAGCTCTGACCAGGTGCTGCTCAATACCATCAAGACCACGGTCCCACAATTCATGGAAACAAACACAGATACGTTGATTAGCAATGAATTCTGGCACAAGTACTGGCACAAATTCCCATCTGCTTATGTTCCAGGCTTTTATTTAGCAAAAATATGAGCTGGCTTCAACGCACTGTTGCTTTATCAAGCTTATTTGCACTAGTGGTCTCGAACTAACGCTCCTAAGTGATTATATCAGCGAGACTGGCCAATGAGCCACGTTTCGACAAGTGTTTGAAAAAATGTTATCTTTTCCCGTCTCCCCTAACAACCAAGATAGTATTTATAGCCCGACCAATCCTGGTTAGGCTTTCATTTGTTGCGCTCCAATCAATTTGGAGTTTACATGGTAGGCTATTTCTGTAACGTAAATTTTTTTCAAACACGTTAAAAAAAAATCTTATGAGCAGAAATGATTTCATGCTGTCAGGCATCCCCACTATTTTATTTTGGTTATAATTTATTAATTCCTGGACTATTTGCGTAACGTTTTACATATTCTTTGTCAGCAAGCCCTAAGGAACCCAAATATACAAATTTAAAAGAGCTAAGTGGCTGCGTTCAAAATATGCAATTTCTTCTACCTCCTGTTTCGAAGATGTGCTGTCTGGGTACTGTAATGTTTTCAAACGTAAACCCATCTATTGTTATATTTACTAATAAGCGTTTTTTATGAGTTTAAAGTCTATCTCTGGGAAGGGTAGTGTATTTTATCACTGTTAGACTGAAAAATAGTTAGTGCTTGTTGTCTTACACGCGTGATGGCAGCATTTGTGTATCGCGCGACGCGTGTTTAGCATGCGTTCCTGAATTTTCTGTCCCTCCCTTCTCTTTCTATCCTTTAGTCCATCTGTTTTCGTATTTTTTTTTTGGTAACATAGTGTAGAAAAAAATTAATGTTAGGAATTAATTTAGGTCAACTTACGCAGTCTGCCTCTCAAAAGTTTTTTTCCAAGAAATACAGCAACACGTTTGTGTGTTTGTGGGAAAGCGGGTATGTTGCAGAAGGCCTTTAATATCAACGTGAAAGCGTTACAATTTGCCGACGAAGTAGAAAAGAAGGGGGATTTCGAGTACCTTCTTTGTGACAGCACTGTTCTTTACCAATGATCTTTTCCTTTATTAATTTTTATTTGTTTTAGGCTTTCATATTTTCTAAATTAATTTATATATGTGGATTAGAATATTCCACGACATCTCCCCTCTTAAAACAGACATTATATGTCAGTCCTTTATTCTATATACACATAGAGAAAATTTTATTATTTATTTCTGGGGATTTACGGTGTTTCTTAATCACACGGATGGCGGCATTAAAAAAATCCGCCTCCAAAAATTGGTTTTTCAATGATATCTACTCAATGACTAAAATTTATTATGGAGCCAAATGTAAAGACTTCGGTGTAAACTGGAGTTCTCATTGCACTAAGTCCTGTGCTAGAAACGATAATGGTTTGTGGTCTGTTTGCAACTTAAATGCCTTCCCATATAGATAAATATTGAATTTCTTTATCGCCCATATTACTGCAAGACATTCTTTTTCGCTAGTTGAGTAGTTGTTTTAAGCTTTTATTCATCTTTATGATCAGCATTATGCCACTGGGCTTAATTCCACATTCAAATGCATTCTGTTTTCGTGTAGTTTAGAGTTGCAACCTAAATCCCAATATCTACTTTGAATTCCGTACATTTCTATTGGAAATTACTTGGACTTAAGTTCAGGTTAAATTTCAAAATGGGTTTAACTTTGTGAGCATTTGTCCATTAAATTCTTGGTAAGTCATGTCACAATTGTGGTGTCCATTGTTTAATGCGGATCTGGATGTTCCTTTACGTGGTTTCAATTTCAGTTAACGGCTGCCCAACATTATGGGAATTAAAGTTTTTGATATACTTTCTGGTTGATAACCACCATAATGAGACAATGGATCTCACGTCCTTCTTGGTTTGTGGTCTCGGGGCTTTCTGTAGTTTCTCTAAATTCTTTGGGTCAGGGGTCATGTTTCCCTGATAAACTGTGTGTGTCCCAATAAATTACTACATTCTTTACATCCAACGCCAACATTTTGGCTGGTCGGGTTGTTAAATTTTGCTGCCTCCCTATGTCGACTTAAAAAGCATGGTTCTGCAGAGTATATGTGTTCATCAACAAGTTTTCTGTTGTCTATAAAGGATATCATCCATAAAATTGTTATACAGGGACTTATTAAGAGTGAATCCTATAATTTTCTCAATCATTCTAGAGAGTGTCACTAGGCGGGCATTCTTCAATTCCAAAATGGCAAAATCTTATTAAAACTCTTAGTGTCCTTCTGTCGGGTACTAGAGGCATAGGTATGGTTTACTTCAGGTCTTTAAATGGAATACTGTTCAGTTATCCCTTTTACTCAAATCCACTTTTTGACGAAATAGTTAGCTTTATTTTTGCCTGGCAAACAGCTGATTTTGTATTCGGCAATGGATCCACCTGTCCTTCTGTAATAGCATTCAGTCTCCTGTAATCTATACAGAGTCCTCTGTTTCTACAGAGGGCCTTCCTTTAAGAGTAACCACACACGGACAATAATATGAGGATCTCACGTGCGAAATCGAAATAATTTCCTTCACTTCAACTGATAGTTTCTATATCTTCCTTCAAAGGCTTTATCCTTTGCAAACGGAAATTGCAGGAATATGGTTATCATACTGACTGGTGTGGGGGTCTATCAGTTTCATATCATATTTCCCAATAGGTTTGTATGCACTGATCGATTCTGTTAACACCTCTGCATGATTATTTAGAACCTGTTGCACTCTCTCTTTCTGAGTTTTCGTTAAATGTGTACTGATTTTCACCTGTGCTGCTGTCTCACAGGGGTGTAATGGATACTCAAATGAAGAAAGTGGTTACTTTTTCATCTCCATGGCGGATGGGACAGGTCAACAAAGTGTGTTTCTTTCCTGTTGGTTATATTCTCCATATATTTATTCAGGGAGGTTTAATCATGATAGATTTTTTCTTTCCCTTTCTTATCCTTTATCTTATAAATTTGTTACTAGTTACCTTCTTCTAAAACGGTATAAGGACCCTGCCATTAACACTTGTTAAACTTATTATGATTAATCGGGCAATAGAAGCAGTACACTTCTATTCCCCACAGCCAAATTTCTGTCTTTCGCCTTCCTGTTATAATAGGCAGCATGTTTATTCCTGGGTATACTGTTTCAAATTTTAAATTGGCAAGTTTCCACAACCAGTTTTTAAACGTAGTGGTCAGCTCAATTACATATTGGATATGAAGATGTAATGTATTCCTCTGACTTTTTCATCAAGTCCACGTTCTTAAACATTTGCTTACATAGGGACACCTTTAATTGTGTGGAACATATTTGTCCACTGGCAAACGGTTTGGTCCTCTTCATTATCACGAAGCTTTATCAGTGATGATTTTTTGAATACCAGAATTATCATTCACAAAACGGAACGACTACCAATTTTTCTTTTGGGGCTTTCTCACCCACTTTAAAATTATTGAATGGAGGAGATTTCCTCTCTTACATCCTCTTCCTCCAGTTTGTTTACAGTCCCGATTGAGGGATTGTCGGCTTTCCTGGGGTAAGACATTCTCTTTGCACTTATCCGCATAGTGGCCATTGTATAAAACTGTCTAAGTGCATGCTTGTCAGTGGAATAAGGGGCTTTCCCATTCCACTTTGGTCCACTGTTCCATCCCCCCCTTATAATATTCTTTTTATTATCAGGCATAATTTTGCCCGGGGTTCGTTTGTCCAGGTCATGATACCCATGTTCCCAATTGTGTGGTGTTCACCTCATGAGCCTTATGCTACATCCTTTTATACCAAAGTTATCAATGTCCCATCTTTGCTTTGGGCCAATAATTAATTGTGAAGCCCCCCTGTTGAATCGCTAGGTTACTATTCTTCTTCATGCGTCCCCATATGGTTTCAACATGTAGGCTTCCCTTATTTAAGTCTTGCCCTATATCTTTTAGGAAAGTACCAGCTCGTCCTTGACCTTTTGATCTAGCTTCCTGTCTTCCTATTACACTACAACTAGTTTTTCATGGTAAAAAATCTCACCTTGCCTGGAGGTTGTATGACAAGTTGACAATTTTCTGAAACAAGGCTTGAGTGTTTTATCCCCAGCCTGTGCCTTCCTCATCTCTTCTGGAGTGGTATCTAACATAATATCCTCCTCCTGTCTTGAGGTCGAACCCTGGTCCTGAAGGGTTTGCCATAATACACAGGTTTTCATTCTGCAAACGGTTCTGTGTTCATTGAGTGTCCATCTGACAATTCTAACACCCACCTTTATTCCGTTGTGTTGAAAGATTTTCTGTCTATCATATTTACTTTCAGCGTAATTGTGTGGAATTTATTTTTATTTTCCATACCGCTGGCCTATCAAATTGGTGCTTACCTTTATTTTGATCCTTAGGATCAAATTTATTAAAGTTCTGTGGTGCCCTAAAGTTATCCACTTGTTTCTTTTTATTACCTGTTACCTCTGCTTGCGCTGCTTGATACCTTTCAGCAACATTTAGCAACTCACCCAGCCTCTCTGCACCTTGTTCCATGAGAAACTTTCTCAGGTCTGGAGCCATGGACTCTCTTAGTTGCTCTATAAGGACCATTTCCTTAAGATCTTGGGTTTTCCCCAGAGAAGTCCATTTCTCCAAGTATGTCTCTATTCGTGCAGAGAACTGGTGATAGGTTTCACCTGACAGTAGTTTAGCATTCCTAAATTTTTTCCTATAAAATTCTGCATTCATTTCATACCTTAACAAAAGAGCCTGCTTTAGCATGTCATAATTTTCCTGATCACCTCTGCTCATTTTTGCAAAAACTTCATAAGCTGCCCCACGAAGTCCCTGAGATAACTTTAAGCTCCACCTTTCTCTCTCCAACCCATACGTGGTAGCTAATAGTTCGTACCTATTTAGGTAGCTCTCTATATCATCGTCTTTCTCAACAAAATGATCTAAATGAAAATTCATAGCTGAGGTTGAGGCTCCTTGGCTAGCAGTGGCATCAGAGGCAAAGGGACTGGCACCATTTTCAGGAGCATGGCCTTGAAACTCAAACTCCCTTAGTCGTAACTCATGTTCCCTTTGTAATCTTTTTATCTTCTGCTTCCCTTTCTGCAGCTAATTTCTTCTCTTCCCTTTCTGCAGCCTGTCTTCTTTCCTCGGCTTCCCTTTCTGCAGCTAAATCTTTTGTCTTCTCTTCTGCTTCGGCAATTTCTTAGCCTCTTTGTCAGCCTCAATCTGCAACCTCTTAGTCTCAGCCTCAGCTTGCAACCTCTTAGTCTCAGCCTCTAACTTTCTTTCGGCCTCTTTTTCTAATCTTCTTTCTTCGCGTTCAATAAATTTGTCACATTCCGTAGTGACATAGGCAACCATAAATTGCCCATCTAATCCTAACTCTTTTGCAGTCTGAACAGCAGCAGATCGAAACTTGGCCAGGTCCGCCATTGTCTATCAGGTAAATTTCTACAATGTCTAACCAACAATTTAATCTCTAAATATATCTAATGGACAACACAGGCACCGTGAGCTCAACCTTATTTAATTCCACCCAAGGATACCTTTTAATTCTTATATTCCCTGAAGTGAATTACCCCCAATATTTTTAATAGGGAAAGATTCAAAATCCCAAGAGCGAGACCCCAATATATGTGGTGAAGTGGGATGTTATAAATATTTATAGGGGACTTAGTGTACTGACTGAGATCAGCTGTGAAGGTATCTATATCTAATAAGAGTAGTGTATTATAGATAACCTTACTTGCTGCCACATATATATATATCTCAGTCAGAATTATTCTGGAATAGTGTGATGACTACGTTGTATGTCTAGGGTATGTGTATGATGAAGTGTAAGTCATAACAACAACAGACAGATAAACAATTTAATTTATTCCACCACACTTGACAACACTGTGACACTCACATAACATATTAAACACTCTAAAGGGAATAATCTTAAAGGAGTCACTGATAACTTTTCAAATAACAATATGTATTCCATTGTCGTGTTATGAATGAATATGTGTCCTGATTCAATATACAAAGGGAACCAAGGAATCACAATCAATATTTAACTTACAAGTTATATGTACAGAAATTTATCAATTTGAATATTGTAGTGACATATATTATTAAAAGTATCCTATGTGTGTCAGTTGTGTAGTAGTAATATGAGGTAATACTGGTTTTGTTTTGTTCAAGCTCTGTTGGTATTTGTCATCATGACTTCAATAGTTTGTCTTTTGGGACTAGTATGGAGATGTTCTCAGTTCCTGATATTAAGACAATTAAATTCCCCTCTGAATGTTATTTTTACAAAGTCATTTCAAGATGAGGGGACATAATGTTGAGCTCAGCTGGCCACATCAGCTTATCTTGCGTGATGGCGGCAGGAAAAGCCTCCTCTGCTCGATTTCTCCCCTGGGCTCTGGAGACACCTCACTGATAGCTAAATGGACCAAGGAGTATGCTGTCCGACTCTGGATTCAGCAAAGCTCTGACCAGGTGCTGCTCAATACCATCAAGACCACGGTCCCACAATTCATGGAAACAAACACAGATACGTTGATTAGCAATGAATTCTGGCACAAATACTGGCACAAATTCCCATCTGCTTATGTTCCAGGCTTTTATTTAGCAAAAATATGAGCTGGCTTCAACGCACTGATGCTTTATCAAGCTTATTTAAACAAGTGGTTTCGAACTAACGCTCCCAAGTGTGTATATCAGCGAGTCTGGCCAATGAGCCACGTTTCGACAAGTGTTTGAAAAAATGTTATCTTTTCCCGTCTCCCCTAACAACCAAGATAGTATTTATAGCCCGACCAATCGTGGTTAGTCTTTCATTTGTTGCGCTCCAATCACTTTGGAGTTTACATGGTAGGCTATTTCTGTAACGTAAGGTTTTTTCAAACACGTTATAAAAAAATTTTATGAGCAGAAATGATTTCATGTTGTCAGGCATCCCCACTATTTTATTTTGGTTATAATTTATTAATTCCTGGACTATTTTGCGTAACGTTTTACATATTCTTTGTCAGCAAGCCCTAAGGAACCCAAATATCCAAATTTAAAAGAGCTACGTGGCTGCGTTCAAAATATGCAATTTCTTCTACCTCCTGTTTCGAAGATGTGCTGTCTGGGTACTGTAATGTTTTCAAACGTAAACCCATCTATTGTTATCTTCCTAATAAGCGTTTTTTGTGATTTTAAAACCTAACTCTGGGAAGGGTAGTGAATTTATCACTGTCCGTCCGAAAAAAAGTTAGTGCATGTAGTCTTACACGCGTGATGGCAGCATTTGTGTATCGCGCGACGCGTGTTTAGTGTTCGGCTTTCTGCCTCTCCCTTCTCGCTATCCTTTAGTCCATCTGTCTTTTGGTTTTTGGTAACATAGTGTAGAAAAAGACATGAATGGAATTTAAAATTTAGGTCAACTTGCATATTTCAAGGTTTTTCTTAGAAAGGCAGCACATTTTATTGTGTGTTTGGGAAACGCGTGTATGTTGCAGAAGGCCTTTAATATCAACGTGAAAGCGTTACAATTTGCCGACGAAGTAGAAAAGAAAGGGGATTTCGAGTACCTTCTTTGTGGCAGCACTGTTATTTTACCATTGCTCTTTTCTTTATTAATTTTATTTGTTAGGCTTCATATTTACCTAATAATTTATATATGTGGATTAGAATATTCCACGACACCTCACTATTTCTGTTGGCTATAATTTGTTAATTCCTAGACTATTTGCGTAACGTTCAACATATTCTTTGTCAGCAAGTCCTAAGGAACCCAAATATATAAATTTAATGGGGCTAAGGGGCTGCGTTCAAAATATGCATTTTCTTCTACCTCCTGTTCACTTCGAATACGATGTGGTGTCTGGGTACTGTAATGTTTTCAAACGTAAACCTGTACAATGTCATGTTTCCTAATAAGCGTTTTGTTAGTTTTTAAAACCTAACTCGTATGGGTAGTGTTTTTTATCACTGTCGATTTGAAAAAAAAAACTAGTGCTTGTGGCCTTACACGCGTGATGGTAGTAATTGTGTATCGCGAGACTGTGGTAGTATTGCCTGCGTTCCGGCTTTCAGCCCCTCCCTTTCTTTCTATCCTTAGTCCATCTGTCTTTCGTTTATGGTAACTTAGTGTATAAAATGACATGAATGGAATATTAAATATAGGTCAGCTTGCGTATCTCAAGGTTTTTCTTAGAAAGGCAGTACACGTTTTATCGTAGAAGGCGGGTATTGAAGCAGTAGGCTTTTACTATCAACGTGAAACGTTACAATTTGCAGACGAAGGAGAAAACAAGGGGGATTTCGAGTACAGTCATTGTGACAGCACTGTTCTTTACCATTCTTCTTTCCTTTTATTAAATTTATTTGTTAGGCTTTACATTTACTTTTTAATTTATATATGTGGATTAGAATTTCTCACGACACATCCACAGACATATACACACGATCCTCGCACACAATTATCCATTCCTTCAATTTCCTTTTCACTCATTCTGGAGAATGGAGCCACTACTACAGTCGATCCCCTTACAAGAAACATCCACCAAACATCCACCAAACATCCACCAAACATCCACCAAACATCCACCAAACATTCATATACTCTTGTAGCTGTGGTTTCTGTAACAGTTTTTGTTTTACATAATGAGAATTCTGTTCTCAATTACAGTCAGCTAAAACGTTGTAGTTTGTTATTTGACATTTTCAAAAACAAAGTAGAAGCGTCCAATAGTTTCGGCTCTAACCATCTGAACTTGCTTATTTTAATCGATTTGTTCCATTTTAATATAACAATTTCCATAAGATTCTAAGACAAACAAACTGCACCTTCTGGGAATACATGAGAAGTATTAAACAGGTTATTCCCATTTGTTAAACTGCTTACTTATACGTTTAAATAATTTATGTCCTCATTTGCATTAAGGGTTGCGAGAGAAATTGTGTGGCGTGTTGTTCTTGACTTACGATGTATGCGACTTACGACCACTCCTACTTACGACGGCCATCCATTAAGCCTATTATATTATTTTTCTAATATTTTCGACACCTGACGTTCTTGTAGTAAATTTTGTTTCTTCATTACATGTATTTATTACAGTACAGCATTGTATAGTACCCGTTTATAAAAGTCTGTAGCTTTTTGGTTGTTGTTTTTGTTGCTCTCCATGTCTCAGAGCCATACAATAGGACTGACTTTACATTTCAGTTGAAGATTCTTCTTTTCGTGTTGGACTTGATTTCTCTTGTTCTCTATATGTTTTCCAATGCAATGAAAGCTCCTCTTGCTTTTTGTATTCTTATTTTTATATCACGGTCTGTCCCTCCAACTCTGTCTATATTACAGCCAAGATATGTGTACGATTTTACATCTTTTAGTAGTGTTTCTTCAAGTTCAAGTTATCATTTCTTGCATTTATTCTCATAATCTTTGTGTTGCGTACATTTTATGTCCTTAACAGGCATTAACAGATAATTGCAGTCCCAGGTCCTGCATCTGTTAAATATGTGTACACACCAACTCAGATGTTAGTGATATAGTTTGTTGCGCACGAGAACGCACATTTTTGGTATTTGGAAATTAGCGCGCTTGTTGCCAAACAAGCCAGATGACGTCTCTACGTAGATAAGCAAGGCAGAGTTCCTTCCAGACAGATGGTCGGATGACTTTCAGCCCTTCATTCGGGCATATTGGACTTACTTGGTGACAGGCTCACTGCATTTTAAGTCATAGCCTTAATGTCACGCAAGTCAGGTATTTTATTAATTGATTGAGATGTTTGTAATGATTAATTTCGTCATTGACATTCTGTATTCAAGTCGACCTCTAGCTGGTACCCTTACACGTTGGGACCAGAATGGATCAGACTTACAAAGTCAATGCGCTGGAAGATTTTGAATATATTTTAATATGAACATTGTTTATGGAACGAACGGGATCTGCGTTATTGAATATTAAAGTCGCCGTCAAGCGAGTAACGGCTAATATGGAGAGGTGAAACAAACGTCAGCAGTTAGAAGTCTGTATACACTTCACCGGTTTATAATGCTATATCAGAAGTCATATTTTCATTGTCAATCTAGCTATGAAGGAGTATTCCCTAATGGGTTGCATACCCTTGACTATAAGATGATGGACTGCCCTTGAAAGGTCAACCATCGTATAGAACGTTTGTTAAGCCAAGTATTATATATTGCACGATGAACATTTATGGATATGTCGATGTCTATTGATGATGCTTCACTAAGTATATGATGGAAGCTAAATACTACCTGTCAGGAATTAATCTACTATGTATGCATGATTCGTCGTATCGTCCGTGTCCAAGTATTTGTCAAATAAACTGTTGATGGTATTCTTAATCAACTATGAGTTACAGTGTCTTTCCCTTGACACTCTTGGAGTTGAAGTGACTATTTGGAATTTACTGTTGTTCATTCACTTTGCCAAAACAAACTGACATTCGCGTTTGGTACTCAAATAGTTAACTGTCACCCATGGACCCATCACGATCCAACTACTAATATTGGGAAATAGACAGTTACACTTTGTCTTTTCCCTGTGTATTTTCAGGCCCACTTGTTGTGACCTCTCATTGAGAATTTTCATTTTCTCTTGCATCTGATTATGGTTACGGGCAGAAGAGCCAAGTCATCTGCAAAATCCAGATCATCAAGCTGTTTAGTCAGATTCCACTGGATTCCAACTGAAATGGTATGACAAAGTCACAAATGTGGAATTGATGACAAGAACCAGACAAATGCCAGTGGAACAAGAGTTGAGAAGAAGACGCTGGCAATGGATAGGACACACATTGAGGAAACATGTTGATAGCTTTACAAGGCAGTTCTTGTTCTGGAATCCACAGGGAGAGAGGCAGAGGTAGACCAAAAAACACACGGAGAAGAGAACTGGAAACAGAGGTGAAAATGATGAGGAAAACATGGAAAGAACTTGAGCTGATGGCACTGGACAGGAAGACTTGGCATGTGTTTGTTGAAGGCCTATGCTCCTCGGGGAGCTAAAGATTGATTGATTGATTGATTGATTGTATAGTACAGTAACTATTTGTACATTGTATTATTTCGCTGTAAACAAAGAGCAAAATTGGTTTTAAAAACGTAACAAAACAGGCCAATGTATTTTACCTTTCAGGCATGTTAACTATTAAAACATTAGAGTAAAAGCCCGTCATATGACGGTAATTAAATTAAAAAGCACCAATTCTTAACGGCAATTTTACTTATTTAAATATTTGTGGAAAAATAATGTTATGTGTGAATATCCGATTGTCCATCAGAAGAGTACCTTGATTTTCTGTTGTTTTAATTTCTACTTTTGCATTGTTTTGATTTCTTAATCGAGACAATGCGACTTACTACTATCCGTGAGAGATAACTGTCTCGATCAAGAAAATATTGTTAAACTCTAACCTGTTTATCTATAACTCTACGGCTATAGTTGGATTAATCACTATTGAATGAATTGTATGTCTACGCCCATTTTAAGTAACCCTGCACCCGTATGACTCATATGGTGTTAATTAACCCAAAATATAGAACACGGCTGTTTGCTCGTTATTAAAAGTCGCTACGTCTACGATTCACAGAGTGGTTAGAGCGTTGGTCTCTCGCGCCAACGCGGCAAAGGTGCCAGGTTCGATTCACAGTATCATCATGCTCCAGTTTACCCAGCTGCAAATGGGTACATGACTTTGTTCTTGAGTTAGGGAAGGAAAAGGCAGCGAGGAAGGGAACTGGTCACCTCACCTCTCGATGTACAGTCCACTTTAACAGAGGAATGTTAAAACAACAGGCAAACATTTCTGGGAAAGTAGATATTGAAGACGGCAACGAGAACGATGCGAAATATTGGCAAGAAGAAAGTTCTCAAGAGTATTCGTATACAACAGGAGAGACATGATCGCTTAAGCCAGTCGTTACTGCACATGAAGAAGTATTTTATAAAGCTTCCTCCCTTCTCCACCTAAAGAAACATCCCCCCTCCCCCCACCACTCGTAATCTATTAAAACACCAACAAACGTCAAATTCTTATCTTAGAGGGTTTACAGTAGCAGTTAACGTGTAAATACAATCCGGCGTATGGTGCCAGACCTGGTTAGTCCGTCCTGATACTCCCAGAGATATTCCTACACTTCAGCTTAAACGACAAAGGCTTGCGTAACTCACTCACTAGCAGACGTGGCGTTGTTGTGATTAGAATCGACCTACATAGGGCCTGGTCCACGCGTGCCTCGACGTACCGGAACGTTTGCTCACCTCAGGTTGCTGTATAAAGGCTTTTGTTGCAACTTTTGTTCCGGATTTCCAGGATGGGGATTGAGTTGTTGTTCTAGGTCTTGTGTTCGGAAAGAACGCTGAACTCAAGGAGAACTTTCAGGTGTTAAATTCTTAATAACTGGCGTGTCTTTTCCTGCCTGATCTCACATCGCCATGTATGCATGAAACAGCTTTCAAAGCACACCCAAAAAAAAAAAAATTGACAGAGGAACATCCAGTTACCATGGTTCTGGTACCGAAATCTGGAAGCGTCAAGCTCCAGTCTACTCAGCTGTAAATGGGTACCTGACTCTGCTTGTGAATTAGTGAAGGAAAAGGCAGCGAGGAAGGGAACTTGTCACCCAACCTCATTAAAAAAAGCTGGACGTATGATTAAGTCTCCAACACTTCAATCACCCTACGGTAGTTTCTGATATGGGACAACAGTTACCTTTTTTTTTTAAAATAAGGTTTTGCCTCGTTTTGGCGAGGCGCGTCCCGTTCAACCTAGTCGGTTATATTAGGGCGCATGTCCAAATATAAAAGAACCATAGGGCTGTGACATTTTATCCATACTTACCTTTTTTATGACCAGAAAGCATTGATTTTGCAAAAGGGGAGGCTATAAGGAATGCGCTTTGTTAAAAGGGAAAGAATCGTTAAATAAGGGAGAAAAACAGTGGCGTACTAATGGGGTGCGAGGGGGGCAGTCCGCTCCGGCAGACGGCCAGGAAAACAAAGTCGAGGGGTGTCATCGGACACTATTATGATAGCACTGTACTGTTTAAAATATACTTGCAAGCATTATATATTATAAGATATTGCCTTATCTACTGAAGGAATCAGCAAGCTGGCAACAAACATCAGGTACCCAGAACGCACCTTCAAAGGAGTCGGCCACACACCAGGATCTCAAAATCCAACCAGTCATCTATCAACAGTGAATACCTGCTTCTCGGATAGTAATTATGACCTTGACTTTCCACCATTACTTACTACTTCTAACAACACCCACTCAACATCATCTCATAAGCAGGAACATCAAATCACACCTGTTCTTATAAATCGCGAAGTGCAGGGAACAGCTTGTGATGTCTCCCTATAGCAACAACCACCTATGTTTTCTGCACTTACTCAACAGGAACGATGTGATAGACCAGGGGTCGGCAAACTTTTAGTAGTGTCGTGCCGAAGTAATGTTGCAAAGTCACTCAGCGTGCCAACCTAAGTCCACCATATTTTTATATACAACAATTATTGAAACAATTTAAAAATGATCTTGTATTAACATGTTTCCGATACATTAAATAACTATTCTATTCTTTGTAGATTATTCAATATTTTAATATAAATAGGAACAAATATCAATACAAATATTATATTTTGCAAAATTTAGTCTAAGTTCTGAACACATTAGTTTGAAATTTTATAATAAAATTGCCATATGTATATTTTGTTAAGACAGAAAGTCCAATAGTTTGAAGAACAAAACATTTAAATAAACCAAACATAAAACACGTTTTTAAAATTTTAATATGAGTAATCATTAATTATTGATCTGAGTCATTAATCAATTAATGGGACCCGTGTCCTTGCTTCTCCTTGGTTAATTGTTCAATATCAGGTGTGTATTTTGTCAGTTTCAGCTTCACACAGGCTTCTGATTGCACAGGTGTTAGGCGACTTCTCTGTGAACTTAAAACAGCTTTCGTGTGTGAGAAAATTTGTTCACATGTATAAGTTGACCCAAAAGCCGAAAGTAGAGCAAATGCAACTTTCTTCAAACAGGTGAACGCTTCAGGCAGGGATGTCCAGCAGTTGAGTATGGCAGCTGACTTTTCCAAGCAGCTTCCTTCAAGAGTTTTTCGCAATTCTACAAATTTTATCGTCCATAACTCTGATGCCTTGAATTCGATGTGTTGCATTTCAAAATTGTCAACATCCATCCACTCGAAAAGAGATAGGTCAAATGGGATGTTAGTATGATCAATTAAGTCAGGCTTGATGAGGTAAGAAAACATGGGCCCGTGAATTTTGAAGTCTTGACCTCGTTTAGCAAACTCTCCTTTGATCGCTTCAACGTACTTCTGAAGCTCATCTCTGTTGGCAGTAAATCGATTTGAATGAGCCTTTACGTTTGGAAAGTACGTGTATGTGTTAGTGGTAATATCTCTGCAAAATGTGTCTAATTTTGACGCAAATCCTTTCCAGTGCTCAAAAAGATCAAGTACTGTTTAACCATGCCCTTGTAAACGCAAGTTTAATTCATTCAGATTTGTAGTTATGTCAGCCAGAAACATCAGCCAGTCCTCGTCCTTCAATTCCGGGAAATGTTGTTCTTTTTCATCAAGAAACACCTTGATTGCTTCTAGACATGATACAAATCTGTTCACAACATTACCTCGACTAAGCCAACGAACATAGTTGTACAGCGGGAGGTCCGCATATGGGCTCTCCATTTCTTGTAGAAAAAACTTGAATTGCCAGTGGGTCAATGAAGAGCGAGAAACTATGAAGTTAACTATCTTGACAACAGTTTCCATTACAGAGTTCAAGGATAGTGACGCAATCTTCGCACACAAACTCTCCTGGTGTATAATGCAATGGAAGCTCAATACTTCACGTCCAATACGATCCCCAAGAAGTTTAACAAATCCTTTGTTCTTTCCGACAAATGCAGGGGCGGCATCAGTAGTAACACAGAATATTTTATTCATGTTAATGTTCTTATTTTCGAAATAGCTTACAAATGCAGTTATAATGTCCTCTCCCTTGGCTGTACCATCAAAAGGTATCAAGCAGCACAGTTCTTCATAAATACGGTCGTTGTCACAATATCTCGCAACTATAGCTAGGCGCGTCACATCATTCACATCGACACTTTCGTCAAGAGCGACACTAACTACAACAGCTTGTTGTAACCCGGTTGTTTGTTTTACCGTTACATTTTCAGCCATACTCCGAGACAGTATTGTTTCTTTATTTGGTAAATCACTAAACAAAATTTCAGCACTGCTCAAAAAAAGTTTCCTTGATGTATTCTCCATCTGTGAAAGATTTGCCCTTCGAAGCCACACACTGTGCAATTTTGTAACTACATTCGGTAGCTTTATTTTTGGTTCCAATTACTTGACTAAAAATACTACTTTGTTTTTTGCAGCCAGAAACAGCCATTTTTATGGCTTCACTTTTCTCCTCAGAGTTTTTAAACATGGACTGATGTTTGGTTTGATAGTGTCTTTGTACACTTGACGTACGGCACATGACACTTTCATAACATAAAGCACAAACAGCACGATCCTTTTGTTGTAGGAATCCATATTCGTTTGTCCAAAAGTCTTGAAACGAGCGTATATCAAGTTTTTGTCTTTTTTGAGTCATTTTAACGGCACCGTATTACTTAATAACAACACCAACTTTTGTGCAGCGGTCAACGGACTGTACGGGCATGAGTATGCGACAGCCGGGAGAACTGTAGAGATGGTGGTGGTTGGGAGAGAGGGGAAGGATAGGACGGAAATATAACTTCGTCGAGGTCAGTCATTGTTGCTTCAAACTCACACTGGGAGTCAAAAACTGCGCGCGAAAACGAAATAAATACGTTCACCCAGGCGCTAGTCAGACACTATTGCGTAATTATGATATTACGTCTCCGCTTGCCCGTCAAAATTCGCTTGGGATTCTTTTCAAGAATCTCATCCTGCAAATTTGCTGCAGGCGGTTTGGTAGCAAATCGCTTTGTGTGGATTTTTAACAATGGTATAAGCGCCGTACCGTTCAGAAAGCAATGGCAAACACTGAATGAAAAACTTGCCTAGAAAAATCACAAACAGCCAATAAAAGCTGGGGTTGATTGCCACGTCCTGTAAAGGATAAGCAACTAACTAACATCCTGCAAACTACGGTAGCAGGTAGACGCCAGACTAGCGGGCGCCGCAAAGTATAACCACTCCCCTTGAAATTCGTTGAAGAATGTTCTCGGAAACGGTCCGTAAAAACGAAGACTTACGTGCAGTATAGTATGATCAGGCCTTTAGTTTGCATCAGATCGCACATTCTTACCTCCAATGTCTAAAAACTTTCGTTTTGAAGGGTTGTAAAAACAGGTATAGCTTTAAAAGAATTATATGCTTCTATTTAATTAAAAATTCTATTTTTTTTTTAAATGAGATCATATACTGTACAATATTTTAATTCACTCAGCGTGCCATTGAAAATCGTTCCACGTGCCACGCTTGGCACTTTAGAGTGTAGAGGAATATTGAAGGCTCTGTGAGAATAAGGATTTAGGAGAATGAGGCAGTAGATTCACAAGCGCTGGGAAGAGCAAGGACAGTCTCTTATTACGACAATATCTGTTTCTCACAGACTATTCCTATCTCTCTTCTGAACAAACAATTGTTTGTCAGTTCCAGTCGCTCAGGCGCACTCACCGATTTGGTGATTCTGTCGCACAACGTACATGAATACAGCCTACACAGATGGAAATGTTTGGAGTTTTGGGCCAGCCGACAACCAACACCAATAAAGATTAATACCTTTATTATCATAAAGCAGTCACAAATAATTATACATTTACAGTCAAAAATCAAAGGTTACAGAATACAAATATGATAAGGAAAGAGGGGGGTTTGAGGAGAACTATCCCATCCACCGTTTCCCGTTTGTATTTACTAACAGACAAGACCCGGTCCAAAAGACAAGAAAAGGGGGGATGGGGTGATCAGAGATAGGCAATTTAACCCACTGGTAAATTTATTACTCTGAGGCAAGGGGTTACAGTAAAAGGGGGGGGGGGTGTAGAGGAAAAGCTAGGGTTCTCAAATGTCTCCCTTTAATCATACAAATTTTACGGGAGGGGGGAATGAACACAGTTACACAATCCCGCTAGGAGAAATCCCGTACAAGGAATATAATGCACCTTAATACTAGGTCGAACTAATTAAAAGGGTAAAGAAAAGATTAAATCTCCTTTCATTCAAAAAAACACACTAGGGCTGGCCATCCCACAAACACACACGCAGACTTACCAAAATGGTGAATTCTGTCACTCTAGGAATTATTTACCACAGCAGCTAATACCGTGGAATAATGGACTGGTCCTCTTATTTCTTCCGTGTCAGGCCCCAGATTTAACGAGGTAACAAATAGTCTCAAAAAATCGCCAGACGGTGAAGCGTAAAGGCTACTGTTGGTTTAGATAAAGTTCCTAATTAATGGCACAGGCACTTGGCTAAGCGTGAGGTATGGTGTGGTTCCTAAAATTGGCACAGCTGGTGGAGATAACTTTCTTTTTCCGTAATGTCACAAGTTAAAAAACACCGAGGTAAGTTCTTCTTCGGGGGGTGTGTAAAATCCACTGAATATACTTGACAGACAGTGTTCAGGTAGACCTATGTTTTTTCTTCACAAATAGGGCAGTGAATAAAATATGTTCTGCTTCCAGTTTTACTTTTAAGGACTATATGAACTAGTATTTTTAAAAGTGTTTCTTGGGTGGCTTTATTCTCAGTTAAATTCAGAGGAGCGGGGCCCATTACAGGTCGCCACAAGTTTAGCTTTAAAAAGGTTCATATGTTACTGGAGTTATCGAATTGAGTTGGCAGAACTCTGTATATAATTAATAATTGCTGGGATGCAGGTTGAATGATCGTTCTGAATGAAAGATAATCAAAACAAGAAATGCATTACAAATCATATTATAATCTGACACGCGATAAATTAAAGTTAGCCTATTTACTTTATTAGCGTCGTCAATTAACAAATCAGGAAAAATCCCAGTGAGTTAAAATAATTAAAAGCACATCTATCTATACAGAACTAAACTGGATTTACTGGTTATAATTCCTTTTAACGTCTGCAAAATTAATTTACGCGTCAAGTGTATTAGGAAATACTTTTAGATGTAACATTAGTTTGCACTAGAACTTTGAAAATGGGTTTATTTAATAAGGTTTAATTTACACCACAATCCAATGAAATAAATTGAAATAACTAGACCACTGATCACTCGAAGCTAATGTATAAATTACCGTCTGCGCAGAAAGAATACACTCCAATAGTCAACGAAGGTAGATGAAATCTAGCAGGAATCCGACTATGCTAGTGAAACTAGGATTCTGTCAGAACGAACGATAAAATGCAGTTCTCTGAGTTCTTTATTTATACTTCTCAAATGTAACTTAAATAGGACGTGTTAGGTTTTCACACTTTTCTTGAAGTAGAGCAGAATCCGAGGTACCTCGCCGTTGTGTTAACCGCTGCGATTCCTCCGTTTCCCCCGGTCTACCGATTTTCTTCGTCTCAGGCTGCTCGCATGAGAGTGCGAAAAAATTCTCGAGAAGCTAACTACGTTAGCTGGGAGTTCCCTGATTTCTTTAGATCGTATACCGCCCCACGTTGAATTCTGAAGATCAGCCTGGCTTTGATGGTACCGCTGTTCTGAGAGCTTTGGCAACTCCCACCAGGCGGGGTGACAGCCAGGTAAGAAATTGAACTGCTGTTACTTGCTCTAGAAACAGGAGTGAGTCTCTGGCCACGTCCTCTTTTGGGCCGGCGTTAAGGAAAAGATTGCTATAAATCGTTCTCAGAGATGGTTGAGGGCGTGATTTAACCTCCCATCAAAGGCCATGCGATCTCAAAAGTTCACAGAAGATAGCAGGCTACATATTAATGATCCAGCGTGTAAAGTTCTCGTGGAAATGCTGCATGCAGGTTAAAGTTACAACAGATGATCAGGGGTTCTAAAGTTATGAGAGGCCAATATTCTGTTATAATCCATCGAGTCAGGGAAATTCATTTGTCATACTTAGACGTACGTCACAATCATCCTTCACGTCCTAATCTACCAAATTTATACTTCCAACAGCCCTGTTATCAATGCAATTTTAGTGATCATCAATTTAACAAAATATGGCTCCCACAATAACAACGGAATACCCAAATCGTCAGGGACTCAGGTTGGGACATCTGAATGTTTGTCATCTCTGCAATGTGAGTAAATTGGCTGAAATTACTTCCATACTCTATAACAATGCATACTTTCATATTTTTGGTGTAACAGAAATTAGACTTAATGAAAACATTTCTAACCAAGAACTGCAAATTGCAAATTATGAAATTTTCCGTCGGGATCCATCAATTAGGTTTGAAACTGGTGTGGCTGCCTATGTGCACACAAGCATCAAAGCTATAAGACGCGTTGATCTCGAATGTCCTGAAGTTGAATGCATGTGGCTGGAAGTCCGCCTACCACACACTACCTCTATATTAATTGGCTTTATATACCGCGATCCGGATGCCAGAATGAAATGGCTCGATCAGTTCTCGGACATGATGGACAAAGTCTGGATAACTTCTTTGGAACTATTAATAATGGGAGACTTCAATATTGATGCCTTGAAGCGAAACGTTAATTGGGATAATGTGTATGCCCTGTACAACCTGAACCAGTTGATATCGCTACCAACCCTTGTCACAGACAAGTCATCAACCTGCATAGATCGTCTGTATGTTACTAACACTGCTCACATCATTGAGTCTGCGTTCCCGTATGTGGTGTAAGCGATCACTACCCCATATGTTGCACCTGGACTAAAAAGGGAGTTCGAATTCCTAAACTCTGTCACCAGGTTGTACAAGAAGGAATATTCAAGAACTTTGATAGCTCCAAGTTCTTGTCTGATCTCTTAGCGACACCTTTTGATAATGTCTATGGAGTATCTGACCCGACTGAAGCCCTAGAAATATGGTTGACAGCATTCACTTCAGTTCTTAACAAACATGCTTCTTTGCGTATAAAACGTGTCAAGTCAAGAATTATTCCTCCATGGATAACTTTGGAATACCTGAAAACTAGGCAACAGTGAGACTATTTCAAGAAGGTTGGAGACCATGCAAGCTATAGAAAATATAGAAACTTAGCGCAGTACATTTTAAGGAAATCTAAAAGACCACCTCAGATCCATTATTGACGACGGTCGGAGCTCATCTAAAATCTGGAGCGCTATTAACCTTCTCACAAATGTACGCCGGCATAACCTCCGACAGCAAGCTACAAACATTAATGCTGATGAATTTTGCCAGTTCTTCTCGTCGATCGCACGAACATCCGGGATAAATCATCAGCAACTGAATTGTACTGCTCTTTCTAATTTCGCTCAATCGAGGTTAAACGAAGCCCACCTTCCTGAATTACCTTTACTGTCAATCTCGAAGATCTCTATTTTAATAAAATCATTACCCCAGAAGAAATCGTGCGGTGAAGATGGAATATCTTCGAGGATACTTCAGATTGCAGAGCCTGTTATATGCGACCTCGCTTACATTTACAATCTGTGTCTCACAAAGAAAGTGCTTCCTCAACGACTGAAAACAGGCTTAGTGGTACCAGTACCTAAAAAGGGTGATATTAATGTTGTCACAAACTACCGGCCGATTTCCCTACTATCAGTCATAACTAAGCCTCTTGAACGACACATGTATAAACATATTCTTTCTTCACTGAACAGCTACAATCCTATACATGAAAACCAATCCTTGTTGACTAAGATTACCAAAATCTGGCATTCTAATATCAACTGCGAAAAAAATAAATGGAGTATTATTAATCGACCTTTACAAAGCATTTGACACAATTGACCACTCGTTGCTGATACAAAAGCTTGCTGTGTACAAATTTCGCCCACAAGTGATCACATTAATAAAATCATTCCTTGAAAACAGAATACGACGAGTCTTATACAATAATGTGCTCTCTAAATCATATACCACTACAATGGGTGTCCCGCAGGGCTCGATACTAGGACCCTTACTCTTCAGCATCTTCATCAATGACCTGCCCTTGTCATTGCCACATGACGATTGTCTTATGTTTGCTAATGATACCACAGTAACAGTAGCTGGCACAGACATTAACACTGTTCAATCTCTTTTACAGCATCACCTGGACATTGTACAAGATTGGTGCACTATTAATAGTATGTCCATTAATAAAAACAAAACTCAATCTTTGACTATCTCAACCCGCGAAAAGATTCTCCACTGTCAACCAAATACGTTATCTTTATCTCTAGACGGAAAACGTATTAAGCAAGTTACTGACCACAGCCTGTTGGGTGTGGTCATTGACCAGTCTCTAAGCTGGTAGTCACATGTCTATTTCATCTGAAACAAGATCTCACAAAAATTGTTTCAACTCTCAAAAATCAAACATTTTTTATGTCCGCACTCTAGACTTATATTCTATTATGCACATATTCAAAGTCACCTTTCTTATTGCTCAAATATCTGGAGTCGCTGTGGCTTGTCGTTTTTGAAACGCCTAGAATCCCTACATAAAAGGGCGCCACGACTTGTTTGCCTGAATGATAACATTCCCAGTGCTCAGCTATTTTCACAGCTGAATGTTCTTCCTCTTAAAAAATTCTTCTTCTTCCAAGATCTCCTATTTGTGCATCAAATTTTACAATGCAGAACGCCTTCATACTTGCAAATGTTCTTTTGCTATAAGTACTGCTCATATTTTATCGTGGCGACTTACTTTTGGACCTTGCAAAACCTCGAACTGACCTCTTCCGAAGTTGTTTTAGTTATGCAGGTGGTTTAGCAAGGAATTCCCTACCCAAGTCTGTCAAAACTGATAATTACACCACATTCAAAAGACATCTGCATTCACGTCATGAAATCTTGTACACACATTTAACGACAATTCTGTTTCAGTTATTTCATCGTTTCCACGGGCATTTAACTATCATTGTAATATTTTCATTTTAAATTGAATTTTTTATATTAAGTAGCTTTATTGCTTGACCTCTCTCTCTCTCTCTCTCTCTCTCTCTCTCTCTCTCTCTCTCTCTCTCTCTCTCTCTCTCTCTCTCTCTCTCTCTCTCTCTCTCCCTCTCTCTATGTGCGTGAATGACTATGAGTAAATGTACTTGTGTATGCTAAGTTTCTGATTGTGATGATAATATTAATTGATCATGTCTGAAGTTGTTAATATTTTAATTTTTAAAACGCTGAAAATTGTATTGCAGGGCAGAAATGTAAAAAGGCAATTATGCCTATTTCTTTACCCTGATGAAATAAATATTTCGTTCGTTCGTTCGTTCTGTGTATTTTATGCAGGGATTGGGGGGGGGGGGGTGTTTCCAAAGCAAACAGCCGCCCAGTGTACCAAATACTTTAATTAAGTATGCCGCTGGGAGTAAGAGAATCGTTTCATTTTTCTTACAGACGAGGATTCAAGTGGTAAGGGTATGTTACATTTTGTGTGAGGTCTAGGCAAGTGACAATTGTGTAAGTTTCCGCGAGGTCACTCATAAAGGGGAGCAGATTAGTTTTGAAAATTCAGAGGCACGAGAATCCTAACGTAAAACCTTGGAAGGGAGCATATAGAACATAACCAAAGAATCTTCCGCTGAGCAACAACATCATCATCATCATCATCCCATAGCTTCTTAAGGAGTTTATGCCTTTCACAAACATATGACAAATCTTCCTGTCCCGTGCCATCAGTTCTAGATCTTTCCGTGTCTTCTTTGATGAGCATCAGATAACAAACAAAGCAGAGATGTACTGTGTGAACATTGTGACGAAACGGGAGACCTCTATCGATCTTTGGTTCTCTCCTGCAGTATCGGTACATTTGTGGTACTGATTTTTATTATGTGCTGTCAATTATCGCACTTTTCTTTCATTCTTTCTTTCTTTATTTGCCTGCTAAGTAGCAGATATATGATTTTATCAAATCACCCTGTAGGTGATAACTATCACAGTTGTGACACTCCTTGCAGATATGTCACCGGTATGTTACCTGGTCATCCCAGCCTACGAAGAGCTAAGATAAGAAAGTCGCCGGCGCGTTTAGATTGAACCGCTGATAAGACGACATTACCGTCTGTGTGACACATGTGGGCAGACAAATGTGATGTAATCGTTTCCGGTCCTTGGTTTAAAAGTAATCATGGATTTATTACATTTTAGGCAACATGAGTCTACAAATGTGTTTGTGAGAGTGTATGCAAGGCATCGTATGTCCATATATGGTAATACGTAACCTTTGCAGGCACGCACCTTATTTCACGTGGGACTATTTTGAAATATCACAGCCTATCCTGCATGATTCGAAATGATTGGATCTTTTTGATTAGATTCATAACATCATTGGAGGGAATATAGGCTGACAATTTCACAGTTTTATTTCTCTGTGATTTGCACGCTCGCCAAGACACCAGACCTTCGCCAGAGTGAAGAACTAGATTCATAATTCCTAATTGTTATCCGGACCTTTT
Organism: Oreohelix idahoensis; assembly: GCA_024509875.1. NCBI lineage: Eukaryota > Metazoa > Mollusca > Gastropoda > Stylommatophora > Oreohelicidae > Oreohelix > Oreohelix idahoensis. The sequence continues at coordinate 175,707 of JAMPIV010010764.1, forward strand.
ATTGGAGAACTAGATAAGACTTATAAAGCACATGAAATCTCTTCCAAATTTTAATAAGGAAAAACACTGGAACTTTGAAACTGAAGAAACACAGATTCAGAAGGGGCGATCTATTGTAAAATTTAAAGAAATCCCAGACACGTGTTGTAAGAGAACGATTCGTCTCTTTTATTCATCTGTGCGACAAGTCTGTAGCCAGGATTGGCGTAAGTTGTGATTTACATTTCATTTTTTATTACTAACATGTGAACTAACATATATATGTATATATTACCACGTGAATTTTATTGTGTGACACTCGCTATTGGATGTCAAAGGCATTTGAGGCTGGCAACCTTAGCGTATAGAATGATGATTCATGAACCACCACGGCACGGGCTGGTGATTGCTTTATTGATAGTTTCGTAAAGAGAACTAAAAGCATAAAGTAGTTCCAAGTTCCCCATGGAGCAGGGGGGGAAAGATGAAAAGAAATGATGTACATTCTAAGCATAAGACTTACAATTTCAAAGCCGTGTAAATGTCCCTATAAACATATTCACTTTAAAATTAATGCAAGGTTTCACGCTTTAAACCAGTGTAAATGTCCATGGGAAAATATTCATTTTAATGAATAGAAGTTTCAAACTTTTCCATGAGTGGAAATATAAAGAAAACATACATGAATTTATATTGTAAACACTTTTCAAACAGTGGAGATGTAAATGTAAAAAATATTATACTTGTACGTTTAACCTTTTTCATTTAAATGCAATGTAAAGCTAAAGCTATTTAGTTTAAAGGAAGTTTTATCCCGAGGGATTAAATTTAATTCTCATCGAAGGTAAACTCTGAGTTAAGTGTGATGGTGAAATAGAAGAGGGGGGACACATAAATATGTGTCGAAGAACGCCATACTTAGAAGAGCGTTCTTTTCTATTCTTCTAACAGTTATTGGTGGTACCAGCAGAACGTACTATTTCTGGAACAAGACTGGATCAGTGGCCTACGCTTTAAGACGATGGACACACTCTGTAGACTTTCCTTGAACTTTCTTGGAGACGAGCTACACCCGACAACCTTGACCAGAGACGAGTGATCAGTGTGAAAAGACAGAACCGTCATTGGCAGCTAAGTTCAAACATATGCTGCCACTTGAACTTCTTAACCCTTTTCGCAATCCCCAAATACGGAGATGATAGCTTTTCTTTATCTATAACTATTCAAATTATTTTCAAACTGTTACAACTAAAGTGATTATTAAATTTTGTTATTTGTAATGTTACAAATTTAACTTCACTTTGATCATTTTAAAGTTACGGCATGTTTGTCTCAGTCAATTACTACACACATTCTAAACAGAGCTATACTTGAATAAGAGAATTCCACTGAGTAAATCAGGGGTGGGGGTTTAACGAGCTGATAAATAAGTGCTTGAATTCTTCACAAAAGTGGTCGGCAGGTTACAGAATTAACGTGCTTAGCGACAGCCAGCATTGTTTTCGCTTACCCGAATTTCTTGTGAAGACTCCCATGTGATAGAAGCTTTACTACTCTTCTATCTACAATTCTGCCAAGAGTAATCTTGGGTACAAATAGACTCCATTGAAACCTATATTAGAGACTCTTGAGTTTTGGTCATTGTGGGATCACTACTGCAAAGCAGGGGAGGCAATACCGTCACAAACATCAACACAACTAGAGAAACTCGAAACAGGAACACGCGACAATAAATTGAGAGAACTGAAATACGAAGGTACGTCCGATTGACAGAGTGCTTGGAGCTCTGGCCTCGAGCAGCAAAGGTTCCGTGTTCGAAACACGGTGGCGCACGCTCCAGTTTAACAAGCTGTAGATGAATGCATGACTGTGCTCTTGAGCTAAGACGGGCAAAGGTGTGAACAAGGGAACTGACCACCCAACCTCTGGAAGCTGGACCTAATATTTGAAGTCTCTAACACTTCACCACCCTATTTCAGTATCGGCTATAGAACTATCTTGTATACCTTTTGTGACGGCGAGACTGGTATATCTCTGGGGAAAATAACAACCTGAGGTCATTGGCGTATGGGCCACAGGGGTCGTGATAGGCACAGATTAAGTGAATATGACGAGTGTTGATAACATGTCCGGCCAAACCGTCTGTCTGTCAAGTCTATCTGTCTGACTGTCGGTTTATCTGGCTGTCTATCTGCCTGTCTTTTTGTTTGTCATGTCTATGTGTCTGCCTGCCTGCCTGCCTTTCTGTCTGTCTATCTATATGTCCGTTTTTCTGCCTGTCTGCCTTTCTGCTTATCCGTCCTTATGTCTGTCTGTCTGTCTGTCTATATGTCTGTCTGTTAAGTCTATCTGTGGGTCTGACTGTCTATCTGTCTGTCAGTATATCTATCTACTTGTCTGTCCGATTCGCTATATCTATCTATTTATCCATCTATCTGTCTGACAAGGCTATCTGTCTGTCTGTCTGCCTCTCTGTATGTTTATCCACCCGCCCGTCTTTCTGTCTATATGTCTGGCAAGTCTATCTGTCTGTCTGCCTGCCTGTCTGTTTATCCGCCCGCCCGTCTTTTTGTCTATCTGTCTGTCTGCCTGTCTGTCTGTCAAGTATAACTGTTTGCCTGTCCGTCCACCTGTTCGTCTATCCGTCTGTTTGTTGATTCGCCTGTCTGTCTGCCTGTCTATATGCCGTCTCTCAAGTCTATATTATCAAGATAAGATCAAATTATGGATTTTCAGTAATAACATCATTACTGTTACTTAACTTTTTTCTTTACTAAAATAGTCTGACACGAGCTGAACTCGCATACAAAGCTGTTACGCGAGTGATTACGCCATGGAATTTTTTAATAAAACGTGGATTAATAGAGCAATAATTTCCTTCTTTCACGCTCTGAGATTGGTCTAATTATATTATTTTATTTATTTTTTTGTAATCTTCATTATCATCTACTTTCAACTCTCAGCATATGCCTTCAAGAAAATTATGCCAAAAAAGCGTTGTTTTAATGCATCTCATTAAAAGTGAATTTCTTTGTAGCATGGCTGCAGAGACAGTAAAGTCGAAAGCTTCACATTCTCACATACAAGAGTGTACGTCTACTTGTGGTACTAACGGCATAAAACAGGATATTATTACATTCAATTGACTAAATTTTGCTTAAGGGGAGACAATTGGCAAAGTAGAAGAAAGAGTAGATAAAGGAAGAAAAATAAAAAAAGAAAGAAAGAATCTAAGTAAGATGTAGCGAGTCGCTGCTGATTTAGTTTTTCGAGAAGAGTTTTTTTTTTGGCGTGAACTTTGGTTTCTAATTCCCCTTTACACATTATGAGAGCCCACTTTTTCTCTGCCCAAAATAAATAAATAAACATATCTTCTTGATATTGTATAGCACGTTTGGTCTTGTACTTAAAAAAAAAAAAAAAAATAGGAGCTGTTGCACCTTATGGCGTGGAGCGGTCTTTCGATCCTAGGCTAGGGTTCCCATAATGTTTTGTTCAAAAACCGGGACATTTCCAAATTTTTACCTAAAAAACCCGGGACATTTTGTAAAAAAAACGGGACATGTTAAAAATTAAGGTAAAGCACAAATAAATCTATTATATATTATATGTTGCACTTAAAATAAGATATTGGTATAACAATACACACATTAACTAACACAACTTCCACTTTAAAAAAGAATTCTAAATTACAAACGTACTTAATTAGAAAAATCGCACCTTTAAAAAATACACAATAGTGAAGTTTATATTTCAGATTCATCAGAATATTTATCAGATTTATGGGCCTGTTCAAGAAGTTTTTTTTCTTCTGATATTTGGACATAGAACTCAGCACAAGAGAAATCCTTAAAATTGGTCTTTATAATGGCAAGCTTTCACTGTCTCAATTTTAAGTCTGTTTTTTTTTTTCGTCTGTCCAAAGCGCATTTATTAATGAAAAAATACGTTCAACAGCTGCATTGGATCCTGGCAGTGCCAAACAAAAACTAACTAGGCATTTCAGGTTCTCAGCATTTATATCCTGCTGTAAAATGAGCGAACATCTCACACCATTTTTCACTGACACTTTGATCCTTCAGTTCACTCCACACATCAGATTTTCTTTCACAATATTTTTTCACACATGCAAACTCATCAAATAAGTCCTCTTCATCACAGTAAAATTTGGTGACACTGTCTTCGTGAATATGTAGCTTTCTTGGATGTTCTTCCAAGTCACAGACTCCTTTCCCTTCAAATTGATCCAATCCATAGACTGAAGAGGCGTAAGAAATGGTGTACACCACTCCTGAATATATTCAATGCAGGTGTCATAGAAATCTACTGCATAGCTTTGAAACTTTTCAACTGTTATGTGTCCTTCTTTTTCTAATTCTTGCAACTGATTTCTCACAGTAGTAGTAAGAAACTTTTCTGCCTTCCTGTAGTTAAATCATTTGGTAGATGCTCACTGAACACTGTTTTGGTCGACTTTCGAATTTTTGTTCGAGATTCAATCCGAGGGTCCACTGTAACCGGAAATTGATAAAGTAACACTACTAAAACACGGAATAAAATCTGTTACCCAAAGATTTTTTTTTTAGGAAGGACCCTTAAAAAGCGGGACATTTGGAATAAATTCGGGACACCGGGACATTTTATAAAAAAACGGGACTGTCCCGGGAAAAACGGGACGAATGGGAACCCTATCCTAGGCACAAGGTTTGTCGGTTATATAAGAACACGTGATCTAGTGTATTTATTAGTTTTGTATAATGTAAGCTCATGTTAAAAGAGAACTATCGATATAAACAAGACAACACGCTTTCAACATTATTTAATACATGTTTTCAACTCTCTGAAGGGAAAACAGTGAGAAGGAGGACGTGGCCAGGTACTACATGGCGTCACAAGCCACATTACTTTCGTAACAATAAAGTCAGCCAAGAAGAAAATTAATAAAAACTAAAGAAATAATTTAAATTGAGCTTCTTAAAATGAAAATTTAATGACACTCAAATTAGCGATAGTTGGGAATAGAGACAATAGAGCTATACTTAGTCCCGTCAGCTATCCTGTCCCTACGAGCAAAATGAGAGTTGCATAATTCTGAAGAATGACATCTTAGAGAAAATTGCAACAAAAACAACATTAATAAAAGTTCAGAAAAGAATTGACATTAAAAAAAAATGAAAATGTAACTGTATTCAAAGAAGGGTTGGGGGCAGGGGGTAGCATAAGTAGAACTATGCTTTTAAACACTTGGACTATCGAGCCCCTACTAACACTGTGAGAGTTGCCTGCTGCTAATGTATCATAAACCACTGAAAATAAACTACCCTCAAATATGGGAACAAATAAAATGCACCAATCAGAAACCGTTCCGCTCGAGATATAACGGAATCTGACGGCATTAGCATTTGTTCACGGTGACACGGTTTGCTAAACAGCGGTAAACTTTACATTCTGCGACTGCTTGGTTCTGTTTGGTGGAACTCTGTGACTGCAGGGCTGTATGGGTGTCCTGTAGACTCCATGTAATTTTTTCTCAACTCTGGAAGCACATTTCGGTTGAAATGAAGTAGGGCTTGTTCTTCGATGCTATCCACATAAGTCACCCATGTAGTTAGAGTTGGGATTAAGATTAAGGTTAAGGGTTAGGTTTAGGATTCTTAAACCTAAGCCGTACCCATTATTACTACGTTGTCTAATTTTTTATGCCCTATCAAACAAACAGCCCACTGTTTTTAATGTCAACCAAATGTTATGTTTAAAATACCTTATGCTAAGTATTCTGTACGAGTGGCAGATCCGTTAGAGCGTTTGCTTCTCAAAGCAAAAGGTTCGGGATCGAACCTACGTCGCGTCACGATCCAGTGTAACCAGCTGAAATAAAGATGGGTACCTAATTCTGCTCTTGAATTAGAGAATGTAAATGTAGTCAGGAAGGGAACGGACCATCCAACTTCATAAAGCTGAGAACGAATATCGGTGAAGTCTCTAACGCTTCGTTCCTCTACGGCATTAACTACAGTGGGATTATAGAGTATAGTATAATATAGTAGCCCCTTCAGTCATGACTGACTATGGGAATGCGCCCCTGGGGTGATTGCCCTCAGCTGCTTTTTTCCCCTGGTGTTTCTTTCGACTTGTTCTTTTCTCTTCTGCTTTTTGTGAGAGCTTCTCGCCTCATCTGAGGTGGCACCGTAGGGAGCATCGCCAGTTGGTGCGATCGACAACTACTCGTACATTTTCCCAGGTTGCTGGATTTATGCCCAGTGCCTTCAAGTCTCTCTTGTACACGTCTTTGAACCTCAGCTGTGGTCGCCTGACTGTTCTTTTGCCGTCTGCCAGTTGTCTGTAGGAAGATATCTTTATTTGTTGAAGACATCTTTATGCAATGGGATTATCTTTACCTTTTATTCAGTGTAAAAGTTTCTGGTTTATTCGTGCTAATTCTTCCATCTTCGCACAGAATAATTTCAAACATTATGTTCTACAGCATTTGTTTAACATGTTCTTTGTGAAAGGCAAGGCACAAGCACTTCATTGAACATTCCTTGGTTAAACGTGTTGGAGGTGGGAGTGAAATAGCAACAGGAATTCACCCCCCTCCCTCCCCCCCCAACCTTTCCAAGGTGAAATGGAATTTTTTTTTTTTCCTTCTTAAAATATGAAGTTCTGTTGATAGTAGGGGTGTAATTTTGTCGGTAAATAGAAAAAATTATGCTACTTTTAACAAATTTAATTGTGTCGGTGAACAAGAAAAATGTTATTAGTAAGGAGTGTAATGTGTAATTTTGTCGGTAAACAGAAAAAAGTAATGCTACTGGTAACAAATGTAAAGGTAAAGGATCCCGTTACACGCCTATTGAGGCATATTGGGAATATGATGTTAGACCCATATTTTCTCGACCATCGGCACACTAGGTGTGATGTGGTCAGTATCACGCCGGCCGCCTTAACCTTCCCAGAGTTGCTCTGGTATCCAATTCTTGAGGCTGGGTCGACACCGGAGCCGTTTGCGGTCTAAAAAATCCCACCTCAACTGGGGATCGAGCCATGGACCACTGAGCTAGGGAGCCAGTGTACTAACCACTGCGCGACCGCGGCTCCCAATGCTTGTAGTGGTGTTTGATGGTATTGTATGATGGTGTTATTACTAAATGTAAATTGTATGAGGCCAGCTGTGAAGGCTCCTGAGATAAAATGTAGTGGTGAATTGTCAGAAGGCCTTTCTTGCTACCACTACGACCTCACACTTAATTTTTTTTAATGAATGTGGCTACGTAAAGTGTCTAGGGTTATGATATGTAGTGTGGTGTAATGGATTATAAATATACCCACAGATATTAACAAGACTAATAATATTAATAAAAGTTAAAATACACTGAACTAACTCACGTGTGTAAAATTTTTGATAAAATTATATTACATTTATTTTGTTCTGTGTCAATTTTTTAGGTTGACCAGAACTTAAAAGGATTTAGAGATTATGAAAAGAAATGCATAGAATATTATATCATAAATGCAATAGTGTACATATATATGTACTATACTAGTTAGTTTTATTAAAATGTTCTAGTATTCATCTACTTGGGAGGATAGTACTGTTTGTGCTGTTGGGGTGGCCTCATCACACCTGTCTATATTGACTACACAGTGTCCAGAAAATGGTGGGAATCTTTATGGGGTTCTTAGTAACTAAAGGGCGTTGGTGAAAGTCCAGCAGACCAGAGGCTCACTCATCTGGTAGTTGTCGCTCTGGTGCTGAAATCAGGTGGTCCCACCTCTCCGTGCTGGCGGGCAATAATGGTGGTCTCTGTCACAAATACTGCACAGATACACTCGAGTAAAGTCACCAACTGAATAGACCCTGCTTTGTTGCGACAGAAACTCGCAGCTCTGCAATCAAAGTATGGGCCATGTGTCAAAATCTATTCTCTACCCACGTCTGGACACAACAGTGACACAACAACCACATCATACAGACAGGTCAGATCTCTCTGACCAAACAGCACATTTACCATGGTGGTTTTACATCAGATAGATCCTCCCAGACCATAGATCCTGAAAAATGTTTATTAGTTTTCGGCCCTAAAAGAGGATAGGTAATATGTATCCTTATTCTCAACACTTGATCTGTCTTGCATAATCCTTGCTGGAGTTTATGTACATTGTTGGTCCCTAGACCCTGACTAGGGCGGGGGGTCTAGAGCAAATCCCTACTTGTTTGTAAGGCTAGATTTCGATATGGCAGTATCAAATCACTCAAACATGAAACAATATTCAAAATATATAAGGAAATAATTTCAATCTTACCAGATTATGAATAAATAACACAGAATTGCTAGCAAAACTCAGCTGAGCTGCTGGCTATAGTATGGCGTCCCTAAATTTATTTCTCTTTCTTTCATATGGAAATCACCACACTTTAAAATCTGTGTCTATCACTGAACAACTATTGAGAAATGACCCCACTTTCGCGTCTGAGCGCTAATGATATGATTGTCTGTGGCCAATCACTGCCTCGGTTTATTTTAAATTTCAAATTTCCTACCATAAAGTCATTTCAGTCATGCTTCAGTCAAGTATGGATGTTTATCTGTTAGTCTGTCCGTCTCTACTTGTGTTTCTAAAAAAAAATGTGCTTGTTTTTTGAACCAACCTTTCTCTCCCCTCCAAAATTTTGTCGTTAAAAGTTATATTTAGACACAGCTACCGCAATATCCCCTCCTCAATACTAAGTAAATTTGAACACCTGCGTCCCCAAGGTCGTGTTATTTTGTGCAAAATAGCGACACTTTTTTATTCAACACAGTCTGTCGATGATGTGAACTACACTGTCTTTTGTCATTATCTTCAATATTATCTATCCGTTTGTAAAATTAAGACCATATTAGTTCACTGCTCAGAATAGGCCATCCGGCCAGCTAATTTTTATATTCCTAACATTAATATTAAGAAAAAATTACTTTTTAATTTTTGTAATATTCCTAACATCTGCGTTTTAGCCGCTGAATTCAAATCAAGGGCTTGGTATCGCAAAAGCGTCCAATTAAATACTGTGGGCGTCAATTTGGGGTCCCCTTCTGTCGAGTTGCTTACTTTTTATGTCAACTTGGGAAACGTGACTTTTCTCCGTTTCCCCCCCAATTGCGTCTCCTTAGCCTTTTTCCAGCATATTTTTTCAGTCATTTTTTCTCTTTTTGATCCGCCGTTCCCCTCCTGTCTAGCAAGTCAATTATTATGGAGGATGATGACCCGCGGTCTAGGCGATCATGTACATCAGCAGCCTACGCATTATGTTTTTATCCTTAAATGTTATCTTTGGAAGGATTTTACCGTTGTATCTCTGTCAATTTCACTACACATCTCCCCACTTGAAAACATGCCTATGGCAAGTTCCAAAACCAGCGATACACATAGGTTAAATTACTCCTCACGTCTGCCACTACTCTAATTTTGATCACAGGGGTGCCGACTGAGGAAATCTGCACCGACATTCAATTTGCCTGGGATATATTGGATACTGAACTGATAAGGTTGAAGCAATAAAGACCACCTCAGCAATCTTGCGTTTTCATGCTTAGCCTGAGACAAGAACACGAGAGGCTGATGGTCCGTCTCCACCACAAATGTCCTACCATACAGATAGATTTGAAACTTCTTTATTGCCCAGATTAATGCTAAACATTCTTTTTCGCTTGTGGAGTATCCTTGTTCCGCCTTATTCAATTTGCGGCTTGCATAAGCGACTGGTTTCAGTTCCCCATCAGGTGAAGATGATCTTTGCAACAAAGCCCCCCGAGTCCTACATTACTTGCATCGGTTCTTAAGACAAAGTCCTGTGTCAAATCAGGCAGTTTGAGAATAGGCTTGCTAGTGAGTTTTTCCTTTAACTCTTGGAACGCTAGTTCACATTGTGCAGTCCAAATAATTTTATCTGGAAGTCCCTTGCGAGTCAGATCAGTCAGAGGAGCACAAATAGCGTTAAAATTCTTGATGTATTTGATAAATAAAATCCGCATAACGACACAAATGATCGCACGTCCTTTTTTGTTTGCGGCCTAGGTGCTCTCTGCAGTTTTTCCAAGTTCTTAGGATCAGGGGTCATATTACCCTGATATACAGTGTGTCCCAAGAATTCCAACTCTTTGCATCCAATACAACATTTTGTTGGCCTAGCAGTTAAGTTCGCCTCCCGAAGTCTATCAAACAACATCGCCAGAGCTTCAATGTGTTCTTCAAATGTCTCTGTGGCGACGAGAATATCATCCATGAAATTCGTGATACATGGGTTATTCAGGGGATCCAACAATTTGCGCATCATCCTTGAAAACACACTCGGAGCATTTTTTCAGTCCGAATGGTAGCATATTGAATTCATAATGTCCATCCGAAGTGCTAAAAGCCAAATAAGGTCTCACTTCAGGCTTCACTGGGATCTGGTAATAGCCTTTACTAAGATCCACCTTTGAAAAGTATTTTGCCTTGTTCAGTCTGGCAAATAACTGTTTTGTGTCTGGTAATGGATCCACTTGTCCTTCTGTGACAGCATTCAGTTTCCTGTAATCTATGCACAGTCTGTGTTCCCCAGACGGTTTTCTCAACAAAACGACACTAGAACTAAAAGATGATTCACTGTGCGAAATAATCCCTCCTTCAACAAATACTCTATTTCTTCCTTCAATGCCTTCTCCTTCGCGAACGGAATAGAATAGGCTCTCATACAGATTGGGTTTGAGTCTACCAGTTTCATGTCATACTGTAGCAAATTTGTATGGCCTGGTTTATCTGTTAATACATCTGTATGTTCCTCCAGAAACTGTTGAACTCTCTCCCTCTGGTTTTTAGTCAGGTGCTTACTGACTTTTACCTGTGCTGCTGTTTCACAAGGATGTAATGGGTATTCATGTGAGGTGAGTGGTTCTTTTTGCATCTGGGTTGCAATAGCCAAGGTCAATAAGGGGGTGCTTTCCTGGAGTGGTCTGTCCAGATACTTCTTTAACAGGTTTACATGATAAACTTTTTCCTTCCCCTTTTTGTCAATTTTATAGTTTGTTCTAGACACCTTCTCTAGAACCGTATATGGACCTTGCCAACCAATTTGTAATTTATTCTGGCTTCCGGGTAGTAGAAGCAGCACCTTCTCTCCGACTGCCAGTTCCCTGTCCTTTGCCTTCCTATTAAAATATGCTGCATGTTTCTTCCTGGCTTGTTTCAAATTATCATTTGCCAGTTTCCATCCAGCTTTCAAACGAGTGGTCAGTTCGTTCACATATTGATACGATGAGGTAACAGTCTCTTCCGCCTTCTCATCTGTCCAGGTCCTTAATAAGCTTCTAAAGGACCTTTTATTGGCCTCCCAAATAGCAGAGTTGCGGGAGCCATCCCGGTTGAACTATGTGGTACCTCCCGGTACGCAAACAATGCGGCGGGCAGGAATTGATCCCACAGATCCGGTTTTTCGTGTGCCAGCTTTCTCAGGATAGAAATGAGAGTCCCATTGAACCTCTCTACCTGGCCGTTCCCTTGTGGATGGTACGGACTACAATGAAAGTGTCTGGCTTGAAATAGCTTAAAAACTTCTTCCGTTAGTTTCCCCTTGAACTGAGACCCATTATCCGTCAAGATTTGATGCGGGAATCCTAATCGGGTAAATATTGTAAGTAGTGCCTCTGCTACATGTTTTGAATCAATTGATGGCAGGGCTACCGCCTCTCCCCACATAGAACAAGTGTCCACCAGAGTAAGGATGTAACTGTTCCTCCTCTTGGTCCGATTGAGAGGTCCTACAATATCCACTGCAACCCTCTCAAAAGGTCTTTCCCACCCACTATCCCCCCAATTTCCCCTAGATTTGCAACCCCAGTCTAATCCTTTGGAGCTACCCTATCAAATTCTCACCCCTGGGCAATCCCATATCTTTTTATTCCTCCAAATCCCTGGCCAAAAACACACAACCTAACACCATTCCTATCCCCTCACCACTCATACCATATTCATCACCCCATATCCCCCATCACTTTCCACTCATCCCTCTAACCCACCCAAACAACAAACATCCTATTTCCTCCCCCTATTAATATCCCCAAATAACCCTAACCTTCCAACCATACACCTCTAAATAACAACCATCCCACAAACCCCCAATCACTTCTTATATATTCCAAATTTCCCAAAAAACCCCCCTTTCAATCTATACCACACCACCACCCATCTCCAACCACCAACACACATTCATCTCCAAACACTTAACCCCCAACAACCCACCAACAACATATCCCATTACATCCCATACTCCCATCACCCCCTTAAACACTTTCAACCCCCCCTCCTCCTCCTACAACCCCCCCCCCCCACACCTCTTTAATCAATTAACCACACACCCATCATCACAATCAAACACCCAACCCCCACTCTCTAAAACCCCTAACACCAATCTCATTTCCTATACCATCTATTACATACCAACTACTCCCCAATACAAAACCCCATAAACATATTACACCATCCAATTTACCCCCACTTCACTCCAACCCCCCCCCCCATCCACCACCCCCCCCCATACACCACCCTTCCCCCCAACATTACCCCCCCCCCCCAACCCCCACCCACACCCCCCCCATTTTTTATCACCTTAACCATAATACCCAACTTCAAATTTCCCAACAACCAATCCTTCATACATTACACATCCACTATCCCCCAACCCCCCACAACCCCCCTTATACCACCATTCCCTTTACAGTCATAACACTTGTTTAACACCAAACCCAACAAATCACCCACACTACCCCAAACCTCCAACCAATTTCCCAAAACCCATCCTCCCAATAAATCCCCCACATTTTCTTACCAAAAACCCCCAATCCTAAACCACATACATCCCCAATCTATCATTTCAAACACCCTAACTCTAAAAACCTAATCTATACAACCTCACCCCCAACTAAATTAAACAAACATACCAAAAAAAACAAACCTCCAACAATATCATTACAACCCAAATCCATTTTAACCCAAAACATCTCAAAAACCTTCCCATAACTCCCCCCAAAAAAAAAACCCCCAAACAAAACCAACCATACCCCCCCACCAAAATCCCTATCAACCACAACCCCCAAAACATCCACCAACCCAAACACCCCAATCACCCCCCTTTTAAAAAAATACAATAAAAACCCAACATCCCACCTTAACACCCTTTACAACCCCCCATACCAAACAAACTAACAAACATACTCCAAATTTAAACCCAAATCAACCCCAAAAAACCCCCCAACTCCTACCCTAAACCTTCTACCATTCAACAAACCTATCCCCCATAAACCCATACACCAAACCACCCCCTAAACTTCAAACCCCAAAACACTCCTTCCCCAATTTAAAATATTACCCACATTCAAATAACCATTACCAATAAAATTCCCCACTCCCAAAACTTCTCACATCCCCCTCCCCCCAAAAATACACCAATAAATACCACCATCCCATACTAAAAATAAACACCAATTACTTCCCACCCAAACCCACCAAATAACTCACCAAACCAAAAAACAACCAACCCTACCCATTAAAACCCACCAATCCCAAAACCTATCAACCCACCATTCTTAATTACCTCCTTCCCTCCAAACCCAACCCTACACACCAAATCACTCATAAAAAACCTTCAAACCAAACACCCCAAAATCCCAAACCAAAAAAACCACCCCTAACCCAAAAAAAACCAAATAACCATCCCCCCAAAAAAATAAACCCATAAATCACAACCAACCCCCCAACCATCCCCTCCAAAAAAAACCACCCACCCTCCAACAATCCCATAAAAAAAAAAAACAATACAAAACCAATACTTAATCTAAAAAATCAAATCTCCCCCCAAAACAAACTATCCCAAAAAATTAAAAAAAAACAAAAACCTCACACACAATTTCCCAAATAAATTCTCAACCCCCAACAACCAACCCAAAAACCACAAAATTCCCACCAAAAATCCAAACTTACGTCCCACCATAAAATAATTAAACAAAAAATCAAAAACCAAAAAACAAAAAAAACACACCACCCAACATTAAAACCAACCCCATAACAACATTATAACCAAAAAAAAAAACAAAAAATTTAAACCCAACAAACAAAAAAACTAATTCAAAAACAAACCCCCACCCCCTAAACCCAAAAATTCCAACACAAACACACCCAACCCCCCTAAAAACAACCAACCACCCTCATTCTTCCCACCCCAAATCAAAAACCCCCCAAAAACCATACAAACAACCAAAAACCAAACCCCCCTAAAAAAACAACAAAAAAAACAAACACACAAATTACCCCCCAAAAAAACCCCCAAATAAACCCCAAAACAAACCAAATTATTACAACCCAAAAAAACCCCAATATATCCCCCAAAAAAAACCCCCCAACCCACCCCCAAAACACCACACAATAAACCCACAAAATTAATACAACCCCCCCCCAACAACCCCCAACCCCAAACAGTGACAAACCAAAGTATTTAAGGTCAGACATACCTCTGACAAACAATCGGCACCATACAAACACTTTGTACACCCCCCAATCACCAATCCACCAGTCATACCACCTGCATCCCAATACCAATAGTTTAATCGGAAAACTTCCCAACAATATTTACTATTTTCACGCTTAATATCAACACTTGCATGATGGCACTCCTACTAGTATTTATTTATCTTAATTGGAACGTAGACCCTGAACTTTTGGCCTAGTGGTACTACCCAAACAACTAAGGGGGTGCACAAATAAATGTAACCTTTGTTTGGAAATCTGTTATATACATAATCACTGAACATGAAACAATTCACACCACCCCACAAATCATATCCCGAAATTGTATACAATCTTTACCAGAACTGTTAATACAACGCGAATTTTATAGCAAAACTCATGCTGAGAGCTGCTTTTGAATTGCTAATATGTGTCCCCCTATTAAATCTTCCTTTCAAACCAGACAATCAGGTAAGTAAATCACTGAACAATTATTTCTAAGACCATGTTTTCGTACACTACAATTTCCCTACCTTACAATTAATGATAATGATTATTCTAACGATATAGGCACTTCATCTTTTTTCATCTGCCAAAAGTTATCCAACTTTAACATTTCAAATTCCAACACTAGTTCACTTCAAAATGTAAGTTTATCTTTCTTTAAATACAACCCATTGTTATACTTCTCATAAAAAAATCAAATTGCTTTTTTTTGAACCAATTCTCATCTCCCCTCCAAAATTTTGTCGTTAAAAGTTATATTTAGACACAGCTAACCGCAATATATTCCTCAATACTAAGTAAATTTGAACACCTGCGTCCCCAAGGTCGTGTTATTTTGTGCAAAATAGCGACACTTTTTTATTCAACACAGTCTGTCGATGATGTGAACTACACTGTCTTTTGTCATTATCTTCAATATTATCTATCCGTTTGTAAAATTAAGACCATATTAGTTCACTGCTCAGAATAGGCCATCCGGCCAGCTAATTTTTATATTCCTAACATTAATATTAAAGAAAAGTTACTTTTTAATTTTTGTAATATTCCTAACATCTGCGTTTAGCCGCTGAATTCAAATCAAGGGCTTGTTATCGCAAAACGTCCAATTCCGTACCTCGTGTCAATTTGGGGGACGTGATTTTTTTCTTTCCTCCATCCCCCCCAATTGCGTCTCCTAGCCTTTCCAGTCATATTTTTTTTCTTTTTTTTTGATCCGCCGTTCCCCTCCTGTCTAGCAAGTCAATTATTATGGAGGATGATGACCCGCGGTCTAGGCGATCATGTACATCAGCAGCCTACGCATTATGTTTTTATCCTTAAATGTTATCTTTGGAGGGATTTTACCGTTGTATCTCTGTCAATTTCACTACAATGCTACTAGTAGGGGTATTAATATTGTCGGTGAACAGAAACAGAGATCTCTTACTAGTGAGGAGTGCAATTTTATCAATGAACAAAACAAAAAACAAGTTGTGTTATTAGCACGGATCGTAATTTTTTTGGATTAAAAAAAAAAAATCGTTATGTTATCAGTAAGTATCGTGAAGTGACGTCTGTGTCACAACACGAATTCTGCATAAATCTGACCACACCGTGCGCCATACATTGTAAGAACTGCAAGATATACAGGCCAGTCAGAACGCTCCGTTATGCCGTGTTTACTACAGCCTTGGATAAATAAAATGGAAGTCCAAATATGTGCAAACAAGTAGCGAAGACAATTAACTATATCATTAGGAAAGAAGTACCACCTGGAAGAGGCTACCAAAACGATATTAGGGATGTTGCTCTACCCGTAAGTACTAATACTTTTACAAATACTAATATAGGACGGGAGAGATCTCTAGTTGAATGCATCGAAGCCTCAGGTTAGTCCATTATTTAGCTGTGTAACGTACGCATAGAATAAAATGCATTTAGGAATGAAAAAGGTTGTTCACTAGAAATATGTAGAATAATATAGGGCGTATTTTAAACTTTAGATGAATAAAATCGCTCCAGGAATAACTCAGATAAATAAAATCTTAGTTTTCCTGATTTGCACAATAGGCAAAATTTACCAATATTTTCTGAACACAAAACATATTCGTTGGGGAACTACCTCGGACGCTCGAGGCCACACTATTTATAGAACGTGTCTAACAGAAAAAGGTCAGTCACAATATTTAAAAGCGACAACGAGCGGCAAAAGAAAGCAACTGTTAGTGGAAGAGATTTGCCTTCTGTACTTGAAAGCAGACCTTAAACAACCATTAACAGCTCGTCTGTGTGTGTGCCTGAGGGTAAGAACGAATATATATATATATATATATATATATATATATATATATATATATATATATATATATATATATATATATATATATATATAATTATGTGTATTTCTAGTGATTAATCCACCTGTACGATAGGAAGTGTGTAGATGTGTTAGAAAATTACAGTGTGTTGCTGGTGAACTTACCGGCTTGTGTGTAATTCTGGAGGCAAAGCCAGCCTTGGGAAATATTCAAAATACATGAGAATGATGGCCAAAGTGTGTCTGTAAGTTTGGAAATGTATTTAAAGAAGTATTTCTTAATGGAATGAGACACATACCAGGAACATAAGGAAGGATGAAAGGAATTGGATTACTGTATAGTTTGATATATTACTTAGTAATTTTATTCACAACCAAATTATTGTAGGAAAGCGGATCACGGCACAACGCTTATAAGTAAGAATGTAGAAGAAATTTATGATCACAGTGAACTGAATTGAAATTTGCTACTATATTATATCTTGTGCATCTGCTAGCACGCTGTCTGAAACTGTCTATCATCCCCATCTGTGTCATAGAGGGATATTGATAGAAAAATACAAGGATTGCATTTAACTTCGTTTCAGGTTGTATCCTTTAAAAACCTGATAAATATAAAAGAGGCATCTCTTACTGAGGTTACGACGGATGCAGTGCCGGTCTCTGTCAGAGGGCCAGACATCTCGTGTGTACCACTTGGAAGAATTTAATCACATATTTCTATCCAATATCAGAGGGAGCCATCTTCAGTGACTCAGATAAGTTGCCCACAAAGGCAACTGTCCAGCATATCCCAGTACACCAAAGATAAACAGAAACAATTGTATGATGCAAATAAGCAGTGTATGTCTTCAATCAGAACTGTGACAATATAAAATAGTAAATAATCAGAGAGAAACCATCCAAGCAAGACTTTCTCCATAGCGATAGACATTTCCATTCAGTGAAAGACTTTGTTGAATATTTTATTATTTATTTAATGTTGTCATATCATTTCTTTTAAAACTTTTCAAACAGAAAAGAGAAACTGTACAAATTAAATTGTAAATATTTACCAGCAGACTTACTTAAATTCTTTAAGTTAAGTTACAGTCTTTGTTGGTGAATTAAATTACTTAATTACCCCTAGCAGAGTCAATAACAATAATAACCACCATATTAACAGAGGAGGATCTGGAGAGGTAGCACATAAGGACTCAGAGTACTACATTACCATCTTCTCTGGGAACTTATACAGCTTGACCCTACCTTTGTTGTCTATACACCTTTACTCTTTTCAGAGAAAGGGGTATTACTGATAAGACCAGATTCTTATCTGGCACTATCCTGGTATCATCTGATACACCTTTTGTCCAGGATATCTTATTAAATTCAATAACCATCAACCCTCTCGCGACAGTAAGCAGCGTAATTTTGTCGATGAACAAACACAATCTTATGTTATTAGTAAGGAGTGTAATTTTGTCGGTGAACCAAGAAAAAGTTATGTTACCAGTAAGTAGTGTAATTTTGTTGATGAACAAAACAAAAATTTTATCAGTAAGAAGTGTAATTGTGTCGATGTACAAAAAAAAAAAAAAAAGTTCTGTTATCAGTAAGAAGTATAATTTTGTCGGTGAGCAGAAAAAAGTTATGTTATCAGTAGGGGGTGTAATTTCTTCGTGACTAAAAAATTACTCTGGTATCACGGAAAGCGTAATATGGTCGGTGGACAGAAGACAATTTCTATTCTCAGTCGGGAGTGTAATTTTGTAGGTGAATGGAGGAAAAGCTTTATGTGTAAGAAGGTGCAGTCTTTGGTCATGTAAACCTTTGATCATAGTTTCAGTAATTCTCAATCCTTGCTTGTGCTTCTGTCCCGACAGAGATCTTATAAAGCATGCTGTCTTCTCTTACTTCAGGTTATTTTATATCGGTGAACAAATCCTCCAATACCATAATTCCCTCCGTACGGTATTTCGGTCTGTCGGCCTGTCACACTTTGCACACCGTCATTTGCGCACTTTTTTCTATTTTCGGGAGAGTACATTAACTTTTGAGCACACCTAAGGGGGTGCAACTGTGTTTGAAAGTTAGATAATAATTTTATTGTTTCCCCTTATATGTACTGTCGCGAAAATAGCAAAGTGTGACGGTGTGCATTAAATCAACAGACAATCAAGATACTCTTCTGTCCAGTTTCATTCGGGAAACGGATTTAACTCATCTTTTTTCTTAAAAATAACCTTAAAATGTAAGTTTTTAAATGGTTTCTTCAAGACAAAATTTTAATTTAAAGTATTGCAGACTTATTATTTTGGATCAAAATGATAAGATGGCTAAGGAAGAGACGATCGCGTCATTCACAGCGAGCAAGCGAGACTATAGAAGAAGCAGCAATGTAATACATGTAACAGAAACAACACACTATAATTAAAAACCTGCCAATTTTGGCGGGTTGTTGCTAGTGATTTATAATTAAAGATATGTTACAAATATATTTATCATTTGCTGATCTGCTAGTGTAATTGTTATTATTTGGACTGCTTTGCACGTGGCATTCGGATGGATGTGCGTTTGGCAACCAATGAAATATGCTACTGAATTGTACAAGACTGACAAAGAGTAACTAGGATAGAAGTATTGAGAACGGCCAAGAGTAAGTGGTAGGATAGAAGTATTGAGAACGGCCAAGAGTAAGTGGTAGGATAGAAGTATTGAGAACGGCCAAGAATAAGTGGTAGGATAGAAGTATTGAGAACGGCCAAGAGTAAATGGTAGGACAGAAGTATTGAGAACGGCTAAGAGTAAGTGGTAGGATAGAAGTATTGAGAACGGCTAAGAGTAACGAACGAACGAACGAACGAAATCTTTATTTCATCAGGGTAAATAAATAGGCATAATTGCCTTTTTACATTTCTGCCCTGCACTTACATAGTAAGTGGTAGGACAGAAGTATTGAGAACGGCCAAGAGTAAATGGTAGGACAGAAGTATTGAGAACGGCCAAGAGTAAATGGTAGGACAGAAGTATTGAGAACGGCCAAGAGTAAGTGGTAGGATAGAAGTATTGAGAACGGCCAAGAGTAAGTGGTAGGACAGAAGAGAAGTATTGAGAACGGCCAAGAGTAAATGGTAGGATAGAAGTATTGAGAACGGCCAAGAGTAAATGGTAGGACAGAAGTATTGAGAACGGCCAAGAGTAAGTGGTAGGATAGAAGTATTGAGAACGGCCAAGAGTAAGTGGTAGGATAGAAGTATTGAGAACGGCCAAGAGTAAGTGGTAGGATAGAAGTATTGAGAACGGCCAAGAGTAAGTGGTAGGATAGAAGTACTGAGAACGGCCAAAAGAGTAAGTGGTAGGATAGAAGTACTGAGAACGGCCAAGAGTAAGTGGTAGGATAGAAGTATTGAGAACGGCCAAGAGTAAGTGGTAGGATAGAAGTATTGAGAACGGCCAAGAGTAAGTGGTAGGATAGAAGTATTGAGAACGGCCAAGAGTAAGTGGTAAGATAGTTGAGAACGGCCAAGATGGTAATAGGTAGGAGTGGTAGAAGTATTGAGAACGGCCAAAGAGTAGGATGGTAGAGAACGATAGAAGTATTGAGAACGGCCAAGAGTAAATGGTAGGATAGAAGTATTGAGAACGGCCAAGAGTAAATGGTAAGATAGAAGTATTGAGAACGGCCAAGAGTAAATGGTAGGACAGAAGTATTGAGAACGGCCAAGAGTAAGTGGTAGGATAGAAGTATTGAGAACGGCCAAGAGTAAGTGGTAGGACAGAAGTATTGAGAACGGCCAAGAGTAAATGGTAGGACAGAAGTATTGAGAACGGCCAAGAGTAAATGGTAGGACAGAAGTATTGAGAACGGCCAAGAGTAAATGGTAGGATAGAAGTATTGAGAACGGCCAAGAGTAAGTGGTAGGATAGAAGTATTGAGAACGGCCAAGAGTAAATGGTAGGATAGAAGTATTGAGAACGGCCAAGAGTAAATGGTAGGACAGAAGTATTGAGAACGGCCAAGAGTAAATGGTAGGACAGAAGTATTGAGAACGGCCAAGAGTAAATGGTGAAGTATTGAGAACGGCCAAGAGTAAAGAAGTATTGAGAACGACCAAGAATAAGTGGTAGGACAGAAGTATTGAGAACGGCCAAGAGTAAATGGTAGGATAGAAGTATTGAGAACGACCAAGAATAAGTGGTAGGACAGAAGTATTGAGAACGGCCAAGAGTAAATGGTAGGATAGAAGTATTGAGAACGGCCAAGAGTAAGTGGTAGGACAGAAGTATTGAGAACGGCCAAGAGTAAGTGGTAGGACAGAAGTATTGAGAACGGCCAAGAGTAAATGGTAGGACAGAAGTATTGAGAACGGCCAAGAGTAAGTGGTAGGACAGAAGTATTGAGAACGGCCAAGAGTAAGTGGTAGGACAGAAGTATTGAGAACGGCCAAGAGTAAGTGGTAGGACAGAAGTATTGAGAACGGCCAAGAGTAAATGGTAGGACAGAAGTATTGAGAACGGCCAAGGTAGGACAGAAGTATTGAGAACGGCCAAGAGTAAGTGGTAGGACAGAAGTATTGAGAACGGCCAAGAGTAAGTGGTAGGACAGAAGTATTGAGAACGGCCAAGAGTAAGTGGTAGGACAGAAGTATTGAGAACGGCCAAGAGTAAGTGGTAGGAGAGAAGTAGTGAGAACGGCCAAGAGTAAGTGGTAGGACAGTAGGACAGAAGTATTGAGAACGGCCAAGAGTAAGTGGTAGGATAGAAGTATTGTGAACGGCCAAGAGTAAGTGGTAGGACAGAAGTATTGAGAACGGCCAAGAGTAAGTAGTAGGATAGAGGTATTGAGAACGGCCAAGAGTAAGTGGTAGATAGAAGTATTGAAATGGGATGACAAGATTCTCAATGAGGAACTGGTGACTAGAACTAGACAGGTGGCAGTAGAACAAAAAATGAGACGAAGACGCCGGTGATGATATGCCACACATAGCGGGAATATGTTGATAGCAAAATATTGATAGCAATATGTTGATAGTAATATGTTGATAGCAATATGTTGATAGCAAAATATTGATAGCAATATGTTGATAGTAATATTTTGATAGCAATATGTTGATAGCAATATGTTGATAGTAATATGTTGATAGCAATATGTTGATAGTAATATGTTGATAGCATTACAAGGGAAAGACAGAGTAAGAATGGGACTCCTGCACCGTCAGGCATGCCCGTACAAGGCAACTAATACAAAGTTGTACATGAGGCTAGCAACCTCATCATGTAAACAAAATACCACAGAAACTATCACCGCAAGAACATCTCAAGAACATCTAACTGCTTAGTGTACGCTTCCTGCAAGGTGACCACCTACAGTTGTAGTTCCATGCTCCGTATGGAGCCCATCGGGAATTATGGTATTGGATTACAATGCAGTTCTTGTTCTGTAATTCACAGGGTACGCATAATAGAGGTAGACTGACAAAACACGGGGAAAGGAACGGGGGACACACATTTAAGGATAGAGGAAGACATGGATAGACTTTAAACTGATGGCACCAGGCAGGAGCACGTGGTATACATTTACTGAATGCTCTTATGCTTCCTAGGGAGCTGACATATAATAACTGAATACAGAGTAACCGGTCAAGGACAGAGTAACTGGTCAAGGACAGAGTAACTGGTCAAGGACAGAGTAACTGGTCAAGGACAGAGTAACTGGTCAAGGACAGAGTAACTGGTCAAGGACAGAGTAACTGGTCGAGGACAGAGTAACTGGTCGAGGACAGAGTAACTGGTCGAGGACAGAGTAACTGGTCGAGGACAGAGTAACTGGTCGAGGACAGAGTAACTGGTCAAGGACAGAGTAACTGGTCAAGGACAGAGTAACTGGTCAAGGACAGAGTAACTGGTCAAGGACAGAGTAACTGGTCAATGACAGAGTAACTGGTCAAGGACAGAGCAAATTGGTAGGAAATAAATAATTAATAAATATACTAAACAAGAAATACAAATCAACGCAAAGAAACCAACTGCATTAATGTAAATGGCCAAGGACACGGCAAATAGGTAGAGAAATAAATAAGAAATAAATAAAAAATACTAAACAAGAAAGGCATACGAACGAAAAGAAACTAGTTGGATTACAACAGCAAAAACAGAGCATAAAATAGCAAACACAACACAAAACACAAGTTTGGCTGGTGTGATAGAGATCAAGCGGTGAAATGAACCGGCTATTAAACTGAACTAGTACCCAAAGTCGCTTATTATTATTGACGAGCAAGTAAACCGCCAAAGCATGGCGTGAAATAATTATGCTGTACTCTTTCTGCAGCATGTCCGGATGACGGCACTTATTCTGCTGTGGTCATTTAATTCCTTTCCATCCCTTGTCAATTTAATTGGACCTTTGTAATCAACCTTATCGTCACTTATGGTCAATGGTCATTACATCAGAAAAAAAAAAAAAAACGAAAGGCTTGCATGCTTAAAAAAAAAAAAGTGTTCAATTTAGCTTTCACTGTGCAATGCGCGCCTTTCTGTATTTTGCTGAAAAGCTGACGGGAATTTTTACTGTTCATTATAGGACATTTCACTTAGACAAAAAGTAACACAGTGATTATTATTACTATTATTCTTATTATTATTTTTACTGCCGCAAAACCGATAACGCTTCTTGTTGTTGCAATAGGTAAGCTTTTTTTTCTGTTTTTTGGTTTCTTTCGTATACGCTTACAATGTATATCTCTTCCTTGACATTTTGCACTGTTAAAGAGAAGTAATTCTTGGGTGGATGGGGTCAAAACATTGGATATGCATACACACATACATACATACAGGCCCATATAACAAAAATATACTCATAAGCAAACAAATTCACAACCACATCGTGCAGTACAAATCAATGTAGAAACATGTTGTTGTTGGTTGTGTTGTTGTTGTTCTTGAACTAGTGCTGCTGAGCCAGGCATTACTGGATGGGAAATATGAGATGCAAGCTCCTTACCTACAGGCAGTATGATTCCCCACAATGCAGCTGTTTCACTCCCTGGAAGTCAAGTCGTTTGCTGTGGAGTGTGTCAGCTGATGTTATGATGAAAGAGGAAAAAAAAATATCTCACACAAACAAAAGAGTGATCGATAAACCGCACGTGCCTAGCGCATCGATTGTAGGTGCTGGCAGAGATGACATCATAGCGTAAACATGCATTATGCTGATGGAACACCCAAACACATCGACCAGCCATCAAAGTTTGGCGATCTTGCACAAAAATAGAAGAGGACAAAAACAATATATAAATAATAACAGTTTTTCAAGTCATCAGAACGAAATTTTAAAAGCGAAGTTGGGGTAAAGGCAAGAAGCTAAAAATTAGGTCAACAAGTGGAATAATTATGTTTGTAAAATCATAAGAGTTACGTTGTTTTTCTTTACGATAAACTGCTTTGTCGACTTATTTTGTTACCTTCACTTGGATGACATTTCACGAAGAATTTCCTTGCTGCTCATTTCTCACATAACATTTTTGATAATGACTTATCACGTGTCCATGACTAACCTTGGCATTTAATTATACATTTTTTTCCGACCTTGACTTCATGAAGGGACAGGTTGTTCTATTGCACATACTGCCCAAGGGGAGTGAAGTATTAGAAGCTTCACTGTAGCAGATCTCAGATTTATGAGTTGGGGGTGACCGGTTCCTTTTCTAGCCGCCTCTGCCTTCCTTAACTGAAGAGCACAGTTATGTGTCCACTTACAGCTAGAGAGAGACTGAAGCGTACCCAGTGTCGTCCCCGGGGGTCTCTGAGGAGAACGAATCGGTTACCTCAGGCGTGTCATATGAGGTGACTAATACGAGGTTGTGTATAGGGCTTGAAATCTCATCATGTAAAATAAATAGATACAGAAACCCCCGCTGCACATGACTACACTGATAAGGCTGCCTTCTGGCCACAACGGTGCTTCCATGCTCCATAAGGAGCGAAACGGAATAGAAGAATAATACTCGAGCGTGCCTTCCAGGTTTTGAACCCGGTACCCGTACCTCGAGAAGCAAGCGATCTATAGCAAACCACAAGTGAGAGTTATAGAAAAACTAGGCTTACCAGATAAGCATAAAAAGTAGGAAAACTAAAGGGTACGATCAGGACAAAAGAGGACATAACCGATAGGTGCTGCTTTAGGCTTTCATCTAGTTTCCCTAATCCTGACAAATTTTCTCTGAACTTTAAAATCATAATTTTATATCTAATAGCCAGAGCCGCCTCTTGGGCGATGCGAGCTTTTCGATCGCACCAGGGGCCGTCTTGAGGGAGCCCCGAATTTTAATGCGGTTATTACAGTGTATTCAAGTCATTAGCATAAAACTGACCATCATAAGAAAGCAATAGGGTACGGAACACGGGAGCGAGGGGAGGCTTGGTGGCGCCTAAAGGAGATCTCGAGCCACCTTGAGAAACCCCTAGGCTGGCTCTATCTAATGATAGTTTCAAATGTAAAGAATTTACTGTAGTAAAAGTAACAAATAAAATCTATGAGTAATTATAAAAGAACGTGATTTACTTCAAACATACCATTATTATTTTAATCGTGATATTTATCTTAAGAGCATATTTTCTTCAGCAAGTCTTCATTTTCAAGTACATACGAATGAAATTCCTTACAGACTATTGTGATTTATACTAACTTTGTATTTTTAATAGGTTTCAAATTTTAATCATCACTGAAAAGCCGGACGAAATCACGTTCTTTTTTTCTACAATGCCTCCTGACGGAGGACGAGAATGTAAAAAGGGGTTCGAGAAGGCAAAAAAGGAGGACGAGAGTAAAGAAACGCGGACATGTCCTCATTTCCCCGGACCTCTGGTAACCGTTGGGAAAACCCAAAACCACCGCACGCTTCCCAAATTTGCAGCTGACATGACTGACAAGATTTGTACCGCAGTAACTAACAAGTTCAAATACATTCTAATATCTATTACTCCAATCACTTTGTTAACTCTCTACGCTTGCCTTCATTTCTTTTAGTATTGCTTGTTTAATGAGTCCACTTTGTCACAAAGATTATCACTTTAAAACAGCGTTTCTTAATCTTTTGTGTGCCATGAACCCTTGTCATTGTCCGATGATGGCCAAGGACTCCTTTCATTGTTCAATGATGGCCAAGAACACCTTTAATTGTCCCATGATAGCCAATGACACTTTTAATTGTCCCATGATGGCCAAGGACACCGTTAATTATTCGATGATGACCAAGGACCCTTTTAATTGTCCCATGATGGCCAAGGACCCCTTTAATTGTCCAATGATGGCCAAGGACCCCTTTAATTGTCCAATGATGGCCAAGGACCCCTTTAATTGTCCCATGATGGCCAAGGCACCTTCAATTGTCCCATGATGGCCAACGACAATTTTAATTGTCCCATGATGGCCAAGGACCCATTTAATTGTCCCATGATGGTCAAGGACCCCATTCATTTTCAGATAATGGCCAAGGACCCTTCAATGGTCCGATGAAGTCTATGGGTCGCATCCTGAAGAAAAAAAGTATATAAAAGCTTAATTAAAAATTGTACATTTTAAATTTTAGATTTTGTACAATGCACCTCATAGAATCCGTTCATGGACCCCCCCCCCCCCCCCCCCCCCCCCCCCCCCCCCCCCCCCCCAAGGGTCAGTGGACCACAAGTTAAGAAACCCTGCTATAAAAATTCCGCGCGTGAGATGGGAGTAGTCGTGGCTCTGAAATATTTAATTCACAGGCTAGTGTTTACGTGTTGCATGCACTCCTGCGAACATTTACGGTGCATTACTCACAATGCACCGAATGAACCTGGAACTTAACCGGATTTATGTTTTGTGTTTTAAAACTGACTCACGGTTATACAATGTCAAACCAGGTTGTATGATAGAATATTACATAATATTGACAAATAATTAACTTTTTTGTTCCTTTGGTTTGTGGGTACTAAAAAAAAAAAAAAACAACAAAGCTAATATAAATGCTTAGCTCAATATTTAAGTGTGTTTGTCTTTATATGTTTGTGTATCATCATCATCATCATCATCATCATCATCATCATCATCATCATCATCATCATCATCATCATCATCATCATCATCATCATCATCAGTATCATCATTCTTTTCCTTTTCGCCCCGTAAAGAGGCATAGAATCACTACTACTAGTAACATGTGTTATTGTAGTGGTGCTGTCAGATGTGTGTGTAGCTCCTCTTTTTGCGCACCGCAATGTGTTCATCATTTTGAACCATTACCGTGCTCAACAAGGACGTCGCTAGATTGAAATGACGTCAAATAAAATTAATTACGTAGCCCCGCGTGCAGAGTAACGACATTTGACTTTTGGAAGTGTATCCAGCCGGAATGACTGCGGTTCATGTGTGTCCCTGCTGATGTTCTTATGTCCACAAGTGTGTCTGCATACAAGGGAGGTGTTTACTTATATTTATGACAGAGATTTATTACTGACCAGGAAAGTATCGTGTCGATAATGTACGCTTGAGTACCATATAATTATATCGCGGACTTGTACCAGACAGACTGCACGATAGGCGACGAAAGCACCATTACTGCCATAGTTTTAGACATGAACTTTGATGGCCCGTTGTGGTTGGCCTGACTGAACAAGAGTATCTAATGATTATGATTATCATGTGGAGCCATATGTTGCGTGACACGTAAATAAATTGTCAAGAATCGTCAACAGGAGTGATCTACAATTATTTCACAAGTTTCTGTGTTCGTTACCATTTAACAGTTGAACCATTATTACCTCTAGATTCGCTTGACCAATATTATCTAATATCATTATAAAATGGAACGTCACAGTGTGCAAGAGAGACATGGGAGGATGGACGCTACCGATCTCATAAAGTGGAGATGCACCCTACGGCGTCACCTCTGAGTGGGCGACAAGAAGCTCTTACAACAAGCAAAAGAGATAAATAAATGCCGAAAGGAACTCCAAGGAAACAAAAGCAGCTGATGGCTATCACTTCACGGGCGCATTATCACCGTAGTCAGTTATGACTGGAGGAGGCTACACTGTATTCTATAGCAGTTTATTTTATTTGATAGAGTTTGCACAGTCTCAAATTATGTGCCTCTTACATGATGCTAGGGGCACAGTAGTCCTATTCTTTTTGTTTTAGTCTCCATAGAGAACCATGGGAACTCAATGAGGCGTGTCTGTGTTTGTCACTCACGATCCTCTAGCTCCCTAGGAGCAGACGTCTTCAACAGAATCATACCAAACCGTCCTGTCACGTGCCATCAGTTCAAAGTCTTTCCATGTCATCTTCATCTCCTTCATGCCTGTCTCCAGTTCTCTTCTCCATGTGTTCTTTTGTTTCCCTCTATTTCTCTTACCATAGTGATTCCAGAACAAGGACTGCCTTGTAATGCTATCAACAGGTTTTCTCATTGTGTGTCCTATCCATCTCCAGAGCCTTCTTCTCATCTCTTGCTTCACTTGTGCTTGAACCGGAGTTCTTGTCATCAGTTCCACATTTGTGATCTTGCCGAATCACTTCAATCGTTCTATTCTAAGCAAGCATACATGTATGAAAGTCTGTTGCATCTTTTGGTCGTTGTTTTTGTTGTTCACCATGTTTCCGAGCCATACAATATGACTGACTTGATATTTGAATTTAAAATTCTCATTTTTGTGTTGGTCCTGATTTCTCTGATCTCCAAATATTTCACAATACAATGAAAGCTCGCCTAACCTTTTGTATTCTTATGTTGATATCATTGTCTGTCACTCCAACCAGTGTTGTACTAAGTGGGCGCGAGGGGACACACCGCGCCGTCAGACAGCCAAGAAAGGGGGGGGGGCATCGAACACTATTAATCTGGTAATAATAAATAATAATAAATTCTTTAAGCACCAAACACGGCGCATAAGGCAGAAACCAGTGCTCTCCAGGTTGTACGTTGTGACGCCACTCCTCTTAGCTCTTGCCCATTGTTTAATCCCAACGTTCTTCCTTCTCTTATTATTGTTCTTCTGAGTGTTTCTTTTCTCCTTCTTCTTCTTCTTCCGTCCTTAGCCACCGACCGTCAAAGCAGTCAGTGGCCATTACGCCTAGTGGCGTCTTAGGGCCACAGCAGATAGGTTTTCTTTGCCATTGTTTCCCATCACGCCTATTGGCGTCTTTAGGGCAACGGCAAATCAATCCATCTGCTGTTGTTTCCGTAATCGAAGTGACTGGCAAACGGGTGATCAGCCCGTTGGTGAGTGTTTCTTTTGGTCTTCCTTTTTTCCTCTTACCCTCAGGAACCCAAGTGAGCGCCTGCAATGGTAATCTGTTGTTTTGCATTCGTAGGACATGACCGATATATGACCATCGTCTTTTCCTTATATACAGTAGTTGGAGACATATTTCTGCCTAGAGTCTTCTCTTATTTGTCGATTAATCTTGAATTCTTTCCAACTGATGTTCATGAGTTTTCTAAGACATTTGTTCTCGAGGTGAAATTCTTTTCTCACCTTAGACGCCGAAAGAAAAACATCAGGAATGTGTATATTTCGATGGATAGTACCATGATGTTGGATAGGAGGGTTGATCAGAGAATTAACAAGTCACTATCGTAAAACAAGCGATTGTTATCGAAACAGAACCAGGCTCGACAGTGAACATGACAGTGAACATGACACATTCTAATATCTTGGGGGCTAAGGAGAGTTTTAAAATTGGATACTGGAATGTAAGAACTATGTATCAAGACGGAAAAATGGAAGAAATAATTAAAGAAATGGATAATTAATATAGTACTTACTGTTAAAATGTTACTTACGTGTGTGTATCTTTATTTGGGAATGGGGTGTCACTGGTAACATCCGCCCCGGGTGCCAACTACTTTAGGGACGCCTCTGCCTCCAACTGTGTCAACATTGCTGCCAAGGTATATGTATGATTCTGCATCTTGTAGTCTTGTATCTTTCAGTAAAATCTTGTCATCGTTTCCTGCATTTATTATCATTATCTTAGTTTTCTCCTTGTGTGTTTTAAGACCACTTTCTCTGACCTTTTATCAAGTATTTTAATTTTGTCTTTTACCTGATTACAGTTATGGACAGAAGTGCCAGATCCTCGGAAAAATCTATAGCATCAAACCGTTTAGTCATAGTCCACTGGATTCCATTTCTATTGGTTGAGATCGATGTTTTCCTAGCCCAGTCTATAGCCAATAGGAAGATAAATACTGACAAGAGGCATTGTAGTGAAGTCTGAATCATATCTCGGCGATTATTAAAAAGAACTTATCACCGCTCAACCCCCGTGAAAATAACTGACCAATGAAACGCCAGCTTGGTACTCATAGTGTCGGAAGAATAGCTAGGCTATTCAACATGGAGACAACGAAAGTGTAGAAATTGATAATATTTCCGAAGGCAGTGTGCAAATAATCATGGAGTACCTAGTTAAAGAAGGACCCAATTCGATAATAGGGATCATTAGCTTCAGGCAGATAGCAATAGATTCACTGGTTGTGTTGTAGAGCCGAAGTTATTATGAATAGAAGACAGTGGAGCATGAATCCTTTTGTGGTTTTCCCTGTTTCGGCTGCTCCAGTGAATAGTCGGATAAACTATAGGATAAAGTGGATATCTATAGTGAGAGAGCTCACTCATATGAGTAAAATAAGCCTAAGATGGAGGAAATCGGTGCAGAAATAAGGACTCCAGACATATTTTGGATTTTGCATTGGAGCAAACTTTGCAAAAACCTACACTGTTTGCGTGAATGAAAAATTCTGTGGCCTAGTTGTTATCTCGTACATCCGCAAATCCACTATATACGGGGAGGGAACAGAAGGCGCACACACTCGCCGCCTATTTCAAACTACAGACACGGAGAACAGCATCTGTATCAATTCCTTTGCCATCTGCAGAAGTGGGAGCAGACTGTGTAACCATTTAAAGCCTGTCTGTGATTGAGGGTAAGCGAGATGTTAATTTAAAAAAAAATATATATATATATGTAAGTATATTATCAATGTGTGCTTAGAGTAATATTGGTATGTGTAGAATCATTGTGCTATTTCTGGAGGAAAACCCGAAGAGACAGAGATTTATTACTGTAATTACTGTATTTATTGTGTAATAAATAAGTAGAACGAATGGATTGAGCTAGTTGGTTGTAGAAAGCGTTTTAAAGATATTATGCTTCCTGGGAAGAACTATCCAAACTGGAAGAAGGAATGATTGAAACAGATTGATTTTCTGTATTGTTTGATATATGACACAATGATTACCATAAAGCCTATATAATTTTTAAAGTTGCTGGAACTTGAACGAATTGTGTTATTCATGACTTATATATCTCTTGTGATTAACCACAGCTTGTCTGAACTGTTTCATTATACCTCCTGACTGTGCAGGGAGACAATGATCGATACTACGTAGGTTGTATATTATATTTCAGGTTATATCATGCCCTGAGTGTCGTACTAAATCTTTAGTGACCAAGTCAGCTAGTAGATGTTCAAGTTGTTCAGAGCCTGTGCCAGTATCAACTGTGTCATCTTGATTTGGAAGACCCCCAGTTGTGGGGTTCTCTCCGATCACACTGCTGTGCGAGGCCTAGAAGGACTTTTTAAAGATAAGAGCTCTTTGTTGGGCTACTTCTACTTTCAATTACCATACACCTTCCAACAAACTGTGTTATGATGATAGCAAAATCCTGTGGTTTATTGGGAAGACAGTCATATCAGTCTTCATGACTTTATCATAAATTAACATTGATATTCTATTCAAGAAAGCACAAAAGAAAGACAGATTTTACCAAGGATACAGAAAACAGTTGAAGTGAACTTTATTAGTTAAAAATAACTTAACTGTAAATGTGATGTGTGTATATATATATATATATATATATATATATATATATATATATATATATATATATATATATATATATATATATATATATATATATAATGAAAGTGAAACAGATTTTATTTTGAAATCAATTTGATTTTATTTGAAAATTAACAGAAGTACCTAGAAAAAAGATCTTGTATATAAATAAATTATAAATTGTACCAAAGTCTTTATTGAATTATTTAAGTTTGATTCAAAGTTCTTGTTGGTTAATTAATTACCCCTATCAAAGTCATAGTCTTAGGTTGGTCTGCAGAGGGGCACCATAGATAACTAGAATTGCCATTACCATGTGATCTATACAGCTTGACTCTATCTTTGACTTCGATATACCATTACTCTTTTCAGAGAATGGGGTATTTCTTTTAAGACCAGTCTCTTATCTGGCACTATCCTGGTATCATCTGATACACCTTTTTGTCCAGGATATTATCATCATCTTATTATCGTTACCTCTTGCGACAGGCATCTATGTCGCACTTCAGTTCTTATTCCAAACGGTTGTTTGAGCTGTAAGCTGAAGAACTCGGCAAGTCATGCCTTCATACGTTTTTTTTTCTTTTTTATTAAGAATATGATCTTCTGTGAGGCTCGATAGTGCCTCATCAATATCCAAAGTGATTCTCTGTTTACATAGTCAAATGTCTTTTCATAGTCCATGAATACATTATAGAGAGACATAGTCCATGAATACATTATAGAGAGACATAGTGCACGAATACATTCATCATCTCAACCCGTAATCCGTCATGGGTCGTAGCGGTGCCATGGTTGAAGAGGGTCCTCCACTGCTCTCTATCCTCAACAATGCGTACAAGTGTGGAAAAACCGTGCCCTGCCCATTCTTTAATGTTATCAGCCCAGGATTTTCTTTGCCTTCCTCTTCTCCGTTTACCGTCGACTGTTCCCTGGAGGATCGTTTTCGAAAGGGAGTCATGACGAGTTACATACCCAAGTGTAGCAAAATCTGCGAGAATAAACGCTCAATTCAGTAAGATTTAGGCATAAAACGATAATAAATACATTAGCCCGCATGTGTCTGACGGTTGGCATCTTCGACGCCAGCAGCGCTGCCTTTTGCACAGTGCTAAGCCTATAGAACGATTTCACAGTAAAAGTCTGACACGCTTTTAGTTTCGTTTTCGAGAAACACTACTAATATTTAACATTTGCCCGATCTGCTGCATACACTTTGTAGTCTAGCCTTATAATTAACGATTGGCGGAAGCGTGCCGCAAAATAACTATCTGAATTAACGCTTTCTGTCAACTTTAACGCAAAATTTAGTAGTAATCCTTACATTGTTTGGTAGTATTACACGATACAATACTAATTATTAACGCCAATTCTTAACCCGCCCCGTCTACACCCCGCTTCGCTGACACAGTCTGCAACGCATATACACACACTGCGGAAAAGCCAGCCAAGGCAAAACCACGCAGACAATTTTATTTTCCTCCTAGTGGTAGCATTTCTGACGTAACTAAAACAAGTTAGTTATTTGAAAAATACATGCTAGCGAGATGAAGGAGAGGAAAGATGGCGGACTTGTGCAAAATTTTATTTGAAGATTGACTACGACAGAAAATTGGAAATTTTAAACCATTATGAAGTTCCCCATAAAATTATATGGTAGTATGACGTAGAGTTCGCTGAACAAGAATGTACTTTCAATAATATGATAGTCCCAGTATTAGAGAAGTTATTGAAGAAATACTAATATCTACGGAGACTCGACCAGACAGACTGGCGTTCCTGCTTATGTTTTTTTGTAACGTTAGGGGGACGCGAGCTTGGAAAAGAGGCAGGGAGGTACATTCAGATTCGCTTGGGTAAAAAGAGTATGACTGAAAAGGGGAGCGGTAGGAAAAATGTAATCCTAAACGAAATATCTTTTTGTATTGGGCATGACTAAAGCATACTGGCCAATCGACCACCAGACGCAGAAATTATTCGAAATTATTTTGGTTTTTCATTCAAACTGCTTTTGAATTCAAGTAGCCGAACGTTTCGATTGGCCAGTGCTAGTAAATATTAGCAAAAGGCTTTGACTATTCATTGCCAGTTGAACTAAAAATTTTATTCAGATACGCTGAGAAACAGCTGTGTTAATTCTAAACTTAAATAAAGAATAAATTCACAGTCTGTGCAGTTCGGAGGAAGCTGAGGCCATTTCTTCACACAGTCAGCGTCATTTGTTTATATATTTCTTGATTGTGGTAAGGATATTTTATGAAATTTAATATGTTTGGTCCAACTACAAAGTTAGATACTGCTATTGGGAAAAAGTGAAGGACATGCCGGGAGCAGACATTGTTGAGTCCTCACATTAAACGGTATCTAACTGATGTATGTTGTTATGATTATGTTGTCATATTATTGTATTAGAATAGATTAGTAAGCCTCTGTGTTCAATGAACACTGTTTACATGCCTGAAGCAATTATATTTTTAAAAGAAAAGAAGAGAAGATCATATCAAAGGAAAATACACATTATTGTATGGAGGAAAAGTATGTGAACGTACAGTGGCGTATCTGCTATAGGGACCTGAGGTGTGGTCACAGCAAGGTGGGAGTCCTGTACACTTCGGGGCTAGTGCATTTGTAAGGCACGCGAGGCTGACCCCATACCCACGTAGGAAATTAAGTGTTAGAATAAGTGACCAGATGTAAAAGGCCAGGGTGTCCTTTTGTTGCAGAGGATCTATGTTCCTGTTGCCGGCTGGTGACAGGAAACCTGCTGAGTACTAATAAACGCCAACCAGTCTCCAACCAGTCTTATATGCTGTCGAAGATAACAGTAGGAGCTTTGGCGAGTGGTGAAATTGAAACTTTCTGCAACTACACATTGAAATATCTTTCCACAAGGACTCCCAGGTGATGTGTTAGACATCTGGGGCATCTCTGACATTTTCTTGTGTTTCAAAACAATACACAGGACGTTTATGGGGGTAGGATGAACTACAGCCCTCATATACAGTGACTCTCCCTTTATATGAATAAAGTGAATTCTTTTAATATTTCCTACAGGAAAGACATATATATATATATAAATACATAATAACTTTTTAGTTATTGGGCAAATTGTCCCAAAATTTTAATTGTTCTTTTCTGTAAACTATCTTGTCCTTATTTTCAAAGACCTGTCCACAAGCTATGAATGGACAGGCAAAATAAATTGTAAAGAAGATTTGTTCAAAGAAAACCTTAACTGCTAGTTTTATTATCTTCTTTATAGATACTTAAAGTGTTTGACTGTTGTGTACCATCATTTCATTTCTCCCCTAGACACTAGGTACACCATACACCATACACTAGAGCCAGAATAGTGACCGTATGAGACCTAGGGAGATAGCGGTAGGTTCTCTGCACATAATTCATCATCATCATTTATAGAGTCAGAGGCCTACATGTGCTTGACCTCACACGGTTAAAGCAGACACCTTTTCATTCTTTTAGGATACCATCATAACCTCCCCAGCAAAATCAACTTTGCTACACCAAGACAGGCAAGCTTTCGACGTTTCACTACTGACAAAAGTGGTTCTTGGTGGCTGTGATGATATTACAGTGATGCAACGTTAAAATTCCTCCAATTATAAAGATAACGGGTAAGATAACATGTAGGGATAAAATTATACGTAAGATACGAGGATACATTCTCGCCTACGCCAGCGTTTCCTAGCGCCATTGAAACTAACTAGTTGGAACATGCAGACAAACGGTTTACCCTTTTAGACGGGAGGGAAACGGAGATAAAAGAAAAATTATGACTGTCTGAACACGTGTTTGAATCTAAATGCTAAAAAAAAGACGCAATTTGTAGTTTAAAGGAAACATTACGCCACTAGTTGACACAATGTAAGGAATTGGTAGAAAAACGACCTTAGCTCTTATTAGAAACAGTCGTATCTTGGACGTTTTTACGGTAATTGGTTGTTTTATTTGAATATAGCGGCAAACGCCGTACACGAAGGTTCAAAAACAAATTTCAAAACTAACCTTGAGAAAAGTAGGTTTTTTCTTAATAATAAGTTTATGAAAATAAAAACTAGCTAGTTTGATAGCCCATCTTGAGCAGAGAAATAATATACTTTTAATTACACAGACGGACAGATAACACGGAAGATATTGACGAAAGACTGTATTGTTCACTACAGACTAGCGAACAGTTTTTTGTGCATATTTTCACTAAAGTTACATTTTGGCGTCCTTGAGCCTAAGAATGCAAAAAACAAACTGCGTTGAACTAGGGGCAAAGTCGGAGGATAGTAGCTAAAAATAACTTAGTGGGGCAGGTTTGTGTAGTTTTTTCATGTAGTTAGTCCAAAAAACAAGTTTAATTTTGGGAAAAGCCAAGTTGAGACGGACAGACCGATAGGAAAATACTACATAATAGACTGAGACTGGACTGAAATTGGACATTTATATTTTGAATATTTGAAAAAGTTAGAGGGGAAGTCCGTTGATTGGACAGAAGTTTTTATAGTACTGAATGACAGACGCTCGCTTGTGCCATTTGATAGAAGACTGTCCATTGACACAGTTCGTTACTGCTAGAGGTGATTTCCAGGAAATATTAAATAAAAATCAGTGGGACGCCCTAATCTAGCCAGCAGCTCAGCTGAGTTTTGCTAGTACTAAGTAACTGTGTTCTCAATTCTGAATTGTGGTAATGGAAAAAGCATTTATCTTGTTTATTTTAATATTTTGAGTGATTGATACTGCCATATCATGAAAAATGATTACGACAAGTGAGTGCTTACTCTAGGTCCCCAGCCGCAGTCCAGGGCCTAGAGACAAACAAATAATATATGAAAACCTATCTAAGACTATGGAAGGCGGATCTATATTTGAGATCAGTGGGAACATATCACCCACCTTATTGAATGGAAGAGGAAACTATTGAACATATTTCGGATGCAATGCAGTCTTGGGAAACTGGTACTATTTGATAACAACTGGGTGAGATGTGCTAAGTTGGTCAGAGAGATCTGACCCAATCTGTGTAATGTTGTTGTGCTGTGTTGTGGTGTGTAAGAGTGGTGCAGTAAATAGAGTGTTGACACATGGCACAAATTTTGGTTTCAGAGTTTCTGATCTGGCACTACGCTTGTGCCAGATGCTTTTGTAGAAGTACAAGAGCGGATACCTGTGCAGCCTAACATTTTACTCCAGCTATTGAGAGGAGTGGGCCACCAGAATTCTGTACTACATCGTCACAGGCCAGATAAGTGCAAACCTGGCCTGCTGCTGATTCATCAACAGTGTCCACCATTTTAAAAGAAATAAAATCTTGTTATATAAACACTAATATCAGTCCATATGTCAAGGACAATGAACTTTGTAAACATAGATTGGGCATGATGACGCCACCCCAACTAACCATCCAGTGCTAGTTTTCCCAGGACATTGTAGATATTATTAATATTAACTAATGTAACAATATATCTATGTACAAAAATTTCATTTGATTATTCAACATATATATATGCTCTTTTATTGATAAATACATATTGTTTCATATGTCCTGACCAAAAGAAATAATTGGTTTAGGACTAATAAATTAAAAAAATTTTCAAACTTAAATTCTAAAAGCCAGTGTTAGTTCAGTTTATCATTGAGTTTATTATTATCATTAATAGACTTAGAATTTACATGTGTGTGTATGTGTATGTAATTACCTACACATTACATTTCAGTACCCTAGACTTTTAACGTAGCTAACATTCATAATAGTAGAATAGGTCTGTTTGAGGTCGTAAGTGGTAGCAGAAAGGCCTTTTGTAACTCACATAAACTTGTATCTCAGGAGCCTTCACAGCTGACCTCATCCAGTACACTAGGTAACATAACAACCATACACTAACATCAAAACCCACTACAGTGGCCTGCATACGTGTTTATTTTCTCTGTAACATAGACATTTGTTTTGTGCTCTTTATAGCAAACGCGCTAAATTCTTCCATAACATTTACACTCGAAAGCCTGAATCCTTCGCTCCGTATTTGCAGTGAGTGTCCAGCCTTCACACCCATACAAGAGAATAGATAATACACGTGATTTGTATAATTTGATCTTCACAGGAAAACTGATGTTACTTTTCAAGATCACATTCAGCCTTGTCATGGCAGCTGAGGCCATTTCAAGTCTTGTCTTGATTTCTTTACTTGATCTTCCATCACTACATATAGTGCACCTGTTGCGCACATATTTTTGATGCACAGATTACAAAAATTACGATATGACTAATTGATATGGAAAAAAAGAGATTACTTTGGTTTAGTCAAAGTTATATCATCCATGATTTGATTTATACTTTTGATTATGTGGATGATCTCCCCTTGAATATTGATTGCGCGGATTAATACCGAATTTATGTAATTTCTCATTTGTTAGGGCCAGAAAATAGATTGATCTTGTTCAATATGTTTATGGCCTGAATTTATATGTATTACTTGTCTAGTACAAGAAGATTCAGTCTTATATTGTATATCTTTGTATGTTTAGGTCGGACTATATTCTTTGTGCCGAATACTGGGGCAGGTTTTCGTTTTTCGAGACATGCGTAGGGAGTCTCGATAATGCCGCCGAATATGGCTGAGTGTGTTTCCTTGGGCTGGTCCCTTTTCAGGGTTAAAAAGTGATTTGTGCATGTTTTTCCAGGAGAAGTTTGTGTCTCTGCAAGAGTCTATTTGTCAGAGATTCTCCTCATGCACTTTGTTATTAATTCGGACTCCAGGTAATCCCAGACCCTTTCTTTTGATGATCTCTACGTGGTTAGGCCTAGATGGAGTCGTATTTTTGAACATCGTTGGTCGTTGATATACCATTGAAGATGACAGGTTTCCCAACAGTGCTGATGTCTACATGTAACAACTTTAGTAATGTGGAACAGTAGGGAAACGCTAGGAAATTATTGATATTCAAATTTTGAATTAACTTTGGCTTATCATTATCCTTCTTATGAGTGAGTGAGCGAAAACTCAGGAAGGCAGCCATCTTGCTTTCTTGTCATCATTATGGATCGCTGTCCTGAGAACAGTATACCAAACTTATTATCGGACAGGGATATGGAGATCTCACTAATGTGAAAACCCCTATCGTGGTTTAACTGTATTACATAAATATTTGATATATGTCGCTGGAGAACTTAGTCAAGAAAAAGGTTCGGCCAGTGGACTCTTTATATGTTTACACACCCACACCCACTGATGCGTTCAGTCAGTTAGGGGATGTGGCAATAGTCTGCCAAAACATTGAATGGTTCCTTATATTTTACATCATATTTGAATGCTGCATGAAAGATGATTTACTGTTCAAATACCTGATGATATATATGTAACATGTCCCCATGACTATGTTCCGTGCTGTCCTGATGTGTGCGTCCCTATTAAACGGTGTGAAATGCCCGCTGCAGTTCAAGTCGTTTATCAGTGGTAAACCAGATCCCTGGGCTTATTGTAACCAGACCATTCCTGACGCCAGATACGACACGCAAACACGGATTTACAGGTTGACAGTACAACTACACAGTCGAAGTCAGCAGGACCTGTCTTATCAAGTGAATACAGAATCTAGGTCAGAGCTTGATGACATTTTGATGTACAGGCAGTAATTAGGCCAGCGTTTTGTAGTCATTCTTTCACAGATCAGCGCTTTGTGACATGTTGTGGTACAGACTTTATTTATGTCAAATGGACATTGCTACACAAGTGAAAAGTTCACCATATTAACAGGAAGGCCATAAACTGTGCTGTTGATGCAGTAATATTGAGAAGTTAATATATTTCATCGGTGGATCTTCTTTATACTCATTGTTGAACTTTGTAGTTAATTAGTTCAAGAGTTTAAGAACTGATTAAAAGTGGAAAATTATTTTGATTAAAAGCTAAGCTTTCTCCACAACACATCTAATTGATTAATGTATGCATTTATGCTATTGATGTTTACATGTTATTTGTTTATATGTATAGTTGTTTATATGTCCGTAGGCGGTTGGTGAGGTGACTAGAACAAGAAATACCGAGTAATATTGGTCTTGTACTAGTGTTCCATAGGGAGCAGATTTCTTAATTGAAATTTGCTAGCGACAACCTGTTGCTATTTTTGTTAGTTGTTAAGACGCGTTTTTCTTCGTTGTTTTTGTTAATAATTTTGTGTTCCTTAGTTTTGTTTTGATTTGTTTGAATTTGTTGGTCTCATCTTTCCTTTTATTTAGTTTGTTACACCCTTATATTTATACACTGTGGCGTTATTTGTCTTGTTGATTTCATTGCAGTTGTCATCACAGATTCTGTGATTATTTACTTACTTCAGTTCCTTATATTTAATTTAATTTAATTTGATTTCTGCAATTGTTTTCATATTGTCTTTTATGCTTGTCCTTTGTTAATGTCTTTGGTTGACAGATAATAGGTGGTATATTTGAATACACTTATATGATAGTACAGGCCAGTACTTTATTATTATTATTACTGTACAAGGAAGTATACAAGACCTGTTTAAGGCTTGTCTCCCACATTGATTCGGATAGGAAGATATTATTTTCCACAGGTACTCAAGTGATCATTTGTTTCATTATAAACAAGATAACCATATAAGGTCTTTGACTAAGACTAAGAGAGTGAAATAAAATTAAGTGAGTATACAAGCCTATAGTACAGACTTGTCTCCCATTAAAGTGGGATAAGGTAATTTATTTACTTTTTCAGGTTACTGATCTCACATTATCAGACATGATGGATGTTGTACATCATTTTCTTCAGGAAGGAAGAAAAAAATTACATTTATTTGGTGAAGACAGTGAGGATTATGCCACAGAGCATTTCCTACTTTAGGCGAGTGATGATCTTAGAGAATATGCTGTATGTAATTATAGAAATGGCTATTCTAAAGATAGAGTATTTAGACTATCTAAATCACTATCCACACTCTTTTATGATGAAGGTAATGTTGTGGAGTTGGATGCGTTGCGAAAAACGATAAATGAGCTTCGGGGTAAAAATAAAGCTCTTACTGATGAGCTACAGATGTCAAAAATGCAGAATGAGAAGAAGTTCTCAGAAATGAATTCTGAAAATGCTAGACTGAAGAGGGAAATGGAGTTTCATATAGAAGCTAATAATAAACATGTTAGAGATTGGGCTAGTCAGAATAGAGATTGGGCTAGTCAGAAGAGAAGGTTGGAGAATGAAGTTACCTCATTAAAACAGATGATGGATAATCAAGTAGATAAGGTGAACTATTCCACGCTTGATTTAAAACTACTGTGATAGGTTATAGAAACATTAGCTCTTCCTAGTGAGAATAAATTGAGACAATCTCAACTGGAAAAGGAGAAAAAAGAGTTAGAAGTTGAATTGAGCTTAATGAAAAACAATCATCTTGGTAAAGAACAGTCTCTTATTAGTGAGCTTGAACAAGTAAAAATGGACTATGAGAAATTAAAAGTGGAGGCTGAGAAACACAAGAAGATATATAATGATACACTCACTAATCTATTGAGTCAGAATGTGATTCTAAGCCGCCAACTAGAAGAAAAGAATGTAGTAGTTCCAGAAAAGTTTGATAAACTGATGACTACTCATCATAGTGCTATGGAAGCACTGAAACTTGAACTTGTTCAAGAAAAGGCTAAGGTTTTAGAAGCTACAGCTCAGATGACAATATTAAGAAAGGATCTTAAAGATAGTACTGTTAAGGAGAAGACGTTGGCTTCTCAGTTACATGTTACAAGGTTGGATTATAACAGGGAAGTAAAAACCAATGAGAAAATGCATAGAGCTGTTTCTAGAGAGAAAGCTGTTGCGGAAGTAGAAATTGCAAACTTCGCAACAGAATTGATGGTTTATTAGATATTATTTTGAACAATAAAATGTTGTCTGCTACCAAAGTGAATGAAGTTAGACATAAAGCTGATGGTCAATATGTTAATGCAAAGAGTCAGCGACATGCACTCCATGCTAGCAGTAACATGAAACAATATGTGAACAAATCTTTTCGTGGCAAATATGGTTTCCCACGAAATAACGATACTGCCTCTAATGGGAGTTGGCGTGAGGCCAACAAAGGTAAATCAAGTTTGGATCACGGTGAGGACTTTGATAAGTGTCATGATAAGATTCCTCATGAAAACCGTGCATCGACTTTTCAAATTCCTGATAAGTTGGTAAAAGAAAACAAAACTGTTAGTACACATCGTACTCAGCTCAGACAGTATGATGTACCTGTTAAGCACATTGCCACAGGCAAAAATAACAACAGCTTTACTAAGAGAAATAACCGTGATTATGGACAGTACCAAACCCGTCCATCACGTGACGGTTCTTCTTTAAAGAACTGGAGGCAATTTAATTGTCCTCAACATTATGGTTCCACTAACTATAAGAACTTTGATAGAGGTTACCAATCTCATAATAATTATTTTTGTGGACAAAAAAATCCTACTAATAGGAATTTTGATCATAAGGGTAATAACACAACTTTTCATAACTATAGTAAATGGAGTTCAAATAAGAGCAATGGGCTCAACAGAGATAAGAATTTTGATAGATCTCGTTGTGATGGCACCTCTTTCTTCTTTGTTAAAGAAAGGGTCTCCTAATATAGTCCATTGGACTCAAGAATGTCAATCCTCTTTGGATAAGGTTAAAACTATGTTTTCTACTTCACCTATTTTAGTGTTACCTACTAAAGATAAGACATTTATTCTTCGTAGTGACGCTTCATCCACAGGGATTGGAGCAGCACTAATGCAAGAGTACTCCGGAACTCTGCATCCTGTGATGTATATTTCTCGGAAACTAAATGCCGCAGAGAAGAATTACTCGATCCTAGACCGTGAGTTATTGGCTATGGTTTGGTCAATCCTGAAACTTCAAAGATTTCTTCTTGGCGCGCATTTCATTGTGGAAACTGACCAGAAAGCTCTTACGGCTATTCAGAGTAAAAATCTGAAGAGCGCAAGATCAACGCGATACGCGATTGCTCTTCAGCCGTTTCATTTTTGGGTGCGAGCTATCCGTGGTTCAGAAAATGTGATGGCAGATATCTTATCTAGATGCCCACATGATTCCACCTAACCGTTAGATCCTGATATTTTTACAGATCTAACTCTACTACACTTTTTTTCTATACTAAAATATGTACACATAGGTAATATATAATATATTGATTGTATCACTACTTAGCGGTTTATTGATGTATATTCACCGCTGATCTTTTGATGTTTTTTCGTCTTTGATAATCATGATGTTAAGATACCTAAGATGAAATTTTTGGATAAACTATTGTAGAAATGGTGGCATTGCCAGCATTGTAGTATGCGTTGGTGACACCTCTCTGGAAATATTTATGCTTAGAGAAATACTTTCTCTGAGATCTTGAGATATATTCTCACTTGTCGTGCCATATGACGACATAACCTCACATTAGGCGTTACATTTGTTTGGAATGCTTATCATCTGCACATTATCATTCGTGCGTTGCGAGCCTGTTGTATGTTGCTCCTAGATGTATTTCAAAAAAAAAATGTACCATTTTTTTCCCGGGGGGGTGTGGTAATCTGTTGCGCACATATTTTTGATGCACAGATTACAAAAATTACGATATGACTAATTGATATGGAAAAAACGAGATTACTTTGGTTTAGTCAAAGTTATATCATCCATGATTTGATTTATACTTTTGATTATGTGGATGATCTCCCCTTGAATATTGATTGCGCGGATTAATACCGAATTTATGTAATTTCTCATTTGTTAGGGCTAGAAAATAGATTGATCTTGTTCAATATGTTTATGGCCTGCATTTATATGTATTACTTGTCTAGTACAAAAAGATTCAGTCTTATATTGTATATCTTTGTATGTTTAGGTCGGACTATATTCTTTGTGCCGAATACTGGGGCAGGTTTTCGTTTTTCGAGACATGCGTAGGGAGTCTCGATAATGCCGCCGAATATGGCTGAGTGTGTTTCCTTAGGCTGGTCCCTTTTCAGGGTTAAAAAGTGATTTGTGCATGTTTTTCCAGGAGAAGTTTGTGTCTCTGCAAGAGTCTATTTGTCAGAGATTCTCCTCATGCACTTTGTTATTAATTCGGACTCCAGGTAATGCCAGACCCTTTCTTTTGATGATCTCTACGTGGTTAGGCCTAGATGGAGTCGTATTTTCGAACATCGTTGGTCGTTGATATACCATTGAAGATGACAGGTTTCCCAACAGTGCTGATGTCTACATGTAACAACTTTAGTAATGTGGAACAGTAGGGAAACGCTAGGAAATTATTGATATTCAAATTTTGAATTAACTTTGGCTTATCATTATCCTTCTTATGAGTGAGTGAGCGAAAACTCAGGAAGGCAGCCATCTTGCTTTCTTGTCATCATTATGGATCGCTGTCCTGAGAACAGTATACCAAACTTATTATCGGACAGGGATATGGAGATCTCACTAATGTGAAAACCCCTATCGTGGTTTAACTGTATTACATAAATATTTGATATATGTGTCATAAAATTAACAGTGATACAACGTAAAAATATCTCCAAAGGATAAAATGTAGGGATAAAAAGAATGCGTAAGTTACTAGAAGGCATGATCGCCCACGCCGCGGGTCATCACCCGCCATGGAAATTAAATTGCTAGAACGGTTACCATTTGAACGGGATGAGAACGGCGGATCAAAAAGGAAAAAATATGACTGAAAAATTGCGTGAAACTAGCAAGGCTAAAAAGATGCAATGCAATTGGGGGGGGGTGGAGGCGGGAACGGAGGAAAAGTCACGTCCCCAAGTTGACACAAGGTAACGAAATCGACAAAAGGGACCATAGTTATTATACGCAACAGTCATTTTTTTGGACGCTTTTGCAATATTTTGTCCTTTATTTGAATGCAGCGGCACACGTTTCACAGAAGATTCTAGAAAATATTTCGAAAAAAAAACAACTAACCTTGAAAAGTAACTTTTTCTTAATAATGATGTTAGGAATATAAAAATTAGCTGGCCGGATGGCCCATTTTGAGCAGTGAAATAATATGCTTTTATTTATACAGACGGATAGATAATAATGAAGACATTGACAAAAGACTGTGTTGTTCACATCAGCGAAAGACTGCATTGAATCAAACATGTCACTAATTTGCACAAAAACCGCGACCTTGAGACTCAAGTGTTCAAACCTAGGTAGAATAAAAGAGAGGGACATTGGTGGGAGCTGTGGCTAAAAACAACTTTAAAGACAAAATTTGTAGAGGGGACGGATA
Organism: Oreohelix idahoensis; assembly: GCA_024509875.1. NCBI lineage: Eukaryota > Metazoa > Mollusca > Gastropoda > Stylommatophora > Oreohelicidae > Oreohelix > Oreohelix idahoensis. The sequence goes on from JAMPIV010010764.1 coordinate 220,666, forward strand.
GGTTGGTTCAAAAACCAAGTACGTTTTGGTGAAAACGCAAGTAGAGACGGACGGACTAACAGATAAAAATCCATACTTGACTGAAGCATGACTGAAATGACTTTAGTGTAGGAAATTTGAATTTGAAAAAACACAAGGCATTGATTGGCCACAGACAATCATATTATCAGCGCTCAGACGCGCTTTTTTGCCATTCCTCAATAGTTGTCCAGTGATAGACACAGTAAATTTTAAGTGTGGTGATTTCCAATGAAGTAAATTGAAATAAGTTCAGGGACGCCATACTATAGCCAGCAGCTCAGCTGAGTTTTGCTAGCATTTCTGTGTTCTTTATTCATAATCTGGTAAGATTGAAATTATTTCTTTGTATGTTTTAAATATTGTTTAATGTTTCGAGTGATTTGATACTGCCATATCGAAATCTAGCCTTACAACAAGTAAGGATTTGCTCTAGACCCCCCGCCCTAGTTCAGGGTCTAGGGACAAACAATATATATAAACTCCAGCAAGGGTTAGGAAGGACAGATCAAGTGTTGAGATCAGTGGAACATATCACCTATCCTATTCTACGGCAGGAAGCTAATAAACATATTTCGGAATATGTAGTCTGGGAGAACTTATCCTATTTGAAACCAACTTGGTAAGATGTGTTGTATGGTCAGAGAGATCTGACCCTGTCTAAGTGGTGTTATTGTAAATTGTTACGTGTAGAAGTGGCTCCTTAGGTAAGGTTCTGAACCTAAACCAATACTTTATTTCAGAGCTGTGAGTTTTTTATGTTGACACCAAAAGGTGGTGTCAAATGCTGGGTAAATAATTGACAGTGAGGACCCGTGCAGTGTCGCATCTCGGCAGAACAGCCTTGTATTACCCCCAAGCACGGAGAGGTGGGGCCACCCGATATATTGCCTCCAAGCACGGAGAGGTGGGGCCACCAGATTCCAGCACCAGAACTACTCTTTCAAAGTTACGTAAGCAGGCTGGTCTGCTGGATTTACACCAACTTCATAGACATAGCACCCAAAGTGAATTACTACTAAAACATCCCATTTTCCTCCATCATTAATGGACAATGTTTGGTAGGCATAGACAGGGAGGGATGAAGCCACCCCAACAGCACATCTATTCATCGTTCTCCCAGGGAAAATAAAATTATGAACTGTAGAAATATTAACAAATCGTGAAAATTGTATACGTACACACCTTTTATTTATCATGCCATTTATTCATGCCATTCACTCATAAATTTCAAAATCTTTCATATGTTCTGGCCAAAATAAAACCTTGGTTCAGAACAAATAAATTTAAAAAAGATTTACTTTATAAAATTTCACCAGCTGAATTTAGTTCATTGTGTTCTAAATTTTATTGATAATATTATATTATTTAATATCTGTGTGTGTGTGTTTGTATATGTCAATACAACACATTACATTCAGTACCCTAGATTTTAACGTAGCCACATTCATTAGTAAAAAAAAAAAAAAGATAGGTGTGAGGTCGTAGTGGTAGCAAGAAAGGCCTTCTGAAAATTCACAGCTACATTTTATCTCAGGAGCCTTCACAGCTGACCTCATACATCACACTTAGTAATATCACCATCATACAATACCATCAAAACCACTACAATATGTCGCTGGAGAACTTAGTCAAGAAAAAGGTTCGGCCAGTGGACTCTTTATATGTTTACACACCCACACCCACTGATGCGTTCAGTCAGTTAGGGGATGTGGCAATAGTCTGCCAAAACATTGAATGATTCCTTATATTTTCCATCATATTTGAATGCTGCATGAAAGATGATTTACTGTTCAAATACCTGATGATATATATGTCAACATGTCCCCATGACTATGTTCCGTGCTGTCCTGATGTGTGCGTCCCTATTAAACGGTGTGAAATGCCCGCTGCAGTTCAAGTCGTCATTGCCTTGCATGAGAGTGTGTGAGAGATATTATCAAGTGGTCTGTTACAACGAACTATCACACCATTCGCGTTACTTTACACTCCCACTCAATGTCAACATGACAGGTTGATTTAATGGTGCAAAAGTATCTAAAGAAGACCTGCTTCGGTGATGACCAGTTACACGACTCTACACATAACAGATACACATTATATCACACGTTATCAGTGGAAGCATTCAAGCGTTTATCAGCACCCCAGATATTTAAAGGTGTTAACTTCGTCTAACGTTTGCCCATTTAACGTAATGTTGGTCGGAACATGTTTCTTATGGCTATTCACCAATATCTTGCTTTTTCCTATCTTAATTTCCATCCCATACGTTCTTGTTACTTTCTCCAGTCAAGAGGTAAGGTCTTGAAGTTCTGATTCTGTTCCAGCTATAAGATCGATATTATCAGCAAAACGTAGATTGCAAAGAGGTCGGCCTCCAATCGATATGGTTGTTTTATAATCGTAGAGAGCCTCCTGCATAACATGTTCTAGATATATATTAAAGAGCACTGGGGACAGGATACATCCCTGACGAACGCCTACAGTTGTTTTGAAAAATTCTCCAATGTCATTGCTTGCAAAAACAGCACTGCTTACGTCCTTGTACTTCAATGATATCTATGATGTTGGTATCAAAATTGAATGTTCTCATTATTTGCCCTAAGCCTTCATGCCAGACTCGATCGAAGGTTTTTGTGAAATCGATGAAGTTATGGTATAAATCGCGTAGATGCTGGAGATGTTTTTCGATCAGTAATCTAATATTGAAGATTTGTTCTGAGGTACTTCTTTTTGGTCTAAAGCCAGCCTGTTCCTCGGACAAGATTTCTTCTGATTTCTGTTTTATTCTGTTCAAAAGTATCCTTAACATCACTTTACTTGGATGACTAATAAGGCTAATGGTTCTGTAATTCTTGCACATTTTTAGATTTCCTTTCTTTGGAAGCGGTATTACTAATGACTGCGTCCACTCTTTTGGCCATTTTTTTGTACTCCATATCTTCTGGCAAATTGTTGTCATGATTTTTACTATATCTGGTCCTCCATATTTCAAGAGCTCTGCTGGGATATTATCCACACCCGGTGACTTCCCTCCTTTCATCGAACATGTAGCCTCTTCCACTTCTTCCCGTAATATTGCTGCATTTCCGAGTTCCCTGTTTTCACACTTAATGTTGTTTAATATGCTATAGCCAGTGTTGAGTTTACAGTTATATAATTCTTTACAATATTCTGTCCACCTTCTCAATACAGCTTATTTTTTCATTGAGCAGAGCCCCATTGCTATCTTCTATGACAGTTACCCTGGGCTGTTGGGGTTTTGATAGTCATCTTAATGTGTCGAAAGCTGCCTTGCTGTTACCTTTTATTAGCCCCGTATTAATGGACTCACATTGATCAGCTACCCATTTTTCTTTGGCCTGTTTCATTTTATTTCTAATATTTTTATTCACCATACTGTATTGCCATGCTGCTTCAGGAACCTCTTTCTTAACCTTTTTCATTTCCCGTCGTGCATCACATAAACTTCAGAATGTCATCTGTAACCCATGGTTTGTTTTTTTTCTTTCTTTTACCAAGTATTTCTGTTGCTGATTCAATGAGCACGTCTTTCATGTTCTCTGTGATTGAGTTGATATCATCCTCCAGAAAGTTGAGAGCTGCAAATTTTTTTCCTACAGTTGCCTCAAAGATTCCCGCGATTTCTGGATCTTTCAGTTTGTCTAAATTGAATCTTAACTGAGAAACATCTGTTTTGATTATAATTCTTTTTGAGTTTAAGCTTGAGCGTCATCAATACCATGTCGTGATCACTACCAATGTGGGCGCCAGGAATACATTATAGAGAGACATAGTCCACGAATACATTATAGAGAGACATTCTTCTTCTTTGATCCTTAGCCGCCGACCGTCAAAGCAGTCAGTGGCCATCACGCCTAGTGGCGTCTTGTAGGGCAACAACAAATTGATTCCACTTTGCTCGGTCGGTGGCCATCCTTCGTACAGTGCCCCAACTCTGGTTCATTCTTTGCATCTCAGCCTCCACAGTCCTCCGCCAGGTTGTTTTTGGTCGGCCTCTCTTTCGTTTTCCTTTAGGGGTCCAAAGATAGCTGTTCTTGTGATGGCATCGGGGTCTCTTCTGAGGACATGACCAACCCAGCTCCAGCGTCTGTCAGCTATGATGGTGTGCATGTCCTCTTGCTTGCTACGAGTAAGCAGATCTTGGTTAGTGATGGTATTTGGCCAAAAGATTCGGTGAATTTTTCTTAGGCATGTTGTGTGAAAAGAGGACAATTTCGACGTTTCCTTTTCTGTAACTCTCCAGCATTCCGCACCATAGAGAAGCACAGAAAGCACACAGCTCTGATATAATCTTAATTTTGTGCTTGTGCTGTATTGGGAGGACTTCCAGATGTTGTTTAGGCTAAAGAAGGCTGTTCTTGCCTTATTCATTCTGATGTTGATGTCTTTGCCTGCCCCGCCGTCAGGTGTTACTATGCTAATAGAGAGACATAGTTCACGAATACATTATAGAGAGGTGAATTCCATTCTAGACTTTTGAGCTCCTTATGGAGCATGAACAACCCTTGCAGTTGGTTCCTTTTGCAGGAAGCCTGCATCACGTACATGCGCCCTAATATAACCGACTAGGTTGAACGGGACTCGCCTCGCCAAAATTTATAAATAAATAATAATAACCACGTACTCGCGTGTTCCAGCAGTTGTGGTTTATGTAGCAATTAGTTTTACATAAGGAGGTTGTCAGCCCAATACACAACCTCATATTAGTCGCCTCGTACGACACGCTTGAGGGATCAGTAGGCCAATTCTTTCCTTGTCTCATCTGAGACTCCCGCACCCCCTTTCGGGAATTACACGAGACAGTGCCTGTTTAGGAGTATATATTTTAAACTAGAAGATACAAATTTGCCAGTCTCTGGCTCTTCACTTCTTCAGATCGGACCAATCGAAACTCATTGTTTTCAAGTGATCCTGACTGCTCCACAGACTAGCGGACGCTTTATCCCGAGTGTCCAGCTCCCAGTAGCAGCACGTCATTGAGTCCTTACTAATGAGGATGGTTATTGTCCAAACTCGTTTTAACACTGTGTCTGAAGCAAACATTTTTACTGTTCAAACATCTTCATTTCTGCTGAGACGACCAGCCCCCCCCCCCAAAAAAAGGAAGCTGTTAACAGGTTTCTGAAAAGGGAAACATCTGTTAAAAGTATTTGACATTTTTTTAAGTAGCATTAGTCGCAGAAAAGAATATGCCAAATACAACCAACATTTTTTTTCTAATAGTAAATATCTTTAAATTAGCCGGACTAAACTTGTAATGATAACGTCGCAAGCACAGAGCAACTATTTAGCCACCGAAGAAGGAATCGTTAAAAAAGAAAACAATTGTCAGACAACGTTAACTATGCGTCAAATGTATAATCGAAAACAAATATAAATACACAGGTAAATGCTTTTATATGACAATCTCTAGTTAAGTACTTTTCTTTAAGATCATCTGAGCGTTATTTCTTTGTCGCGTTTCAAATATTTCAGGGTCAAAATGGGTATGTTCCACTCATCGTAGAAAACTGAAACATTTCATGCAGCTCTCTCTCTCTCTGTCTTGGTACGTTTTAATCGGTATTGACCCAGCCAATTTTATATAATCGTTTAAAAAAAATGAAAATAAGGTGGGAATAACTACACTAAAGTAAGAGTTGAATGTAAAGATAGTAATAAACTGCGAATATAGATTGTGTTTCGTATTGAATTGGACGGGCATCGAATGGTGAATGGTTATGTGCTGATTGTCAATGTATTTTTTTAAAAGGTCTTTTGTTTTAAACACAGATCTAGTAATGACCAACTTGAATTAGAGTTTTACACTAGGTGCTGAAACTTATCAAAATATATGTTTTTAGATAAAATAAATCTATGGCAAAACTAACATTCAGATATGACTTAAACATCATTTTTAAAAGTGAAAGAAAACACACGGTTTAGAAACCATTGTCATTATTGTTTCAAGTGCACGTAAAAGGTAGAAAATAAATTGTCCATGCATTCTACGCAATGAAAACACAATGGATGACCAGTATTCATTAATTAGTAATTCTTCATTTGGTGGACTAATCTATCTATCTATCTATCTATCTATCTATCTATCTATCTATCTATCTATCTATCTATCTATCTATCTATCTATCTATCTATCTATCTATCTATCTATCTATCTATCTATCTATCTATCTATCTATCTATCTATCTATCTATCTATCTATCTATCTATCTATCTATCTATCTATCTATCTATCTATCTATCTATCTATCTATCTATATCTATCTGTCTGTCTGTCTGTCTGTCTGTCCATCCATCTATCTATTTATCTACCTATCTATCTATCCATCCATTCATCCATCCACCCATCTATCTATCAATCTATCCATCTATCCGTCCATCCATCCTGTGGTGAGATCAGTGATACAATTGATCAAAATTTCATTAATATTTAACTAAAGAGTTAAACAGTAGTAAAAAAACTATTACAAGCCCGTGTTTGTTGCCCGACATCATCACCTATGCTTCCGTGCGAGCTGTATGTTAAAAAGTGTTCGCGCTAAGAAAATGATAAGCCTATCCCAAACCCCGCCCGCGTTTTCGTCACTCCGTCTTGAAAATTTGTAATCGACATGAAACAGTTTGCGTGTGACATACTGGTTTCGCTTGGTAGAGCGATAGAAAAAAGGAGAGAGGGAGAGAAGAATAAAACAAATGCTTTTTATGAATCTAAAAATAAACTAATGCATTGTATTGTATCCAAGGTTTGAAGGCTATTGCGTAAGAAAGCTTTACTGTTTAGTACCCGCCACTTTGTTAGGCTAGACAATGTAACTAAGATTCAAATAACCATTGGGAGAAGGGGAAGTGGGGTTAGAACGATACTGAAAGTAAAAACTTAGAGTGACTTTAGTTATACAGAATAAAGGACGTTTAAAATGATAGAATTAATATAATTACAATATATCAAATCCTCCATAGTCCTTACAAGAACTTCGATGAATCTTAGAAGATAGAGTTTATTAATATTATGGTTCAGAAAAAGAAAACCAAAAATGCATGGAAAAAATAAAAAAATGTTAACGACACTAAAGACTGACATAAAACTTACATAGGCTGATAGGTTATAGTCTTCTGACCAATAATATGTTTCAATATAAAAAATCGCTCAAGTAATAACTAAGATATTGTAGAAATACTAAATATTTTTGTATTGGAATAGTTAAGGCAGACTGACCAATGGACTACGAGACACATAGTATGTTTGGGGTTTTGTTTTTCAAAACTAAATTCAAAATTTGGTAGTCGCCTGATTTCATTGGCCAGCCCAAATATATATTAGCAAAAGCTTACAAGGCTCTTGGCCATTTGAATAGAAATTTTCTGTACCAAGGTACGATGAGAACAGAAGTGTTGATTGTAAAATAAATAAACATCTCACAGTCTGGTAACGGCAGAGAAACTTAGGCCATATTTGCCAGTCATCGTTACTTGTGTTATATTTCATTGAATTTGTGGTAAGAATGATTTATTTATTAATATGCCTTATTAAAACTGCAAAAAGCTAGATACTGCTATTGGGAAAAGTGAAGGACATGCCGGGAGCAAAAATTATTGAGTCCTCAAATTGAACTGTATTTGAATGTTGCATATTGTTATGATTATTATAATTATTATTAGATCAGAATATGTTAGCAAGCCTCTGTGTTCCATGAACACCCATCAACATGCCTAGAGCGTTTATAGTTAGGAAACGAAGAGAAAATCATACAAAAGGAGATGTGTTTACTCCACTTTATTGTATTGAAGAAAACTATGTAAAATTACAGTGGCGTATCCGCCATATGGACCTGAGGTGTGGTCACAGTAGGATGTAAAGTCATATGAATTAGGGGCTGGTGCACTTGTATGCACACGAGGCTGACCCCATCATATCATGTATAAATAGTAAGGGAAGTATCAATCAGATATGAAAAGGCCAGGGTGTCTTTTTATTGCAGGGTTTTATTTCCTGTTACCAGCCGGTGATAGGAAACCTGAGGAAATATATGTGAAGACAGAAAGTCTCCAGTGAAAGTGTATACTGTCTGCAATTAGCCAGAAGGAGCTTCTGTGTGCTGACATATTCTATGCAGAGCAGTGTGGACGTTTTCATCTACATAAAAGAATATAAGGTGATGTGCCATTAGCTGGGCCATCTGACAGTTCATCGGGATAAAAAGTGTTTTTCCCCAAAATTAACTATAAAGATAGGGGCATGATGACAACAACAGCTCCTACTATAAATGACTTACACTATTATGTATTAAAGAAAAGTATGTGAATACACCTACAGGAACAATATATTAATATTATTCTTATCGGACAAAGAGTCCAAATTTAGTTAAACATTAGTTGTAAGATATATTTTCCTCATTTTCAAAGACCTGTCCAAAAGAGATTCAGGACAGGCAGATTAAAATTGTACAAAAAAAGAATTAATGTTCAAAAATTTAACCACAGACTTATTCCTTTAATTATAGTGAGTTATAGTGTGTTGTGTTGATTACAATCATTTTCATTTCACCCCTAGATACTAGTTACATCATACACCAGACACTAAAAATAAAATACAGCCCGTGTGAGATCTAGAGAGGTAGCGTTAGGTACCCTGAGAATTCATCATCATTTTCATCAACTATTAGACTCTGGGTCTTACATAGCTTGACCTCACACGGTTGACACTTCCACAGCAATACACCATTCAATTATAACATCTTAACCTCTCCAGCAAATTAAACTTGCTACACATCCATCCATCCATCCATCCATCCATCCATCCATCCATCCATCCATCCATCTATCTATCTATCTATCTATCTATCTATCTATCTATCTATCTATCTATCTATCTATCTATCTATCTATCTATCTATCTATCTATCTATCTATCTATCTATACATACATCATCATAATCGTTCTGTGCCCTCTTTACGGAGCATGGAGCCACCACTACAGCTAGTCCTTCTGCACGAAGCCTGCACCAAGCAGTCACATGATCTCACAGCGGTGGTTTTAGTAGTAATTTGTTTTATATAATGAAGTTGTCCACTTAGTGCGATCGGCAGCTTCATCCTCCCGTGTTGCTGGATCCATGTCCAGTGCCCTCATATCTCTCTTGCAAACATCTTTGAACCTCAAGCTGTGGTCGCCAAACTGTTCTCTTGCCATCTGCTAATTGTCCGTAGAAGATATCCTTCGGTATGCGACCATCTTCCATGCGGCGGACATGGCCAAGCCAGCGTAGTCTGCGCTGTCTAAGCAGTGTATACATGCTTTGAAGGCCAATATGTGACAACACCTCGACATTTGTCACTTTATCTTTCCACGAGATGCCGAGGATGTGGCGTAGACATCGTAAATCGAAGGTATTGAGCCTTCTTGCTTAGCATAGGTTGTCCAGGTCTCGCTGCCATATAGGTGTGTGCTGGTGACGCAGGCGTTATATACCGCAGCTTTGGTCTTCGTTGTGAGTTTGTTTGAAGTTTCCCCAAAAACGCGATTTGAGGCGGGCAAAGGTAGCTGCAGCTTTGCCAATGCGGCTGTCAATTTCTGTGTCCAGAAAGAGTTTGTCATTGATGATAGACCCTAGGTATGTGAAGTGGTGCACCACTGATAATTCATAGTTATCGATAGTAATAACTGGTGCAGCACCCACATCCTGACTCAGCACATTCGTTTTCTTTAGACTTATTGTGAGGCCAAAGTCCTTGCATGCTTTAGTGAAGAGATTCATCAAGCTCTGAAGCTGCTGTTGGCTTTGAGTGACGACTGCAGCATCATCAGCGAACAACAAGTCTCTTAAAGTGACCATTCTGATTTTTGTTTTTGCCTTCAGCCTTGAAAGATTAAACAGACGGCCATCTGACCTGGTGTGAAGGCATATTCCTTCAATTGCATCTCTGAATGCATGTTTCAAGAGTAATACAAAGAAGATCCCGAAGAGGGTCGGAGCCAGAAAACAGCCTTTTTAACACCACTTCAAATGTCAAAGGGCTGTGATGTGCTTCCAGCATATTGGACTGTTCCCTTCATGTTGTCATGGAATGGCTTTATCATTTCCAGCAATTTAGAAGTGCAACCTATTTTCTGGAGAATTTTGAAGAGTTCATCCCTACTAACCAGATCAAATGCTTTTGTGAGGTCTATAAAGGCGATATATAAAGGCCTTTTCTGCTTTCTTGATTTTTCTTGAAGCTGGCGGAGAGAGAAGATCATGTCTGTTGTTGATCTACCAGCTCGGAATCCACACTCTAGATATATGCGCTCAGCTAGTTTGTGTAGTCGCAATGACTTTGGCTAAAACCTTACAAACAATACTAAGAAGAGAGATGCCTCTGTAGTTATTGCAATCACTTCTATCTCCTTTATTTTTATACAGTGTTACAATCTTGGCATCTCGCATGTCTTGAGGAATAGTTGTCTCTTCCCAGCACTGGCACAGAATCCTATGCAGGGGATGTAATAGCGTGCTCTTACAGCATTTGATTAAATCAGGAGAAATCCCATCAGTGCCTGGTGCTTTGCTAGAGACCAAGTTATTAATGGCCTTGCTGAGATCCTCTAATGTTGGTTCGGCATCCAGCTAATTCATAGTTGGCAGACATTTGACAGCATCAAGGGCTGCAGGCGTAACGGTATTTTCTCTAGCGTAAACCCACCTCTCCGTCTGCTTACCCTTATCGGTTAGCTTCTCTCCGCTGATGGTTTTTAAGCGGTGCCGTCTTACTTTTTTGGGGGCCAAGTGCTTTCTTTATACCGTCATACATTTGTTTAATGTTGCCTGTTTGCGCTGCGGTCTGGATGCTCTCAATGAGCTGGAGCCAATAGTCATTTGCACAGCGTCGAGCAGTTTGTTGAACTTTGCTTCTCGTAGCCTTCAGGATCTGTAGGGTTCTAGCACTCGGTGAACGTTTGTATTCATTCGCAGCACTGCGCTTAGCTTCAATGACAGATGCCACTATATCTGATGAAACATCGAACCAGTCATTTGACCTTGCCGTTTTCTTACCAAAGGTGGCAACTGCAGTACTTTGAATGGTGTTCCGCAGATGCTCCCAGTTGTCTGTAATAGTATCACCATGCTGAGGGCTACTGAGCACTTTCTTGAAGGTCGCAGTAAATTGAGCGATCATGACAGGGTATGACATCTTGCTGGTATTAATGCGTGGTTTCCCTTCATGTCTGACACGATAGAGTTTTCTTGGTTGTGCTCTGATTTTGCAGCAAACCAAGGAGTGATCTGTATCACAGTCTGCAGTATGGTACGAGCGCGTGGAGAGCACAGACCTGAGAAGTGGCCTTCTGACGAGAATCAGATCCAGTTGGTGCCAGTGCTTGGATCGTGAATGTCTCCATGACACCTTATGCTGGGGTTTTGCCTGAAAGTAGGTGTTTGGCACTCAGAGGTCATGATGGACACACAACTCTAAGAGCCGTTGTCCATTTTCATTCATCTTGCCAATACCAAACCTGCCCAGACATGAAGGCCATGAAACATTATCGGCACTCACTCTAGCGTTAAAGTCACCAAGGAGAACAAGCTGTTCTTGCCTAGGTATGCTTTTGATGACTGCTGCTAGATTCTCGTAGAACTCATCTTTAGCTTCTGAGGCAGAGTACAGAGTAGGAGCATACACACTTACAAGGGTGATGGGACCTGTGCTAGTTTGCAGGCGGAGCGTTAACAGGCGTTCTGATCCATTCTCACTTGGTTCAACCATTTTAGTTTGCGATTTTTTGATCGCAAAACCTACTCCGTGTTCTCTAGTTTTATTACGGTCTTTCCCTTGCCAATAAAATGTGTAGTCTTTCTCGCTCACCGTTCCAGAGCCCGCCAGGCGCGTTTCCTGCAGTGCAGCTATATCCACCTGAAATCGTTTAAGCTCATATTTGATTATGGCTGTCTTCCTGTCGTAAAAATTTTTAATTTGTATGACACCACGCTCAAATTCCCCGCTCAAAAACTAGCTATAATATTTGAATCTAAAACTAACTATAGTATTTGAAGCAGTCAAAGAACCCAGTTAAATTTACCGCCCAAAAGTATCTAAGAGTATAGTACAAATTTAACAACCAATCAAATTGTTTCCTTTTCTTGTAGTGATAAGAACATTTTGGTTGACGTGACAATAGAGGCTATTTTGTGTTTTTGACCAAACGAAGATATTTTATTTCTTAACAACTAAAGATAGTTAAACAAAAGGAAATATCTCAAATTATAGCGCTGATATTGCTTAACACATAAGCATAAATATTCACGCATGATAAAATTTTATTGTAGTAGAAAAATTTATTTTAGTGATATTTTCATATCAGGGTAATGCCAAATTTAATTACTTTAAAATTACCCAGATTGACATGCAAAGAAATAACTAAGGGAAAACTATATAGAACGATAGAGAGAAATTGGCTGTTTAATTATCACTTTGGATAATTAAAATCGGCCCACTAATAACTGTAATATAAAATATTTAAAATTTGTCAGATTATACAAGCGAGTTCAGAATCGCCTAAGTCAAAATTCCTAGAAAGACTTTTTGACTTTGCCTCCGATTGGACGGATGTAGTTCTATAAATAGTAACAAGGTAGTACGATCTGGGCCATTCGATTCAAAAATCTGCACCGAGCTGACAGAAACTAAAAGACAGAACGACCAAGTCTTTGCCTTCTGATCTGAGAGCAGTTCTAGATCCAGTAGAAGGCCAGTTCAGCTTGTGTGTGTGTGAATATATTTGCCTGAGGGTAAGAAAGATATATTTATTTGCATATTTTGTTAATTATTAACCTGTGTATAGCCAGCGTATGTGTTAATGCTAAGTGGAAAGTGAAACTAATGTGTTGTGCCATACTGACCCATTTATGAATGTGTGTAGTTTTGCAGACATGTTCGAAATGACAAAAATAATGTTTGCAAATATGGCAACAAATTACGACAGTAAGTGTTAGTAGTGATTTAAATTGGTATTTTCTTCTGGAGTGACACACTGTTCAAAGATCATGTGATAAACGTACAGGAAAGGTTAGAATGAAGTAATCAATAGGTCACATGCTGTTTAGTACTTAACATGATTATCGTACGGAAGCCAAGCATGGACTAAGGACGCTAACATTGAATCAATACAGAGAAAGAATGATCACATGGAACGGACTGTAGGCAAAGAAATTATAGGTCTTGTGCAACTTGTTAGCACAATAACTGAAAAAGGGTAAGACTTAGTGTCGTTTTGTGGGTGAGTGAATTGAGGCAGACTTCTACATGGAATGTGGTTGTCCTTTTATTCCAGGTTATATCACGAAATTACCTCGTGGCTGCATTCACTTGAGAGGAAGTTTGTGGAAGATGAGAGTTCCTTATATATCTGGAGCCAGACCCCATCTTCTCAGTCAGGAGCAGTAAAGTTTGTGGTCCAGACTTGTGTATATGAACAGCAGCAGCAACATTCTAAGATAAGTCCTTTATAAAGGCCAGTGTCAGTTTATCCAATCATTCACCCAAGAGTAATCAAACTAGGATTACAATCCTTTTTAGGATGAAGAGATAAGACCATCAAAATAATAAAGAGAACTTACAGCATAGTAATAGCAGACGTTATCACTCATATGAACAGAAACTGTATGGGTAGTTATTCCAGTGAACACTCTACAAAAATGGAACAGTTTTTCCAATATATCTATTTTGATGTGTAAATATCATTTTATTGCTTTTGAGTATTCCTGACCTGTAAAGATTGAGGTTCAGGACAATTAAATTGTACATAAAAATTTCATACAGTCTTGCTTAATAATTTTATTAAAGTTAAAGTCTGTTGTGAAATTAATAACTGTTATATTAGATAAATTACCCTAGACGTAGCCAAATAAAATAACACAGTTAATCATTTACCAAATTGGGATCTTAAGAGGTAGCAGTTAGGGACTCAGAGTGCTACATCATCATCATCTTCTCTGAGAACTTACATAGCTTGACCACTTTGATGTCTATACACCCTTGCTCTTTTCGGAGAAGGGGGTATTACTTATAAGACCAGTCTCTTATCTGGCACTATCCTGGTATCCTCTGATACATCTATTTGTCCAGGAAAGCCTATAGTTTAGTAACATCAAAACCTCTTATGACACTTCCTGATATCGTTTATGTCCTGTAGGTTTTCGGATAGTCCAGTCAACATAGTCCGGACGTTCCAGCATCCCAATCTGAGAGTTTGCTTATTTCTATTTATTACGATAATTGCTTGGTGCAAAATATTCTGTCCACAGTTCGGGTTTGACCCTAATCCCTATGCACCCAATGGGGAAAGCAGACAGTGGCGGGACAACACCTTATTGACTGGGGGCTGCCCAGCTTGAAGCGGGCGGTAGCTGTTCAGTGAGATCCTAGAACATCTCCCACTGTCAGAAGTAGCCCCTGGCGCCATGCCCTACTCCAATTGGGCAAAATCCTTATAACCGGTAACTGCTACTTCCAGTGTTTTGCCGACACCTATAAGGTGAAGCTGGAGTGCTCTCTCCAGGGCGCGAGCTTGGGCACAGTTATATGAAGATCAAGCTGTTGCCCAAGCAGCATGTTCCCCCTCTCCACGCAGCTGGTAGATCCAAAGGAACGGCAGTAGCCGATACAGTTTGGTACCAGCCACGTCGCAGGAGTTGCCAGAATAATGTCGAATGAACATTAGACTGCCTTAGGGACTCCGACTCCGGATTTATCCTTAGGGTTTACTCCCGAAGCCAATTCCATAAATGGATATTCCCACAATGCAGCGGTGGTTTGAATTCAGAGTTTCTTCTCTTAGATAAGCTACTAACCAAGGATCACGAACCCTATCTGCCCGAAGCTGCTGGTTTTAAGGCGCCAGTCGCTCGCCTTTGCCCCTTCTCCCATCAGTGGAAACACTTCTGACGGGCTCAAATTGAGCCACACGTGAAGGCCGGGAGCTGGACTTGGTTGTCAGAGGCTGCTTGAGGCGCGTGCCATAGAAGTATTTTATCTGCAGTGAGAGCTTATCCTCACTACAACTCCCGGCTGTAACAACCTTAGGAACCGGGCTGTTACCACATACATATATACATACATTCATAAATACATACACATATACATCATACAGACACTCTTCAACACTAACACTTTTGAGCAAAGAAATATTTCTCACCTCTCCCTCCCTCTCTCTCTCTCTCTCTCTCTCTCTCTCTCTCTCTCTCTCTCTCTCTCTCTCTCTCTCTCTCTCTCTCTACGTGGGAATGAAAAGATACAGTAAGCAAGATAAGTGAGACTGGAAGGGCAGAATGTTAGACGGGCCTGCGCGCCCAATTCTAAACCCTTTGAAAATAAAGTTATGTCGATCGTTCGTTCTCTCTCTCTCTCTCTCTCTCTCTCTCTCTCTCTCTCTCTCTGAGCATGTGAATATGCATGTGCGTGAGTTTGCGCTTTAAGAAAACAACACCATATTTTACATTAGTCACTACCTAATGGTTGTTTCCTGGTCTTCAGAAACTGACCAAAATTATGTCCCTTTATTCACAGAAGTGTTTTCTCGCCTCTATGAGTCCTAACTCACGAAGTGGCGCTGGACATCAATAAATTAGGTCAGACCACGCAGTCTGTGGTTTTACTATTTGTGTAATTTGTGCCAGGAGTGAGGACCTAGAGATTTCTGTCAGCTACAAACAGTACAAAATTAGACGTGAATAGCTTCTCTGCCACCATATGGACGAGACCTCGTTTCCGAAACATGTATTGCCACTTGAACCTTTCCTTTATTCTGGAGGGCTAATGTGGCCCATCCCACTTTACGACTTCCGCTAGTTTAACATCGTAAGTGGTTATAGATTAGATCTATTTCGTCATTATAACCATAAATCTAGGTCAAGAATATTTTGTTCCCGTTTGTGATTCTGTCTGCTTGCCTGTCTGTTTGTCTGTCTGTCTGTCTACCTATCTACCTACGTACTTATCTATCTATCTATCTATCTATCTATCTATCTATCTATCTATCTATCTATCTATCTATCTATCTATCTATCTATCTATCTATCTGTCTGTGTCGGTAAGAGCCAGTTTTTTCCTTTACGTCTGTTTGTTTATTCGTGTACCGGTACTTAATTATTTGTCTGAAAGACCTAAGGGTCTTTAATATTTGGACATGCGCCCTAATATAACCGACTAGGTTGAACGGGACGCGCCTCGCCGAAACGAACAAAAGTTTTATATATAAAAAAAAAAAAAATTGTCTGACCATACAATTATAATAACAGCTTCCGTAAAAGAGACAGGAGAATAAAACAAAATAACTTTAGATGTAGCGAGTAAAGTTAACAATTAATAACAGAAGCGTGATCAATATTTGAGAGAAATGGGAAACTTCAAAGAGTTCTCTCTGCTCTATTTTCACTACACTTTCCAAAGACTTTCGTTTATCTTTAATCGTGTTTGCTCAACCTGTTCGTTTTTTATTTTAAAGGCAGTTGATGGTACTTGAGAATGCGCCCGGAGTGCACGTAAAGGTATCATATAATGACCGCAAAAAATTAGCTTTCATTCTTTGGGCGTGATCTAGCGTGATTCACCCCTGGGAGAGGGTCAGCTGTTGGGTCCTCAGCCAAGTACTGGAGTACAATAGCTACGTCCGTGTTGACTATTCCTCGTGCCCTTCTCTTCCAGTGACTTGGTCAGCATTGTTTAGTTGTGGCTGACGTAGTTAGTCCTTGGACACGTGGCGTCTGAGAATGACGGACAGTGCTGATGAAGTATTTGATCAGGAGTGTACGAATCGCTAACAGCATTCAGCTCAATGGAGGCGTTATTGGTTTGGTTGGGTTTTAAGCACCATCTTCCTTACACAAGGACAACTCCATAAGTGCTGCGATCTCCTCCTTTAGATCACACAAGGAGTATTTCAGCACCGTCCATAACACCGTAGCACCGGTGAAGATTCCAACGTGTGAATACAGGAATCACACATTCTATAAATATTTTTGTGGTGGGTAGGCTATTACCCAGTAAATCGGGGCGTGGGGCCGAGGGGTTTGGGGTCGTAGTGTGACATCAATAGGAACCACTGGATGTGCTGGGAGCGAACCCGGTACCTTTAGAATTAGAGGCGAATGCCATATCTCTGAGCCTCTTATAAGAACGGAAAGTGTTGAGGTCGAGGGTTAAGGGAAGTATCGTCATTCGCACTCTGGTTGAAATTAAAGGCTGAATATAGGACACGTGACTTTGAAAAACCATCATTATTTTTTTTCTTTTGGCTCCTTATGAAGCATGGGGCCCACCAATGTAGCTGGACCCCCACACCAAATGATGCTTACTACCAGCTCAACACAAGAGAACAAGTGGTCATTTTCAGACTCCGCACTGGCCATAACAGATTGAGATACCATCTATTCAACAAGCTGAAGATAGGAATTGCCGATCATCGTAACTGTGGCACTGATAAAATGACTGCTGAACATTTGCTTCAAAGTTGCCCCTTATATGCGGTACAGAGAAAGCGCATATGGCCGACGCCAGCTCCTTTCGTGGAAAAGCTTTACGGGGATTCAAATAGCCTCAAACTGAATACTGCTTTCTTTGAAAACATTCAAGTGGACGTCTGAGAGTGTACGAAGAAGAAGAACCCCTTGAAGAAAACCAGCATGAAGAATTCCCATTCTTTTACCATGTTGGGTTCTCTAGCAATTTGTTTGACATGCTGAGGTTGCCAGACTTATGTCCTACCTCATATTTGTCGCATTAGACGACATGTCTGAGGGAGCAGTAGTTTCATTGTTTTTATGTCTCAGGAGCGATCCCCCCGGGAACTAGACAAGGCCGGAAAAGTAGAATAAGGACAATCGCCCTGATTAGAGATGTAACAAGAAAACGACACAAGAAGACAACAAAGAAATAAATGAAATAAAATTGGCGATTAAAAGAATATGTACAGTTACAAGTTATAATCTCAGTTTTAAAGAAACGAATATTAAAAGGACATTTTCATATTATACACTGGATGGCCATAGCAAAGTTCGAGCGAGCCTGTGGTGCGGCTCTCATTAAGGTCAAGGTTGTCCCATAGCAGATACTGCCGCCAGGGAGTTAAGTGTTAGAGACTTCACTATACTAGGTCCAGCATCGAAAGGGGGGGGGGGGGGTGAGACCAGTTCCCTTCCTCGCTGCCTTCTCCTTCAATAACTCCAGAACAAAGTCAGATACCCATTTACAGCTATGTAGACTGGAGCGTGTCGACACCGTGAATCGAACCCAGCACCTATGCCAGAAGAGACCAGCGTTCTAGCTACGATGTCAATCGGACGCTCTCGGCTCTCATTATGTACTCACATTTGTATTAAAAATGTGGCTGAGCAACACTGAATAATGATCAGAGAAGATTATTTTCATTGTACCATACATGGTGCCACAAAAAAATTACTAGGAAGGTTAGATAACAATGCATTCAATTTTAACATATTTTTTTATATTTTTATTTATTTTGAGATATAATCAGATATAAACATCTTTTTCCACAGATGTATAGATGGCTCTTTCCTAAATGCCCTCCAGTATTGTAGTTCCCAAAGGTCGCCTAGTTGGCCACCCCTGTTTCTACACACGCAAAGACACACACACACACCACCCAACCACACACACAGAGGTGGGGCGGGAGGGAAGCAATGATAATAATCTTTCTGTGTCTTCTTCAGGACCCACACTGCATACACCGTGTAGTTAAACTGCTAACATAAATTTTTACCTCTGTGGGTGGGTGTGTATATGTTTGTTTGCACTCATTTATCTCGGTGTGTGTGGGTATTTTTATCTGCCTGCACATAATTATGTGTTTCTGTATTATCTGCCCGCACTTACCTCTATGTGTATAAATATTATCTGCCCGTAATTACCTATTTATGTGGATGTTTTATCTGCCTGGCACTTACTCTATGTGTTTATGTATTATCTGCCCGCATACGCTTCTATGTGTATGTCTTATCTGCCCGCACATACCTCTATGGGCGTAAGCATTCTACAAGCTCAATAACCTAATGATGAAACATACGAAAACTGGAAAAGCAGTATTCTTCACGAGAGTACAACTTACACAATAATTTAAGATAACAACTGCAGTGCGGCAGGGATGCCTCCTATCATCATTCATCTTCTTTCTGGCCATAGATTTGATTGTGAAAACAACATAATAAACCAACAGGAATAGAATTCAATGGACAAAACAATTAAAAGGCCTAGAATTTGTGGATGACGTGCCTCTTCTATCGTATTACAGTAATTAGATTCAAGACAACGTGAGATGGCTTAATGAGAGGTCACAGCCATCGAATCTAGAAATGCACAGAGGAAAAAGAAGACATGAAAGATTGAAACTGTGGCATATATATATATATATATATATATATATATATATATATATATATATATATATATATATATATATATATATATATATATATAAGATGATAGGAAACTCCTTACAGAGCGATACAACAGGAAGCAATCTGATCATCAGAAGAAGTCCCCCCATCCGACAAGTGTTTCGGCCCGATTACTCCTTTACACTCTAAGGGGGGCGGGCCCACTTGGGTCATGACTCCCAAGCGTCTCAGCTTCCTGTTGTCTTGTATCGAAAATGAACCCATTTCACTTACGGTAGCAACTTTTAATCCACAACGCCAGCCGTGGGGGCAATTGTGAAAGTAACAAAGAAAAGACAAATTATTCCGTTCGTTCCGTCGCCCTTCACAACTAAGGACACACACTGAGACACGAGCGCGCAGCCAACGAGCCTTAGCCACTGCGCGCCGCAAGCCACTGAAATTCTGTATCTGACACACTCCCTATAGTATACATCGCCTGTTGCCCCAGAGTCGCAGCCCTTTCACTAGTACACCAGAAAAAAACTCAGCGCTGTGGACTTAGAAAATTTTTTGGTGTATTCTGTACTGCAGCGTTTATTGTCACGATTTCCATTGCCCATTGCGGTTGTTCCACAGCCAGCCTGATGCCTTTTCGGCAGTTTCACTAAGCCTCTTCAGTACCCTTGTTTCTAGACTGTCCCTTCAGCCCCAACAGTTTCAATAAATCATACACTGATGCAGCCACAAGCCCTCTTGCGCCCACTTCAACCGCCATGACCCTTGCACTGAATCCATCGTGTCTCAGATCCGCGGCCAGATCGCTATACTTGGCCGCTTTGAATGAATGTTGCTCGTCTAATCTGGATTCAAATGGCACGGTCAGTTCAATCAGTATGACCTGAAGCGTTGCTGAAGAATGAAGCACTATATCCGGCCGTCTCCGCGATTTTCTGATACTCTCTGGATATGCCCCCCGTCCAGGTAGGTCTACCGCCATCTCCCAGTCGTTTGCACAGTCAAGAAGAGATGGTAAACTGCTACCAGGTTTACTCGGTTTGGGGTGTGCTGACTTTCCTGCCCCTCAGAAAGTATGTATTTGTGGTGTCTGGCCGGACTTTGCTATTCGCTTTCATTCTTGCCTGATCTACTGTCGCAGCAAGCTCATTTAGCACTTTGTTATGGCGCCAAGTGTATCGTCCTTGCCCTAATGCCACCTTACACGCTGAGAGCACATGTTCAAGTGTCTGCCTCCCCTGGCACAGGGGGCACTGCTCATCATCTGACTTTCCCCATTTCACAAGGTTGGTGGCCGACGGCAGCAGGTCATACATTGATCTAACCACGAAGCTGAGCCTAAGAGGTGCCATATGCCATATATCATTCCATGTCAAGGATCTCTGCAGTGCTCCTTCCCATGTAGTCCATTGGCCTTGTTGGACCTGCTGCACTGCTTTTTGCAGCCTCGTATCATTTCTCAGCTCCTCGTATCTCCTGAACCACCATGTCTCTGCGTTCCCTGCTTGATGCCTTGGACCACCAGCGGATGTCACCATGCCCAAATCCCCGTCTATTCGTTTGTGTGTATCCGATTACCTCTCTCAGTTTGAGTGACTCTTCAGCAGCATCAACAGCTTCTTCCACTCTCCACTTCCTTCCCGTTTTCAGTGTGGGCTGAATGGACTTAACCACGTCATCAGCTGACTCGCGTAGCATCATTGAAAGCCTTGCTTTTCCAACCTTGTACTCTTCAACAACTGACTTGAAGGGAAGCAGAAGTTTTGACTTTTTGCAGTACAGTGCTACATCTGACAGACTTGGTGGTACCCCTAGCCATTTTCTCATGAACTTGTTGACCTTCTGCTCTATAGCTTCCACTGTACTTGTGCTTATTTCATATATAAGCAGTGGCCACAGCAACTTCGGTATCAACATGAACTGGAGGCACCACAGTTTGAACTTTCCCAGGAGTCTGCTTTGGTCTATGATCTGTAGTCCTCTGTCTGCCATTTCTATTGTCTGTTGCACTGCCTTCGAGTCTTTTAAAGAGGCATCGTACACCCTGCCAAGACTTTTAACAGGTTCCTCAGTGACAGTAGGGATTCTTTGGCTGGAAACCGTGAATATGACCTCTGCTATCTTCCCTTTCCTGACTGATAACAACTGCAGTGCGGCAGGGATGCCTCCTATCATCATTCATCTTCTTTCTGGCCATAGATTTGATTGTGAAAACAACATAATAAACCAACAGGAATAGAATATATATATATATATATATATATATATATATATATATATATATATATATATATATATATATATATATATATATATATATATATATATATATATATATATATATATATATATATATATATATACACTGGGTGTTTCAAAATTATGATTGAAAATGTCCTTGATTGAACAACGTACAAATGTCAAATTTTCTGTTTTGCTTGAGAAGTCACCCTCAGAGACAGTAACCTTGCTTAATAAAGCATATGGTAATACCGCAATGAAGAAATCGCAAGTTTTTGAGAGGCACAAGCGTTTCCGTGAAGGTCGTATTAGTGTCGATGATGATCCACGTAGCGGACGACCGCCTACCTCGATAAACAATGAAAACATTGAGCGTGTTTGGAACGTTGTTCGTGTTGACAGAAGACTTAGTGTAGAGAAAATAGCCTTAGAAGTTGGAATATCAGTTGGACGTTGCCACAGTATTCTCCACAATGAACTGCACATGCACCGTGTTTGTCAACACATGGTTCCAAAAATGTTATCTCCTGAACAGAAAGAAACGAGATTGACACTGGAAGGAAACCTAATCACTGTGGCTGATCAAGATAGCAATTTTCTCAACAACAATCACAGGAGACGAAACGTGTTTTTTGTACGATCCTCAGACAAAACGTCAGTCCTCTGAATGGAAATCACCCTGATCTCACCGGCCACAGAAATTTCGTTTGGACAAGAGCAAAGGAAAAGTTATGTTGGAAGTTTTTTTTTTATTCCCAGGGTATTGTCTACCATGAATTCATTCCTAAAGGCCAATCGGTTAACAAGGAAATGTACGATATCCTCCGTCGTCTAAGAGATGCAATCAGAAGGAAACGCCCAGAAAAATGGAGAACAAACAGTTGGGTTCTGCTGCATGACAATGCGCCTGCACATGGATCCCTACTGGTGAAGCAGTACCGCGCAACGGACAATGTGACTGCCCTGGAACATCCTCCATATTCTCCCGACCTGGCACCGCCTGATTTTTTCTTGTTCTCTGGTCTAAAATTGGCACTGAAATGGCAGAGATTCAAGGATGCTGAGTACGTTATCACCAATACGACAAAGTAGCTGAGAGAGGTGTCAAAAATGGGTTCCAGGAATGTTTCTAACAGCTGTATGGACGTTGGCAAAAGTGTGTAGTTGCCGAAGGGAACTATTTTGAAGGAAATGTAGTGTAAATAATTGTATTGTTACTTATATATATATATATATATATATATATATATATATATATATATATATATATATATATATATATATATATATACACACACACACACACACGAGGGAAGGCGTACTAGAGTACGACTTTAAAGACAGCCTGAGGGAGTCACTGAAGAGCTGCCAGATTAATACAACCACCTGGGAGCAAGTGGCACAGGATCACAGCCTGGAGAAGCGCTATCAAAATGGGTGTTGCAGTCAGCGAGGCCAACCGTTTGAAGGTAGCCGAGAAAAAACGTGCAGCCCGAAAGTCAAGCGTGGATGTGCAGCCTGTACTGTCTTCGGGCCTTGTATGTCGGTCATGCAACAGAACTTTTCTTGCCCGCATTAGCTTGATCAGCCATATGTGCACCCTTTTAACATCATAGAAGGAACTGTATCTCGAGAGATGTCGATGATCCTCACCGAATACGATAGACAAATCATCACCATCATATTATATATATATATATATATATATATATATATATATATGTGTATATATATATATATATATATATATATATATATATATATATATATATATATATATATATATATATAATGACGCGTATATGTAAAAAGACTACATAAATCCGTCCACCTTTGCTCCTCATTAGCGTTACGTTTTGCTACGAAGAACACCCACGCAATGCGCTGTCTGTGGACTGACATTTTAGCCACGCCTATTTTTCCCGTCTTTCTTGCGCTAACGGTTTGTTTACCTATTATTCGCATCCTTCCCGTTGATAGGGGGGCGAACCGGTCTGTTTAACAGAATTCTCGCGCGAGCTGACATGTCAATCATCGGGAAGTGATAGAAAGCACGTGATGAAACTGATCAGACTTAGTAGCAAATTCAAAGGCGATTAGAATATTTCACGGTCATCTTTGATGTTCGACCTTTTTCAAGGGAATTAAGCATTTGATCTAAATTAAAGGGGAGATAATCAAGACGGCCCGCTCGCAAGAGACGGGTCTCTGATGCCGTTCGGCATAAGCGGAGGAGCGAACCGTAGAATCTTTTATCTCGTGAAGCCAAGCTCGCGATTTCTCATGAAAACGTCCTAGGTGTGACTTTTGCCATCTTTCAGAGATATCACACTAAACTCTGTATATATTCTGCCGTCTCTCCTGAGTCAGTTATCAGTCTATCAGAAATTTTGGATGAATCTAACCACGTCAGACTAGGAACCATTTTATTCGCTAAATGTGTTAAATTGTCCCGTGGGGATTTAAATTTCTGATTGTGGTAATATTTTAGTTGTGCTTAAGTATTAGATGTGTTAAAAGTTTTACCGTGTTATTCACTGCTATTCCCGAGCGTTAAGACTAGCGAAATAGCAAAACGCGCAGATATTCTCTTACCAGTGGTTCAGTAAAGTAAAATCCATCAACCATTTTTCGAGGACTTAAGTATAATGTTAAACGTGGCAGAGTAGTACGCGCATTATATTTCGTTGTGTGTAAATTTTTTAAATGACTAGTGTTTATATCACGTGTTAAAACGATAGACGCCAACCATCAAATAGCTAGTAATGACCAGCGATATGTGTTAAAGGAGTATTAATTAAATTAACCCTGATATTGTGCGCTGAGTGTTTTACTGGGCGGGAGGGGAAAGGCGCATACCTAAAACCCAACCGGACCCGCTGAAGCGAAGCGCGATATGTTAGACTAAGATACCGTGTGCCTTTTAAGTTTATTAGAGGACAGAGAGGATCAGAGATCACACTGCGCGTGATAGCATAGTATTGTCATTTTGGGTTAAATGTTTTGTTTCTTCCTAATTTAGGCTCGATCAAAAACCAGCGAACCAGCGGTCTTAAAGGCTACCAGTGACGTTATTGTTATTATTGGGTCTTAGATTTTGACCTGTGCGGTTCACTTTCTTCATTTATGAGAGAGGCCAAACTATAAACAATAAGAATAATATTAAACTGGACTTGCAAAATACCAGATTTTTCTATCTAATTTTATCAGCCCGCTGTAGCAAAATATATAACAGTTTACTCGACCTATGACAGACGGTTTCCTAAGTGGATTATACCCAGGGGAATTCGCTGTTTTTTTTCATAACCGGCACTCAACTCAGAGAAAAGCCGATAGGATATATCATTACCAGTGTGCATAACGTAACAGTTGTCTCAACAACCAGAGGTTGGACAATACAGGAACTATTTTTTCTTTCTATGACTGTGACAGTACCGAATACGCCTTACTTCAACCACTATATGCGGTGATACAGGACTCATCTGGGAAAACAATTAACGCACCAATTTTGGCGATTACCTTGACATTATTATCAAGTACCAAGGCTAGTCTGGGGCCAGATTTGGCAACCTACCTGACACGATAGTTCATACTATCGTTAGTGGTTTTTTTTTCAAGAGATACCTACGCCAAGTACTGGGTAAGTGAGTATGTTTGTGGCCACAGAATGACAGATTGAAAGACAGAGAGAGAGAGAGAAAAATATTTTCCTTTGTTACAATCATTATATTAATTTGTTTTTATCTCACTGAACTGAGTATTTACGGGATAGCTTAACTAGGAACTTGTCCTTTTCTTTACTGAATATTCCATACCCTAATGCTAACCTTTGACCTTTTGGGTTATTAACTTCTTTTGGGGATCTTTCTTTCTTCACAAGAGGGGAGGGCATTTATGGGATTATTTTCCCATGTCTGAAATATGATTTATTGATATATATGTTCGATGTTGTAAAGTTTAATTGATAATAAACTAAAGAAAAACTTAATTTAATGTGTTGGTCAAACCCATAACCATATCTGTCGAGAAACGAGTGTGTGTAACCCCACTACTTTGTTAAATCATTATGTCGGGATACAAATTTGCCCCAGCCAATCAACGCACAGTTGCTGAGCCGGAATAAATTACAAGAAGTTACGCCAGAAAAAAAAAACTTAAGCCCTGTTTTTTTCAGATGTGGGTCGCGGCCATCTTGTTCACGCAAGATGGCGGAAAAATACAGAATAAAATTAGTCTGTACGACGCCGGGGACTAAACTGCAGGAAACCAATCAGCTTGCCCCGCCAGGAACCAATCAAAAGCTTTGCTTAAGCATTCATCTACCTATATAATCGGGCTAAATTTTATGCAAAAGCACGCAACCCGACACGAAGCCAGATACCGACCGACTGAAGAGAAGCTGTTACCTTGATTTATAGCTTACCTGGGTGCATTGACCTGCAGCCTGCTTCACTAAGTCGAGTTAAAACCTGGCCGGTTAAAAAATCTTAGGGGGTTTTATTCGTGTCATCAAAACTGAGATCGTGGGTCGTCAATCCAGCTGCCTGGAACTCCGCAGGAGCATAGAGGTTGCACAGAATCTACATCTTTGGTCCCCCTCAGTCTTGGGTGGGCTAAAGGAACGATCCTCAGCCGTTGTTGTGTGAACCAAACAAAGAAGAACAGACCTTAGAGAGATGAGTACACATTAGTACCATTTCTGTCAGCACTCTGAGCAAAAGTTAGAGTCAGTGACGAGAAAGTGATTTAGCGTAGAAAGAGACAAGATTAACAGCGTAGCTAATAAATGTTATAGACGTAATTAACAGCACAGCTGATACATGTACTATAATTGAATAACAGCACAGCTGATATAATTTTTGTTCCTATAATCGGAAAACTTGTTGTAATATATTTATATATCTATATAAATATAAATATTTGTAACTCATATGTAAACTTACAAACCCATTACATTCCATTTTTCAACATTCACCCTTCAGCACAAGAGTAGAAATTGTATATACTAAATAAATAATAAGGAAATTGTATTTGAAGACTTGTCAAGTATATCATTGTTAAGTAAAATCTGTTTCCTTGTCTTAATATCACAGTTAGTTACACAGGAGAGGTGGCAAGTTATGTCGGTCTCCTCTCTACTAATTTTTCGAGATCAGATCATTCACAGCCGTAACTAATTTGTGATACCAGTAGTTCTCTCAGACACTGGGACTTCACCATTTTCTGCAGAAATTCTATTTCTGTAATTGTCAGTACTATACTGATCCTAGAGCCAATAAAAACCTCACGCCACACTGGGGGCTCGTTCCTGGGATATTTATATATACCTTGAGCCATACTTAGTCTATTCATCTATCTACCAACTCTATCTTGTGCCACCCATAGATAACATTAAAAATACTTTTTTTTGAAAAAATTCTATACAGTGCAAACCGCTTAAGGCGATCTCGGATGTGGCGAATTTCTGTTGTGAAGAACAATTTGTTTATCCCCGGCACTATTTCTTCTTTGTCTTTGTAACAAATGTCCGGTTAAGCGGAATCCGTTTATCACGAATTTTCGGATATGCCGAACGATTAAACGTGTCCCGACTATATAATTTGATCTGCTTAAGGCGAACTTTTTTTCAAATACAGTACCTGGACATTTGTACAACTTTTCGGCTATTTTCGGAAATTGCGCGCTTCGTCAGTGTTAGAATTTGAGTTATTTCCCCTCTAAAAAATGGCTGGAAAGTTTAAATCCATATCTTTGAAAAGAAAGATTGAGCTAGTACAAGAAGTGGAAAATAGTGGCAAAAAGAAAATGGAAATAGCAAAGGAATTCGACATTCCATAATCAACGCTTTCAGGAATCATAAAAAATAAGGATCGGTACAGAAAAATGTTTTATGGTGGACAAGTTGATCGTCACAGAATGAAGAACCGAAAAGCGACTTGCGATGTGGTTGACACGGCACTCTTAAAATGGTTCACCATGGCGAGATCAGCAAATGTTCCTGTAAATGGACCTATATTAACTGCAAAGGCAGAAGAGTTAGCACTTCTGGAAGGTCGGACTGGCTGGAAATGTAGTCCTGGCTGGTTGGGTTGTTTTAAAAAACGGCACATTACTTACAAAGCCGCGGTAGCATAGTGGTTAGTGCACTGGCTTCCTAGCGCAGTACTCTATGGTTCGATCCCCAGATGAGGTGGGAATTTTTTAGGTTACAAACGGCTACTGGGTCGACCCAGCCCCAAATGGGTACCAGAGCAACCCTGTGAAGGTTAAGGTGGCCGGCGTGATGCCAACCACATCACCCCTAGTGTGCCGACGGTCAAGATAATATGGGCCTAACACCATATTCCCAATATGCCTCAATGGGCGTGTAACGGGTTCCTTTACCTTTTTTTTGTGTGGGGAAAGGCATTCTGTTAATGAAACAACTACCGAGTTATGGACGGAGGAGGTGCTAAAACCAGCCATGAGTAGGTATAATTCCGTTGATGTGTTTAATGCTGATGAAACTGGATTGTTTTGGAGATTGCTGCCTGACAAGACTTTTTCCTTCAGAAATAAAAAGTGCCGGGGGGGGGGGGGGGGGGCAAGGGAAAGAAAGAATCACAATTGTTGTGTTTACAAATATGGATGGTTCAGATAAATTGCCATTACTTGAAATCGGTAAATTAAAAAATCCACGCTGTTTTAAAGGTTTGAAAAAATTGTGTGTTGATTATGCAGCTAATTCAATAGCCTGGATGACATCATACATTTTCACCAAGTGGCTATATTCATTTGATCATTCTATGGAACGTCAACATCACACAGTTCTTTTGGTGCTTTACAACTGTTCAGCCCACATAAATGTTCAAAATCTAAAAGCAACATAACTTTTATTTTTACCACCAAATGCGACATCCAAACTTCAGCCTTGTGACCAAGGTATTATTCAAAATCTGAAGGTTCATTATAGGTCAGCAATGTTGTGCAAACTTGTAGGTCACATTGATGCAGTACAGAGGAAAATTACAGACTTTTTCATTTAAGAGTGCTTTATCATTTAAGAGTGCAAATTCTAGAGATAATGATGACTGTGGGTTAACGGTACAAACTATTTCACAGTTGGAAGTTTCAAATTGCAAGGATAAAACTAACATGCATATAATACAGGCTGGATGCCAAGATGATTTAATTTATCATTTCTTTGAATTTAAGGATGTCATGGAAAGACATTTTTATTAACTCAAGTACAGGTACTAAGTAAGATACAGAGGAAAATTGCAGCTTTTTCATTTCAAAGTGTAAAAAGTGCTGTTATTCTCTAGATATTTGTGCCAACTTTGTACTTTTGGTGATTTACATATTTTCTGTGTCATACATCTGTCGTATTCAACGCTAATTCATTATTGTATTGTACGTTGTAAATGCATTACCATATGCTTGAACTCTTATCTGATAAGAGGAATTTCTGATAAGAAGAACTATTTCTTGGGTCCCTGGTGAGTTCTCCTTATCAGGTCTGCACTGTAATAGGATTTTATATTGTTTTCTTAGGAGGAGTACCATTTAGTACTCAGTAAACAGTTGTTGCTCACAAAGTTGCACGGAAATTATTTGTTCATTTGAATTAATTAAGTTTAATTATAATATTTGGATATAGTAAATTTACATACCCTATCTAAGTAACGCCATGGCTGATCTAGTGAAGTTCAGGACGGCGATCATGCAGATGGGTAAGGAATTAAACATGACAGGTGATGCTCTTACTCAGTATGTCACAACAGAAGTGGACAAACACATGGATAGGAAGAAATAAAGTTGCAATTAGAGACATAAGCCAAAAGACTGGAAGCTGAAAGAGAAGCCAAAAGACTGGAAGCTGAGAGAGAAGACAAAAGACTGGAAGCTCAGAGAGAAGACAAAAGACTGGAAGCTGAGAGAGAAACCAAAAGATTAGAAATTGAAGCCAAGAAATGGGAGGCTGAAAATGAGGCAAAGAAAATTGAGGCTGAGGAAAGGAAATTACAAGCAGTCCAGGAGAAAACTATCACCAATTCTTTGCTAGATTGGAAACCTATTTGGAAAAATGGAGTAGTTTAGGAAAGTGTCAGGATCTGAAAGAAATGATAATGATGGAGCAAGTGAAAGAGTCCATGCCTCAAGAAATGAGGAAGTTTATCATGGAACAAGGAGCAGAGAGATTGGAAGATATTGTAACTGTTGCTGAGAGATATCAAGCAGCTCAGGCAGAATTAGTAGGAAGTAAGAAAAAGCAGGGTGAAAATTTCACATCATCACAAAACTATTCCAAATATGAACAAAAGGAACCTACCACAAGGAACAAAGAAAGATTTGACCAAAAGGACAAAAACCCGCTAAGATCGGATAAGACACCTTACCGGAAGGAAGGAAAGTGGTGTAAAACCTGTCTAATGAGTAACCACAATACTGCAGACTGCAGGAGGAACAACCCTCCTTATTACGCTGCGTGTTTCACAACAAGGAACAAGGGAAGGAAGGAACTGGCAGTTAGTCAGAATGACCTCCATCATCCCCCTGTCTGTGAGGAAGTGACATGTAATGACACTAAAATTCAGTGCTTATATGATTCAGATTTGGAATTCGACTCAGTCGTGAGTGCAACCCTAGTGCACCTTGACCAACTTACCACAGAAACAGTGGACATACAAGGGGCAAAGCAGGGAACCGGCTCCATGACACTTCCCATAGCAAGGATCAACGTGAGAACTCGCTATGTGGAAGGAGTGATAAGAGCAGCAGTAAGTGATGATCATATATACCCGCTGGTAATAGGATGTAAATATGTATTTTTGGATGACCCAATAAAACCTGTGGTCATGGCAGCAAACCATACCAGGTCAAGCACCAAAAAGGAGGAGGGAGATCCAATAAACATTCATCGTGCAAAGATGAAAAAGGCTCAAACAGCAGACAGCACATTGAAGCCTTGTTTTGGCAAATTGCCAAAGGCCCATAACCCTCCAGAGAAAGGAGACTACTATATGGAAAATGGCCTACTCTACAGGCAAGCTGGAAAGGACCTAAAAGGCATGGACAGCTGGTAGTGCCAAAATTCTATAGGGAGCAAATTATGGAGCAAGAGCATGCTACATCAGGCAGTGGTCACAGAGGAAAAGGGGCCACTGGTCAAAATATAGCATTGCGATATTACTGGCCAGTAATAATTAAAGACATAAGTCGGTATATGAAATCCTGTTCAGAATGTAACCAGGTAACCTCATTCAGAAGCGTAGACCAGTTACAGGACCTAGGGAAGCATTGTTGCGGACGTAGGCCCACAAAGAAAATACACAAGAGAAAACAACAGGTAGATGCAGTGATAAAGAGAAAACAAAATAACAAGTCTACTGTTACACCAGTAACCATGGGAACTCTCCGTATTGTACAGAGAGGGGACGAGAGACATCCCACCCCGACTAGATATTTGTCGGAACACCATGGCCTGGATAATTTGGAAAATTTGGTTAGTCAGCAACCAGTATTTAAAAAGCTGCAGAAACAAACCCGAACCAAAGGAGGTAGGAACCAGGGCTGTACCAAACAGCTGATGGAGACAGGCCCCACTTCGGTATACTGCCCCTTACAATAGAAATAAATGTGGGTCCGGCAACGTTGTTGTTTGGCGTCCCCATACACAGTCCACTTGAAGCATTGTTGCGGACATGGACTGAACAATAGCAAGCACAAGCACTCAAGGATGAGATTGACTATCTCTTAATAGAGAAAATTATTTCAAAGTCTGAATCTCCCTTTAGCTCAAGTGTGGTGCTATTAAGGAAACCGAGTGGTGAACACAGGTTATGTATTGACTACCGGAAGCTTAATGCTATCACAGAATCTCAGGTGGACCCAGTACCTGACACCAACCAGCTGTTCTCTACACTGAACGAACGAACGAACGAACGAACGAACTTTATTTTCGAAGGGTAAAGAATTGGGCGCGCAGGCCCGTCTAACATTCTGCCCTTCCACTCTCATTAATCTTGCATACTGAGTAAGGCTAGGTATTTATCGAAGGTAGATCTAAGCAAGGGATACTACCAAATACCAGTGAAACCAGAAGTTAGGAAAATGCTGGCATTTAGTACATCAGACGGACACTACGAGTTTAATGTACTACCATTTGGGCTGAAAAATGCTCCTAGTATCTTTTCAAGAATGATGAGGAAATTATTGGAACCTCTACAAAATCCCCATATCACTAACTTTATGGATGACATTATTGTTGCTACAAACACATTTGAAGAGCATATAGTAGCGCTCTCCATGTTGTTTGACAGACTGAGAGAAACTGGATTGACTGCACGTCCAACCAAGTGCTATATCGGTTGTAAGGAATTGGAATTCCTAGGTCACACTATTTCTACAGGTCATATGTCTCCTGACCCAAAGAATATAGAGAAGTTAAAGAAGGCACCCAGACCTCAAACGAAGAAAGATGTGAGATCATTCGTGTCATTATGTGGGTTCTATCAGAATTACATACCCCACTTTAACTCTCTGTGTGCACCATTAACTAACTTAACTAAAAAAGGACAGCCTGACAAAATCCAATGGAATGCTGATTGTGAAAAAGCTTACACAGAGTTAAAAGCAAAACTCACCAGCAAACCAATTCTTACGCTACCCGATATCACGCAGGAATTTGTATTAAGGACGGACGCTAGCAGTATAGGTATTGGTGCAACTCTCTTGCAGAAATCAAAAGCCCAGCCGGAGGAACTTTTACCAGTCGTCTACGCCAGTAGGAAGCTGAATGCAGCTGAGTTGAACTACTCGATCATAGAGAAAGAATGTTTGGCTTTAATTTGGTCCATCGACAAATTTTCACCTTACCTGTATGGGACACACTTCATTGTCCAAAGCGATCATCAGCCTTTAACATTCTTGGCTGCATCTAAAAAGTTAAATTCGAGATTGTTAAGGTGGCTCTGCTTCTGGCGCCTTATTCCTTTACCGTGAATTACATTCCGGGAAGAGACAATGTAGAAGCTGATTTTTTAAGTAATAAAATTACAAGAAGTTTACGCCAGGAAAAAAAAACTTAAGCCCTGTTTTTTTTCGGATGTGGGTCGCGGCCATCTTGTTCACGCAAGATGGCGGGAAAATACAGAATAAAATTAGTCTGTACGACGCCGGGGACTAAACTGCAGGAAATCAATCAGCTTGCCCCGCCAGGAACCAACCAAAAGCTTTGCTTAAGCATTCATCTACCTTACCTGGTAAGGTTTTTGCCAAAGTCATCTTAATGCGACTACACAAGTTAGCTGAGCGCATATATCCAGAGTCACAGTGTGGATTCCGAGCTGGCAGATCAACAACAGACATGATCTTCTCTCTCCGCCAGCTTCAGGAAAAATCAAGAGAGCAGAAAAGACCATTATATATCGCTTTTATAGACCTCACAAAAGCATTCGACCTGGTTAGTAGGGATGGACTCTTTAAAATCCTCCTGAAAATAGGCTGCCCTTCTAAAATGCTGGAAATGATAAAGTCATTCCATGACGGCATGAAGGGAACAGTCCAATATGCTGGAAGCACGTCACAGCCCTTTGATATACGAAGTGGCGTTAAACAAGGCTGTGTTCTGGCTCCGACCCTCTTCGGAATCCTTTTTGCCTTACTCTTGAAACATGCATTCAGAGATGCAACTGAAGGAATATGCCTTCACACTAGGTCAGATGGCCGTCTGTTTAATCTTTCAAGGCTGAAGGCAAAAACAAAAATCAGAAGGGTCACTTTAAGAGACTTGTTGTTCGCTGATGATGCTGCAGTCGTCACTCAAAGCCAACAGGAGCTTCAGAGCTTGATGAATCGCTTCACTAAAGCATGCAAGGACTTTGGCCTCACAATAAGTCTAAAGAAAACGAATGTGCTGAGTCAGGATGTGGGTGCTGTACCAGTTATCACTATCGATAACTATGAATTGGCAGTGGTGCACCACTTCACATACCTAGGGTCTACCATCAATGACAAACTCTCACTGGATACAGAAATCGACAGCCGCATTGGCAAAGCTGCAGCTACCTTTGCCCGCCTCACATCGCGTGTTTGAGGAAACTCTAAACTCACAATGAAGACCAAAGCTGCGGTATATAATGCCTCCGTCACCAGCACACTCCTATATGGCAGCGAGACCTGGACGACCTATGCTAAGCAAGAAAGAAGGCTCAATACCTTCCATTTGCGGTGTCTACGCCGCATCCTCGGCATCTCGTGGAAAGATAAAGTGACAAATGTCGAGGTGTTGTAACGTGCTGGCCTTCAAAGTATGTATACGCTTTTAGACAGCGCAGACTTCGCTGGCTTGGCCATGTTCGCCGCATGGATGATGGTCGCATCCCAAAAGATATCTTCTACGGACAATTAGCAGATGGCAAGAGAACAGTTGGGCGACCACAGCTGAGGTTCAAAGATGTGTGCAAGAGAGATATGAGGGCACTGGACATAGATCCAGCAACATGGGAGGATAAAGCTGCCGATCGCACTAAGTGGCGATGCTATTTACGGCGCCACCTCAGATTGGGCGAAGAGAGGCTCACACAAGAAGCAGAGGAGAGGAGAAAACGTCGAAAGGAGCACCAGGAAAATAAGCAGCTGAGGGCTGTCACCTCAGGGGCGCATTCCCATAGTCAGTTATGACTGAAGGGGCTATTATTATTATTATTATTATCATCTACCTATATAATCGGGCGAGATTTTATGCAAAAGCACGCAACCCGACACGAAACCTGATACCGACCGACTGAAGAGAAGCTGTCACCTTGATTTATAGCTTACCTGGGTGTATTGACCTGCAGCCTGCTTCACTAAGTCGAGTCAAAACCTGGCCGGTTTAAAAATCTTAGGGGGTTTTATTCTTGTCATCAAAACTGAGATCGTGGGTCGTCAATCCAGCTGCCTGGAACTCCGCAGGAGCATAGAGGTTGCACAGAATCTACATCTTTGGTCCCCCTCAGTCTTGGGTGGGCTAAAGGAACGATCCTCAGCCGTTGTTGTGTGAACCAAACAAAGAAGAACAGACCTTAGAGAGATGAGTACACATTAGTACCATTTCTGTCAGCACTCTGAGCAAAAGTTAGAGTCAGTGACGAGAAAGTGATTTAGCGTAGAAAGAGACAATATTAACAGCGTAGCTAGTAATTGTTATAGACGTAATTAACAGCACAGCTGATACATGTACTATAATTGAATAACAGCACAGCTGATATAATTTTTGTTCCTATAATCGGAAAACTTGTTGTAATATATTTATATATCTATATAAATATAAATATTTGTAACTCATTTGTAAACTTACAAACCCATTACATTCCATTTTTCAACAGTCACCCTTCAGCACAAGAATAGATAGTGTATATACTAAATAAATAATAAGGAAATTGTATTTGAAGACTTGTCAAGTATATCATTGTTAAGTAAAATCTGTTTCCTTGTCTTAATATCACAGTTAGTTACACAGGGGAGGTGGCAAGTTATGTCGGTCTCCTCTCTACTAATTTTTCGAGATCAGATCATTCACAGCCGTAACTAATTTGTGATACCAGTAGTTCTCTCAGACACTGGGACTTCACCATTTTCTGCAGAAATTCTATTTCTGTAATTGTCAGTACTATACTGATCCTAGAGCCAATAAAAACCTCACGCCACAATATCTATTGTCCATAGTTTTTTCACGTCTGTGCGTATTCGTCACATAATTGTGTGTGTATGTGGGTGAAGTGAAACTTATATTTGATATAAAGAGAGAAAGTTCGTCTGATTAAAATATAGTCGTATAGATTGGCTGGATTAGAGAAACTACTCACTCCAGAGACTGACCTTCCTCTTACACTATCACCACGTGAAAATCTATTTTCTTACACCTTTATTCTCACATATTTACCACTAGCAACTCTGCTTAGACCGGACCATAAATATTGTCAGACCTATCTTTCAAAATTTACGACATATATATATATATATATATATATATATATATATATATATATATATATATATATATATATATATATATATATATATATATATATATATATATATATATATATATACTTGCATCATTTTATCGGTCAAGAGAATTTTTTTTTAAAGTCAACAATTCTGTTAGTAATGATAAGTTTTAAAAATTCTATTCTCGCAATGCATAAATTTTACAATCTGGCTTTTAAAAGTCTAATTAAAACGTGCTGCAAAATTTACAAATTACAACGGCAATTCTGACAATGGGTGTCCGTCCAATGCCCTTATGAAAATTGACTAAGATTGCACATCCTTTTAGGAAATTGGCTCAGATTACAAACTCCACTAGAGGAGCTATTTCCAGTCTCTAGAGACCAGCGTCGATCACATCAAGTCTTGTACAAATTACATTTTCAAATCATTCAGCTTTGTTTTCTAGAAAAGAAATAAAGAGGCAGTTGGATTTTATCGGTGTCTCAACCGAAAATGACCTGCTACACGCAATGAAGTCCTCATAATCCGTTCTTCCAGTCTCACCTCCCATTTAGTTAGGACGGTTGAACATCACTTCATGGACGGCAAGAATCAATGTTTAACAGAACATCTGTGCACAGAGCACTGGAAGCGCGGAGATCTGCTCAAATGATTGCCTTTTAATTCAGTGTTCAGTGACGGGCAGTGGCGTATCAGATTTAATTCAATAGTGTCCAGTTGGTAGCTAATTGGCTGCCCTCGCTTCTGCTTGAGATGTTTATATCTCAGTATAATAATTTATTATTTCGCATGGAAATTAGTCAGTTTAGGAGCCTCGAGAAGTTGCAAATGATCCAAAGATTTATATAACACAGTTTGCCTAGAAGGCCAGGAAACAAAGACTGTTTATATTATGATTTTTTTTACAAGGAGTAAACGTGAATGTTATCTATTCATCATGAGCAGTTCCATCCTGTCATATACAAGGTTTTACCTGTAGGCAAGATAAATAAGGTGTTAATATTTATTGAATGTAAAATATAAGAGTGAATTTAATTACTGAGTATTGATTCAATAGATGTCAAGATTGATAAAACAGAATGTTTCGACGCTATTCATTAAGTGTTACAGGACGTGAGGCCAGAATTATGAGCTGATTTTCCCAGGGTTTTGTGATAGATGGCCAGTTTTCAGGGCCGACATATTCGAAATTGTTTTGTTTTTTTTAGTCCCGATGTTATATTTAGTCGATCGTCAGTAATTCACTTGAATTTCGTTCACGACTATGAATAACACTGTCATACATTTATTTTTAAAACTTGGACAGAACCGACCCTGACACGTTAATATAATTGCGTCAAACATGGAGAAAGCATCACGTGCTTTATGAGTTTTATAATCAGAAAATCAAACTTATTGTGAAAAAAAACAGCAGCTATCATCATTCATTAAATGTAATAACGAGTGTAGAGTTCTGTTTGTACTTGTCATTTGTGTCAGTCAGTAACTATAAAGTAATGGTGTCGTCACTATTGACAAAAACTGTGTAATTGCTGAGTCCTTGAATGGTATTTGTGCTGTCATACACATTGCAGCACCTCATACATCTACCGTTGACGAACAATACCCCTCGTACAACATAAATGGTACCTTCGAACAACAGGCATCTGTTTCTCTAATTCATAAAAAGAAATAATTCATTAAAAAAAAAAGAAAAAAAAAAGAAAGAAAGACTACTCCAGACAGTAGAAATTGCAGAGAGATGTCACAGCTGATTCTGAGATTGAACATTTTGCCCATGTACGTCACTCTACGTGTTGAGCAAGACACGTGTTAGGAAAATCGGCCAACTCAACATATAAAATGTTTTCATTCGCTTATCCTTGTTGAGTTGGCCTGTGAACTACTTCCCTTCAAAATATCTTTCGAAAAAAGATGGCCTCTCTTTAGATGAAAATGTTTCGAACATTCAGTGACTAATTTTTTTTTTTTTATTGTCTAGTGTACCATTTCTTTATTTCTTTCTTTGCTTGGAGCGCCTACATTTTGCTTGTTCATTCCGTATTGCTCACCTATAAACCAACAGCGCAATTTAAAATATCGAAATCCAATGAGTGATAGTATGCATGAGTCTATTGAAGAGCCGGATTTCACTCTGTTATTACATAAAGCTATCTGACAGAGTCTATTGAAGAGCCGGATTTCACTCCGTTATTACATAAAGCTAGCTCACACCTTCTTTGTCTCTGAAATATGGTTAATCCATTACGGGCCTGCTAGACAGGAAGAGATTTTAACAGATACGCAATAGCTAAAGCTGTTCAAGCTGATTCGGTCATTTTACATTGCTACTTTATCCTATTTGTGTAGTGTTTCGTTGGGGTTTTGTGTGTAAGATATGTTGGTATAATCGTGCTGATACGGAGGTGAATGACATGGGTGTCAAGGCAGTGCATTCAATTGTATATCTTCTTCTTCTTCTTGCGGTCGCATCTTTGATGATTACACCGTCAGACGA
Organism: Oreohelix idahoensis; assembly: GCA_024509875.1. Taxonomy (NCBI): domain Eukaryota; kingdom Metazoa; phylum Mollusca; class Gastropoda; order Stylommatophora; family Oreohelicidae; genus Oreohelix; species Oreohelix idahoensis. The sequence continues at coordinate 258,806 of JAMPIV010010764.1, forward strand.
GTTCTCATGATGAATTCGACTGTTGTTTGAAGTTCCTCTTTAACTCCATATAGCTTTGAGTTTAGTGTTGAGTCATTGGGCCAGCATATCTTTCTTAACTGGTCATACAGAGGACAGTCCTGTAGAACATGCTCAGCAGTTTGTTCGTTTAATCCACATGTGCACAGTGGTGAAGCAGACAGTCGTAGCTTGTGCATGTGTTTATTCAGTTTGTTATGCCCTGTCCTGAGTCGAAAAATAGTTATCTGTCCCTGCCGGTCGAGTGTGTGATAGTCGTCTTTGGGTTGGTTCTGTTCTCTTCTGATAGTCTGGATAGCTCTCTTTTTCTCAAAGTATGTGACTTCATTCTCTTCTTGTTCACATTCTCCTCCCTTTTTTGCAAGTTTATCTGCCTTTTCATTTCCGGGTACACCACAATGAGATGGTACCCACTGAAGTATGGTTCTCTTTTTGGCAGCTACCTTGTTTAGTTCATTTCTCAGATGCGGGAGTTTACCACCCTTGAGAGCTTGCAGGACAGACAGTGCATCTGTGAGGATGACTACCTGGTGGCAGTCAGAGTTGGTGTTATAAATCATATTTGCAGCTTGCTCTAGAGCTTGAACCTCAGCTGTAAAGTTGGAACAGAATTTACCAGTGGGAATGTGCCTAGTCTCATAGTGGTTGTCAGGATATGAGATAAAGATACCGGCACCTCCATTCCTAACAGCATTAGTTGCTGATCCATCTGTATAGGCATGTATCTATGATTGATCGGGATAGCTTTCTTGGATCATACTCAATGTAGCAGTTCGTTTTTGCAGATCATTATACTCACATCCACTTGTGAGACCACTGACTGATGTATTAATTTGGAGGGCACTGCTGGCCTGCTCCCATGGTACAGGGTATAGGGTGGGCTTCAGTGGTGTTGTCTTCATGGATAGGTCTTCTTGATGCTGTCTTATAAGTCTTTTTCCCCGATGCACAAAGCTGCTACGCTTTAGACGTCCCAATGCCAGATCATCTAGTCTTGCCTTCATTGGGTGCATTGGCATACTGTTGTACTTTTCCATCTGGATCATGGTTTTTGTGTCTCTTCTATGGGACAGTGTCTGTAATCCAGCAACCTTCTGCATCTCTGTTATTGGTGTAGTTTTCATGGCTCCTGTAATGAGCCTGAGAGCTTGATTTTTCACCTTGTCCAAAGACTGCAGATGTGAGTTAGCAGCTGATGACCATGCTGCTGAGCTAAACTCTAAGTGTGGTCTTATTACTCCATTATAAATCTTCTTTAGATTTCGTTCATTTGCTCCCCAATTGGTACCTGCTAATTTTCTGAGTATGCCTAGTCGTCTTCGGGCCTTTCCTTCTGCATTTTCAATATGCTTATTCCATGTAAGCCTTTGGTCAAATGTCACCCCAAGATAGGTGGGGTAGCTTTCTTCCTTGATCACGGTTGTCCCTAGGTGTATGTTAGCTGATTTGTCCTTGGGGGCGAGGGAGAACAGTGTTGTGGAGGTTTTGTCTGTGTTTATTGTGATAAGCCATTTCTCTGCCCATGACACTAGCATGTCTGCTGCCCGCTGCATTCTATAATTTGCTGTGGTGACATTTTCATCAGTGCACCAGAGTACTAGGTCATCTGCATATAAGGCAGCTTTAACTCCTGCAGGGAGATCTTTCACCAGGTCATTGATGTAAACAAGGAAGAGTGTTGGGGAAATTACTCCTCCTTGAGGTACCCCCTGATGGAGCAACACTTTTCTGCTCTGCAGACCGTCAAGAGTGACTCTAGTTCTCCTGTTATGCAAGTATGACTGGATCCATTTCATCATGTTGCCTTGGATTCCACTTCTCCTAAGTTTTGCAATGAGGCCATCTTTCCACACCTTGTCAAAGGCCTGCTTGAAGTCGACCCAGATCGTTAGGACCTTTTTCTTCTCCTGGAAGGCATCTTCTATTGCTTGAGACAAGTAAGTAACTTGGTCTTCTATACTGTAGCATTCTCTAAATCCAGCTTGTTCCGGCACCAGGATCTGCTCAGACTCTAAATACCATTTCAATCTGTGGTTGACTATTCGCTCCATAGTCTTCCCAACACAGCTTGTGAGACTGATTGGCCGGTAACTTGCAGCCTCGGTCTTACATTTCCCTTTCTTTAGTATGGGTATTGTGATGGCTTCTCTCCATACTTGGGGTACCGTTCCTTTCAACCAGCTGTGGTTGAATATCTCAAGCAGTTTTGTCTTTGCTGCTGAGCTCAGATTTACTAGCATTTCGTTGCTGATTTTGTCTGGGCCGGGTGACTTTTGAAACTTAAGCTTGGAAATAGCCTTCTGTAGTTCTCCTAGTGTGATGGGTTCCCTCATTGGGGCAGGCGTATCTGTCTGTCCCATGGTTACCAGTATTTCTTTTCTTATCTCTCTCTGATGGTCTATGTTAATGGGTAAGTTGCTTTCTGAACTGTATCTTCTAGCAAACAAGTCTGCAGCTTGTTTTCCTCTGAAAAGTTTGCCGCCTTCATCCAATGTGATAGTCTGCCTTGGTGAGGAACGCTCTTCATTTAGAGACTTGACTAATCTCCAAAGTTTCCTGCCGTCTTTCTCAAGGTTCAGCGATGCCGTTTTAGTTCTCCAGCTTTTCCGTTTTTCTTCTAGCTTTGTTCTCTGAAACTCTGCTACAGCCTTTTTCCATTTGTTGTGAGTTTCAAGTGAAGGCTGAGACTCTGCGTCCTTTCTAGCCCTGTCCATAGCTTCCTGACGTTCTTGGAGTGTGCTGGACCAGTATGGTATGTAGTTACGCCGGCATCCTTTGGGAATGGTTTCTTTTGCAGCTTGTAGTATGCATCTGTTGAAGTCGTTTACCACTTCATTAATGTCTCTGTTCTGTACCTTGAGGGTAGACAGCAGCGTGTTCACCTGATGCCTGAATAAACCCCAGTTGGCTTTTTTGTAGTTCCATCTTGTAATGGCTGGGCCTGTACTGAGAGTTGCACTCTGGACAGTAAGAAAGATTGGGCGATGGTCGCTTCCCCTAGTTGGTCTCCTACTTCTCTACTAATAGATCCAGCTATATCTGGTGTGGAGAAGGCAAGATCTGGTGTTGAAGTTGTGTGCCATCCTCTGGAGTAGAAGGTAGGAGTATCTGTGGCATTATTGACTAGGATTAGGGAGTGATCATCTTGCCAAGTTTCAACCTCTTCACCTCTGTGATCCAGATGGTTATAGCCCCAGCTCTGGGAGTGGCTATTAAAGTCTCAAACTGCTATAAAGTTGGTGGCTGGTACCTGTATAGAGCTGAGACTCAGGGGTTTGTTGTTCGGACAGTAATAGTTCAGGAGTTCTATTTCCATCTTGTCTACCTTTAGCTGCAACAGCTGATATTCTGCTCCATCCATGAATGTTTTCCTTTCGTGTGCAGGAATGTTATTCCTTACAAGAGTAAGTACTCCTCCTTTTCGTCTATCTTTTCTGTCGGATCTGAAGCATTGATATCCCCTTATTTTAAAGGTTTGATCTGCTTTCAAGTGAGTCTCTTGGATACATGGTCAAACCAGTGACGATCGGGAAAAGACCGATTGACTTCTGGAAAGACAGATGACACTGGGAAAGACTAGAAACCGGCTGACCGGGTTAGCACCCCATAAGCTGTATTCAATTGCTATAGGACCCAAAAACGATAGATGCCCCCAGGATTCACCGAAAGGGGGGGGAGGATGATGAATCCACAGGCGCCTCAATGGAATCGACCAGACCCGTTACACGGACTTCGAGCTCTGAACAACGGCTGGAATTTCCATGTGCCTGTGGTAGGGAATTCTCTACTCAGAGAGGAATGAAAATCCACAGAACGAAAAAAGGGGTGTGGGAGGTCGTCAGGGGGAGATCAACAGCGCTCTGTCTCGACGGATAAGACGTTAGAAGAACGCAGCCAGGAGTCAATCCACAGTGCTGAGTACATTCAAGTTGATCTGCCAGATGATGATCTCACACACTTCTTGGACGGGAAGAGAGATGCAATAAAGTTTCCACCTGCCAGTGCAAAAGGGCTTTGGGAACAGCTGGACGAAGCCTTGGCAAAAGAGTTGGATAACAGCCTGAAGCAGCTAACTTTGGAGAAGAAGCTGGAAATCTTCGGCGACATAATATATCTGCACTGTCGCAAAGTGTTCGGAGTGAGGGAGGCAAGGGAAAGTAACCCACCACGGAAAAGTAGAAGACAAATTAAAATAGATGAAATCAGGAAACAGAAGAAGCATGCCCGAAAACTGTTCAAGAACGCAGTTGCCACAGAGAAGGAAGGGTTACGGCAAGTTTGGGAGCACCTGAAAGGCCAACATAATGCCCTTTGTAGAGCGGAAAGGTTGTGCAGGAAGAGAAGGAAGACTCGAAGGGATAGGGAAAGATTCTTTAGGGAGCCCTTCAAGTTTGCCAAAGAACTGTTTGAGCAGCCACGGTCGGGTACGCTAAACATCAGGAAAGAAGACCTGGAAGAACACCTTAGAATGACATATTCAGATGGTCGCAAAAATGAGCCGCTCAGCAGCATGGCAGGCCTTAAATGGCCGGGTAAGCCAGGAGCTGAATTTAACACCAAGCCCCCAACGGTGCAAGAGGTAGAAAGCATTGTCCAGAAAGCTCGGTGCAAGTCAGCTCCAGGTCCTAATGGTGTTCCATATGTGGTGTATAAAAGATGCCCTGAGGTTCTCAAACGACTGCTCCGTTTACTGAAGAATGCGTGGAAAACCCAACTCGTAAGCAAGGAATGGAGAAAGGCAAACGGAGTCTACATCCCGAAGGAACAAAATTCCACAGACATCAGTCAGTTCAGGCCAATCTCACTACTCAATGTGGAAGGGAAGATATTCTTCTCAGTAATGGCGAAAAGACTCACTACATACCTCCTGGCAAATGGGTACATTGACACTACCATTCAGAAAGGAGGTATCCCAGGTACACCAGGATGTCTAGAGCATGCCACAATGATCTGGGAAGCAATCCAAAAGGCAAAGTCTGACAGAACAAACCTCCATGTAATCTGGTTGGATCTAGCAAATGCTTATGGATCCGTTCCACACCAGATGTTGTGGCAGGCCCTAGAAATGTATCATGTTCCACAAGAGATTGCAGCAATGCTGAAGCTGTATTTCGCAGGGTTTTCTGTCAGATTTTCAACCAGAGAGTACACAACGAAGTGGATTGGCCTTGAAGTTGGAATTGCGATGGGATGTACCATCTCTCCGATACTATTCGTCATGGCTATGCAGGTAATCCTCAATGCGGCTGAAGGAATGGCTATAGGTCCAAAGCTCGGTGGAATGTGTCACATGCCACCGCTGAAAGCATTCATGGATGACACAACAATTCTGACATCAGATGAACATCAGGCCCGGAGGATGTTAGCACGCCTGGATGAACTAGTCAGCTGGTGCAGAATGAGCTTCAAACCCAAGAAGTCGAGAAGCCTATCAGTCAGGAAAGGGAAGATAGCAGAGGTCATATTCACGGTTTCCAACCAAAGAATCCCTACTGTCATTGAGGAACCTGTTAAAAGTCTTGGCAGGGTGTACGATGCCTCTTTAAAAGACTCGAAGGCAGTGCAACAGACAATAGAAATGGCAGACAGAGGACTACAGATCATAGACCAAAGCAGACTCCTGGGAAAGTTCAAACTGTGGTGCCTCCAGTTCATGTTGATACCGAAGTTGCTGTGGCCACTGCTTATATATGAAATAAGCACAAGTACAGTGGAAGCTATAGAGCAGAAGGTCAACAAGTTCATGAGAAAATGGCTAGGGGTACCACCAGGTCTGTCAGATGTAGCACTGTACTGCAAAAAGTCAAAACTTCTGCTTCCCTTCAAGTCAGTTGTTGAAGAGTACAAAGTTGGAAAAGCAAGGCTTGCAATGATGCTACGCGAGTCAGCTGATGACGTGGTTAAGTCCATTCAGCCCACACTGAAAACGGGAAGGAAGTGGAGAGTGGAAGAAGCTGTTGATGCTGCTGAAGAGTCACTCAAACTGAGAGAGGTAATCGGATACACACAAACGAATAGACGGGGATTTGGGCATGGTGACATCCGCTGGTGGTCCAAGGCATCAAGCAGGGAACGCAGAGACATGGTAGTTCAGGAGATACGAGGAGCTGAGAATGATAAGAGGTTGCTAAAAGCAGTGCAGCAGGTCCAACAAGGCCAATGGACTACATGGGAAGGAGCCCTGCAGAGATCCTTGACATGGAATGATATATGGCATATGGCACCTCTTAGGCTCAGCTTCGTGGTTAGATCAATGTATGACCTGCTGCCGTCGGCCACCAACCTTGTGAAATGGGGAAAGTCAGATGATGAGCAGTGCCCCCTGTGCCAGGGGAGGCAGACACTTGAACACGTGCTCTCAGCGTGTAAGGTGGCATTAGGGCAAGGACGATACACTTGGCGCCATAACAAAGTGCTAAATGAGCTTGCTGCGACAATAGATCAGGCAAGAATGAAAGCGAATAGCAAAGTCCGGCCAGACACCACAAATACATACTTTCTGAGGGCAGGAAAGTCAGCACACCCCAAACCGAGTAAACCTGGTAGCAGTTTACCATCTCTTCTTGACTGTGCAAACGACTGGGAGATGGTGGTAGACCTACCTGGACGGGGGGCATATCCAGAGAGTATCAGAAAATCGCGGAGACGGCCGGATATAGTGCTTCATTCTTCAGCAACGCTTCAGGTCATACTGATTGAACTGACCGTGCCATTTGAATCCAGATTAGACGAGCAACATTCATTCAAAGCGGCCAAGTATAGCGATCTGGCCGCGGATCTGAGACACGATGGATTCAGTGCAAGGGTCATGGCGGTTGAAGTGGGCGCAAGAGGGCTTGTGGCTGCATCAGTGTATGATTTATTGAAACTGTTGGGGCTGAAGGGACAGTCTAGAACAAGGGCACTGAAGAGGCTTAGCGAAACTGCCGAAAAGGCATCAGGCTGGCTGTGGAACAACCGCAATGGGCAATGGAAATCGTGACAATAAACGCTGCGGTACAAAACACCAAAATTTTTCTAAGTCCACAGCGCTGAGTTTTTCTGGTGTACTAGTAAAAGGGCTGCGACTCTGGGGCAACAGGCGATGTATACTATAGGGAGTGTGTCAGGTACAGAATTTCAGTGGCTTGCGGCGCGCAGTGGCTAAGGCTCGTCGGCTGCGCACTCGTGTCTCAGTGTGTGTCCTTGGTTGTGAGGGGCGACGGAACGAACGGAATAATTTGTCTTCTCTTTGTTACTTTCACAATTGCCCCCACGGCTGGCGTTGTGGATTAAAGTTGCTGCCGTAAGTGAAATGGGTTCATTTTCGATACAAGACAACAGGAAGCTGAGACGCTTGGGAGTCATGACCCAAGTGGGCCCGCCCCCCTTAGAGTGTAAAGGAGTAATTGGGCCGAAACACTTGTCGGATGGGGGGACTTCTTCTGATGATCAGATTGCTTCCTGTTGTATCGCTCTGTAAAGAGTTTCCTATCATAGTTGCATGGTCAAACCAGTGACGATCGGGAAAAGACCGATTGACTTCTGGAAAGACAGATGACACTGGGAAAGACTAGAAACCGGCTGACCGGGTTAGCACCCCGTAAGCTGTATTCAATTGCTATAGGACCCAAAAACGATAGATGCCCCCAGGATTCACCGAAAGGGGGGGAGGATGATGAATCCACAGGCGCCTCAATGGAATCGACCAGACCCGTTACACGGACTTCGAGCTCTGAACAACGGCTGGAATTTCCATGTGCCTGTGGTAGGGAATTCTCTACTCAGAGAGGAATGAAAATCCACAGAACGAAAAAGGGGTGTGGGAGGTCGTCAGGGGGAGATCAACAGCGCTCTGTCTCGACGGATAAGACGTTAGAAGAACGCAGCCAGGAGTCAATCCACAGTGCTGAGTACATTCAAGTTGATCTGCCAGATGATGATCTCACACACTTCTTGGACGGGAAGAGAGATGCAATAAAGTTTCCACCTGCCAGTGCAAAAGGGCTTTGGGAAACAGCTGGACGAAGCCTTGGCAAAAGAGTTGGATAACAGCCTGAAGCAGCTAACTTTGGAGAAGAAGCTGGAAATCTTCGGCGACATAATATATCTGCACTGTCGCAAAGTGTTCGGAGTGAGGGAGGCAAGGGAAAGTAACCCACCACGGAAAAGTAGAAGACAAATTAAAATAGATGAAATCAGGAAACAGAAGAAGCATGCCCGAAAACTGTTCAAGAACGCAGTTGCCACAGAGAAGGAAGGGTTACGGCAAGTTTGGGAGCACCTGAAAGGCCAACATAATGCCCTTTGTAGAGCGGAAAGGTTGTGCAGGAAGAGAAGGAAGACTCGAAGGGATAGGGAAAGATTCTTTAGGGAGCCCTTCAAGTTTGCCAAAGAACTGTTTGAGCAGCCACGGTCGGGTACGCTAAACATCAGGAAAGAAGACCTGGAAGAACACCTTAGAATGACATATTCAGATGGTCGCAAAAATGAGCCGCTCAGCAGCATGGCAGGCCTTAAATGGCCGGGTAAGCCAGGAGCTGAATTTAACACCAAGCCCCCAACGGTGCAAGAGGTAGAAAGCATTGTCCAGAAAGCTCGGTGCAAGTCAGCTCCAGGTCCTAATGGTGTTCCATATGTGGTGTATAAAAGATGCCCTGAGGTTCTCAAACGACTGCTCCGTTTACTGAAGAATGCGTGGAAAACCCAACTCGTAAGCAAGGAATGGAGAAAGGCAAACGGAGTCTACATCCCGAAGGAACAAAATTCCACAGACATCAGTCAGTTCAGGCCAATCTCACTACTCAATGTGGAAGGGAAGATTTTCTTCTCAGTAATGGCGAAAAGACTCACTACATACCTCCTGGCAAATGGGTACATTGACACTACCATTCAGAAAGGAGGTATCCCAGGTACACCAGGATGTCTAGAGCATGCCACAATGATCTGGGAAGCAATCCAAAAGGCAAAGTCTGACAGAACAAACCTCCATGTAATCTGGTTGGATCTAGCAAATGCTTATGGATCCGTTCCACACCAGATGTTGTGGCAGGCCCTAGAAATGTATCATGTTCCACAAGAGATTGCAGCAATGCTGAAGCTGTATTTCGCAGGGTTTTCTGTCAGATTTTCAACCAGAGAGTACACAACGAAGTGGATTGGCCTTGAAGTTGGAATTGCGATGGGATGTACCATCTCTCCGATACTATTCGTGATGGCTATGCAGGTAATCCTCAATGCGGCTGAAGGAATGGCTATAGGTCCAAAGCTCGGTGGAATGTGTCACATGCCACCGCTGAAAGCATTCATGGATGACACAACAATTCTGACGTCAGATGAACATCAGGCCCACAGGATGTTAGCACGCCTGGATGAACTAGTCAGCTGGTGCAGAATGAGCTTCAAACCCAAGAAGTCGAGAAGCCTATCAGTCAGGAAAGGGAAGATAGCAGAGGTCATATTCACGGTTTCCAACCAAAGAATCCCTACTGTCATTGAGGAACCTGTTAAAAGTCTTGGCAGGGTGTACGATGCCTCTTTAAAAGACTCGAAGGCAGTGCAACAGACAATAGAAATGGCAGACAGAGGACTACAGATCATAGACCAAAGCAGACTCCTGGGAAAGTTCAAACTGTGGTGCCTCCAGTTCATGTTGATACCGAAGTTGCTGTGGCCACTGCTTATATATGAAATAAGCACAAGTACAGTGGAAGCTATAGAGCAGAAGGTCAACAAGTTCATGAGAAAATGGCTAGGGGTACCACCAGGTCTGTCAGATGTAGCACTGTACTGCAAAAAGTCAAAACTTCTGCTTCCCTTCAAGTCAGTTGTTGAAGAGTACAAAGTTGGAAAAGCAAGGCTTGCAATGATGCTACGCGAGTCAGCTGATGACGTGGTTAAGTCCATTCAGCCCACACTGAAAACGGGAAGGAAGTGGAGAGTGGAAGAAGCTGTTGATGCTGCTGAAGAGTCACTCAAACTGAGAGAGGTAATCGGATACACACAAACGAATAGACGGGGATTTGGGCATGGTGACATCCGCTGGTGGTCTAAGGCATCAAGCAGGGAACGCAGAGACATGGTAGTTCAGGAGATACGAGGAGCTGAGAATGATAAGAGGTTGCTAAAAGCAGTGCAGCAGGTCCAACAAGGCCAATGGACTACATGGGAAGGAGCCCTGCAGAGAACCTTGACATGGAATGATATATGGCATATGGCACCTCTTAGGCTCAGCTTCGTGGTTAGATCAATGTATGACCTGCTGCCGTCGGCCACCAACCTTGTGAAATGGGGAAAGTCAGATGATGAGCAGTGCCCCCTGTGCCAGGGGAGGCAGACACTTGAACACGTGCTCTCAGCGTGTAAGGTGGCATTAGGGCAAGGACGATACACTTGGCGCCATAACAAAGTGCTAAATGAGCTTGCTGCGACAATAGATCAGGCAAGAATGAAAGCGAATAGCAAAGTCCGGCCAGACACCACAAATACATACTTTCTGAGGGCAGGAAAGTCAGCACACCCCAAACCGAGTAAACCTGGTAGCAGTTTACCATCTCTTCTTGACTGTGCAAACGACTGGGAGATGGTGGTAGACCTACCTGGACGGGGGGCATATCCAGAGAGTATCAGAAAATCGCGGAGACGGCCGGATATAGTGCTTCATTCTTCAGCAACGCTTCAGGTCATACTGATTGAACTGACCGTGCCATTTGAATCCAGATTAGACGAGCAACATTCATTCAAAGCGGCCAAGTATAGCGATCTGGCCGCGGATCTGAGACACGATGGATTCAGTGCAAGGGTCATGGCGGTTGAAGTGGGCGCAAGAGGGCTTGTGGCTGCATCAGTGTATGATTTATTGAAACTGTTGGGGCTGAAGGGACAGTCTAGAACAAGGGCACTGAAGAGGCTTAGCGAAACTGCCGAAAAGGCATCAGGCTGGCTGTGGAACAACCGCAATGGGCAATGGAAATCGTGACAATAAACGCTGCGGTACAAAACACCAAAATTTTTCTAAGTCCACAGCGCTGAGTTTTTCTGGTGTACTAGTAAAAGGGCTGCGACTCTGGGGCAACAGGCGATGTATACTATAGGGAGTGTGTCAGGTACAGAATTTCAGTGGCTTGCGGCGCGCAGTGGCTAAGGCTCGTCGGCTGCGCACTCGTGTCTCAGTGTGTGTCCTTGGTTGTGAGGGGCGACGGAACGAACGGAATAATTTGTCTTCTCTTTGTTACTTTCACAATTGCCCCCACGGCTGGCGTTGTGGATTAAAGTTGCTGCCGTAAGTGAAATGGGTTCATTTTCGATACAAGACAACAGGAAGCTGAGACGCTTGGGAGTCATGACCCAAGTGGGCCCGCCCCCCTTAGAGTGTAAAGGAGTAATTGGGCCGAAACACTTGTCGGATGGGGGGACTTCTTCTGATGATCAGATTGCTTCCTGTTGTAAGCTCTGTCTTTTTGCTGTATCCAGCCTGCTTGCTGTTCACTCCCTCTGCATTCCAGTGCATCATGACAAGTGGCACTCTGGGTTTCTCTTTTTCTGTTTTGTTTTGGTCAGTAGTTCTCCTCCGCCGTCTCCTGACTCCACAAGACGGTCTAGAGGGTCCTCCAGTAGCTGAGGGTGGGCTCTGTCGAGGCTCAGAGCCCGGCACTGCACCTGCCTGGTGGAGCTCCACAGGGCGAGCACCAGTACGAGATTTATTTGACGGTGTACTCTCCATAGAAAAAAAAAGCGAGTTGCGTGATACTGTGGTTTCCGGTGCGCCTTCTGGCCCAGTATCTACGACTTTAGCACCTGTTCAACGGGAGAGTGGGCTCATCCCTAATCTGTTTAAGTTCCCAGTAGTAGACTATTCGCAAGCAGCCTGGGGGTGTCACTGCTCTGCGCGGACCTTGTTTACCGAGGCGGCGTCCGAGCTCGTATGGTGAAAATATGGTTGCGTTATCTTCAAAACAGTCCTGTCTTTCCTGCCATCCTGCAACTTTGAGTTAATGAGTTCTGAGCTCCAGTCTCTTTCCCAGGCATTTTATCCTGGCCTGGCACGCATACAGAGGACCCCACTTCTGGTTCTAAGTTAGCAGTTGGGGATAGGTGGGGTAGCACACTGTGCATTCCCCGTCATCCAGGGGGCTCTCCAACTATGCAGAGCTTGCACAATGCTGTGCTCTGGTTCTGGGCTCTACCAAGGAATCCTCACGTCCTGCACAGAGCCACTTCCAGATACCCACCACCTGCCAACCCTCCATTGTAGAAATCTCCTGCATGCGGCCATCCAGTCAAGAGCCAGTATTAAGTCTGGTGCCCAAGTGATTCCCCCCCCCCCCCCCCAAGCTCAGTGTGCAATGCTTGGTTCTCATCATGTTGCAACACAGGGGGGATTGTGATGCTCAGCCATCTCTCTCAACTCTGCACCGATAAGTGACATCGGGGACTTAACTGTGCCTCAGTACTGGGAGGTCCCTTTTCCGGGTACACCACACACAGCCAATTGAGGCAACGGTCGCCGTGGGCGTGTCTTCAGTGGGGAAGTTGTGGAGTTTTCCTGTCCATGTTCTTGCACATCCTAACACTGCCCGCAAGACATCGGAGGTTTGGAGAGTGGCCTTCTCTGCTTTTTTGGGCCGGGGTGGGCTCCCCGGGCAAGTCTCGATGGGGATCGGGACGTGTCCACGCGCCAGTGGGCCCAGCATCGGCCGCATCTGATGGAGGACTTGCTCTGCCAGGTTTGAGTTAGTAAATTCCAACTTTGTCATCTTCATGGCATTGTGATGCTGGGGTGCCTGTGGATTTCCTACCGCCCCGGGTAGAGAAGCCAGAAGTGTACTGTGCCAGCTCTGGGGGAGATAAAGGGGGTGTTTCTGCATCTCCTTGTGATACGTAGCCAAGGTAAGGCTCACAGTGCTCTTTCCCCGCCACCAGATTGCCTGCTGGTTACGCCGAGTTCTCCGAGGCTCTAGGCATGTGACCAAGAGTTGAAGGCAATAGGATCGTCACGTCCTGAGTCTCTGTGCCTGTACGATGGGTTCCGATCTTCAGGGAGAAGTCCACACTCGTTCCCACTCCCAAGACTTGTTCAGTATCCATCTGGCTCCTTCCCACGCACAGAGGGCGTGTACGGTGTAGTGCACCGGTTTTATTATCGAGGTTTGCTCCTCTAGATCCGTTGTGTTTAGCCTGAGGATTCGCACCCTCAGTTACCAGGACTACCTCGAGGAGGGTGTGGCTCTTCACCACGCACAACGATCTTGGGGTATGAGAGGTTTTGCTAGGCCAAGAGACTAACACCGCAATGGTCGCTCCTTTCATGAACAAGAATTCACTAGGCCTAGGGTGTAGCAAGGGGGGAAACCCACTACCCACAACACCAGCACATCATACCCCCTGTCTGTAAAGACTTTGCCCCCAATTGTATATAAACTTGATAAGATCTTTCGTGGATGGGTCCACATAACATGACATGTTTATTCAGACGACACGATATTCATTTCATAGTAGTACATGCATTAATAATCATCAGCAAGGCATAGAACGTCTCAGTCAGTTCAATTCATCTGTACAAATCTAGCCGCTGTACTAGAGATGGCCTAAAGAGGTTAACATCTAAGTAATGTTGGCAAGAGGTGACGATGCTAAAAGTTGATAGTAGACTATCTACAATTCACGGAACTTCTCCATAAGTCCTGAGTCATCATAAATAAAGTGGCGGCCTCCAAAATATACATGCCACTTGACAAAGTACTTGAATCCTCTACCGAAAAAACGGGAGCTCATAAAACACGTCTGACTAGGACGAATAATTCTAACAGAAGGCTTCGAGCTAACGGTCTGCATAAATTAGTGCAGAACTTATTACGTCATAATCACCTAGTGACGTAAACCTTATATCGCGTTCACTTACAATTAAAAATGGTGCAAAAATACATCATTTTGGCCCCAGATATAATTGTTACCGCGTAGATTAAACTGCTAACAAAACTAAGTGTGGTCAACATGTAAAATACATTATAATCTTCTTTAACATGTAGTAAAGGCAGACATGCATTCAAACTTCTGAAAGAACCAACAAAGACGTGCCAGGTCAGAGAAGAACTAAAGGTACCCTCGAACAAAAAGCTGTGGTGCTGTGTGTCTCGGTGCAGCGTACTTTATGATAAAGGAACCATACTGCTAAGAATGTCAGGAAGAAAATGACATAGAACACTACCTGATCCAATGTAAAAAGTACGAGCAACACAGGCTAGTATTAAAAACATACTTTAGAAATCACAATATAGACATGACAGGTGATACGGTTTTAAATAATGCCCCAGGGGAAGCCCAATCAATACTTAAACGATATGTACACAAAACAAAGGAAAACATATAAGGTTAATAACAGTGACATATTAGTAAAAATAATAACAATAATAATACTTCAGAAAAGAAATTCAACCAAATAGAAATTATTAACAAACCATTAAAGAAAAACAAAATTATTGACTACTCATAGTGCAAGGAAAGACAAAGAAGTAACAAACAAACAAAAAAACAAGACTTAAAAAGAAGAAATACTAATATAAATTAAAACCATCAACTGCAAAAGACAATAGTTAGCTAAATACAAAACTAAAAATAAAGTTACATTAAATACCCTAATTATAACCAAATCTTAGGTTGAACAGGGTAGACCAAGATGGTGGGAGAGCAGAGGCAATAATGGTCAGCTGTTAAGTGCCCTCTCATCTTCCTCATCACCTTTTTAAAACAAACCAACAAACAAATGGACACCACGCTATCCAACAGCTACCACCAACCCCTTTACACATTGTCTCACTTCTGTCTTTCTTATCATGATGGGATTGCTGGCTCTATAATGTACAACAACACATTGTAAAATAAAGCATTACAAGCCATTTGGGTAACCTAAGGTGGCTATTACATATTTCAACTGCTCTTTAACATCATCATCATCATCTGCCTCCTTTCGCTCTTTGTGGAGCTTGGACCCACCACGGCAGCTGGTCTCCGTGCAAGAAGTTTGCACCGGAGCATCCATGTTCTCTTGTAGTTGTAGTTTCTGCAGAAATTTGTTTCTTATTATGAGGCTACTAGTCACATGCACACCCTAATATTAGCCACCTCATACGACAAGCCAGAAGGTGCTTTAGCAGCTATACTGAACAAAAAAGATGAGGATTTAACTTTTTAAAGTTTGAATATATTGCTGATATTAGTTTTTTTTTTTTTTAATTTGGAAACGCAGTTCTAAATTGTCATAGAACTTTCCTTACAACTAATCCATATTTTAATAATTATTTTCTAGTTCTACAGCGCTTGGTCAAATTTTAGCTAGATGTTTTGGCACCTTGGCAGCATCCTAAGACATGATTTAATAATAGAAAAAATGTTAAGGAAGAAAAGATGGTGACAGAGGCCATGCCTGTAAGACCTCCGTCTGCAAGTATCAAGCAACCACGATGTCAAAGAACATGGAAGTCCAGTGTAATTGACGTGGGAAGGGTAGATTTATTGTATTAAGCCGGCATGTCTTGAAAGTGACCCTGGTACTGTCTCTGCATTATTTAGGAGGTCTTCGTGCAAACTTGATCGCTGTGCATACTGGCAACCTGCAAAACTAATTAAGGCAGCAAAGACGTTTGGAAGTGTAGCCAAATGTACAAATGGGTGGTGATTGTGAGGAACGATTTCACAGGTCGTGCTGAAATTAATTAAGACAGCGAAGACATGTGATGGTGTCGTAAAGTGTATCAATGATTGGCGATGACGTGTCAGGTTTAACACGTCATTAATGCACGTCATAAAGCATTAGCAGTTCTGTAGTCTGTAACTTTTTCTTTAATTCTTTCATTCATCCATCTTTTCTTTCTTTCTTTCTTTCTTTCTTGTTTTTGTTCTTTTCTAATCTCTTTTTATCTAATGTTCTGTCATAAGTACTCTTAATATTCCATTATTGTTTCATTCATTCATGTTCCGTTAAGCTCCTTACGGAGCATGCAGCCACAATTGCAGCTGGTCCCACATGAAGCCTGCACAAAGTATTTACATGCTCTTGCAGCTGTTGTTTTTGTAGCAATATTTTTTACATGATGACGTTGCCATCCCCACGCAAAAACCTCATATTAGTAGCCTTGTACGACATGCCTGAGGGTGCAGTGGTCCCATTATTTCTTTGTTTCTCCGGAGACGCCCGAGAAGCCCGCGGGGCCATTACTGCTTAGTTTATTATTTTATCCTCTTGTCTTTTTTTAAAATCCAGTTGATGTCTGCCGAAATTGCTTTCATTTACTTATTCCCAAATTAATGTTCTAGTGTTCTGTTCTTCTATCATGTTTACGATCAGCTGCAATAAATAGTGTCTTTTTCTATATTTGTCTTCATTATTACCCTCATGTTTGAGAAACATTTTAATATTTTTATCTAGTGGTATTTTCTGAATTTTAACACTCATCTTCATTTTCTCTTCACTACACTGATCGCGACAAATCTCGTTTCCATAAAATTGAATTCGCACTATTGTACTTACCTCTATTCGCGAAGACACAGCATCCAGAAATACCACATGGTACAAGTCAAACTTAAATAGGTACTTGCGCAGAATAGAAAGATTGAAGTAGCATGACAAGATGACTAATATGGAACTGATGACAAGAACCAGACAAGCGCCAGTGGAACAAGAGATACGATGAAAACGTTGGAGATGGATCGGTCGCACATTGAGGAAACCTTGTTGATGGTTTTACAAGGCGGTTCCTTGTTCTGGAAACCCTCGGGGTAAAAGAGGTAGATAAAGATCAAAGAACACACGGAGAAGAGAACTGGAGACAGACGGGGAGGTGATGAAGACGGCATGGAGAGATCTTCAGCTAATAGCGCGTGACAGGAAGACATGACATAAGTTTGCTGAAGGCCTATGCTCCGGTGGTAGTTGAAAAGTGAGGAAATGAATAGAACAAACTTGTCACTTGCACTTATTGGCACTAGTAATGTTTTGTTCTATATACTATCACTGCTACTGGGTATAGAGCGTCCGATTGCCAGAGTGATTAGAGCGTCCGATTGGCAGAGTAATTAGAGCGTCCGATTGGCAGAGTAATTAGAGCGTCCGATTGGCAGAGTGATTAGAGCGTCCGATTGGCAGAGTGATTAGAGCGTCCGATTGGCAGAGTGATTAGAGCGTTAGCTTCTTGCGGCAAAAGTACCGAGTTGAAACACGGTGTCTTCACGCTCCAGTCTACCCAGCTGTAAATGGGTACCTGACTAATTCCTAATTGAGGGAAGGCAAAGGCAGTGATGAAGGGAACTAGTCACTCCACCTCTCAAAGCTGGACGTGGTGTAGTGAAGTCTCTACTAATTCCCTCCCCTACGTCAGTATCTGCTATGGGACAACCTTGACCTTTTTTAAAACTAGCTATAGTAATATAATTTATCACATCTAGCAAAAGCTTATTCGGAACATTGTCTCTGCCACTGTCACTCTCACAGGATATATATCCTCAATGATTTTATCATTTTAGTGCGTATACAATCCCTGATTCTTTCTGAAGCAATTATTTTACATGATAAGTTTGCCAGCCCCATGCACAAACTCAAATTTGTCGAATCTTGCCTGAGGGAGCAATAATCCTATTTCTTGTTCATTGTCTCCTCTGAGACCCCGGGGTTTTAAGGGGATAGTACATACATACATACATACATACATACATTCATACATATCAGAATCTATATTCTCCAGAAAATACATTGATATGTACTGACATGATATAATAAAATACAACATGGCATATAGGAGAATCATTAGAATCTACATAAAGTAAATGTACATAAATTCATACAGCGTTAATGAGGGCTGTTACCACAGCCATACATACAAACATACATACATACATATATACATACATACATTCATACATACACATATATTACAAATATTACAGCCTATACCGTAGAGGTGCCGGCAAACAGCTAATGAACAATAACTACATTGTAAAACCTACTACTGTAGACAATAATTTTCTTCAACGGGACCTTTTGTAAAGTCTGAAATTTTTCACTAGTTTGTAACTTTCTTCTTTACTTATCCTCAGGGCCGTCTTAACAGAACTGTAGGCCCTCGGCAAAGCAATGCACTGGGCCTCTAGAATCGTGGGGCCCCTGCCCAGTGTGCCCATGCCTTAAGACGGCACTGCTTCTCCTTACCTCAACTCTAGTATTTTATATACACGGTTTGTTGTCCACTGATGCGTTTTTGTGTGACTTTTTCCGTGACTAAGGCGTACGGCCGTAACTTGGATATTTTTTATCTTGGTTGTTACGATGTTCCTTACATTAACATATGGTGACATATTTTAATGTACAGGTGCAGTTACGAGCTTCATCTTGTTTACTTAAATTCAAGGGGAGTTTATGTAAATATGACAACATTTACATTGAGTTCCGGCTGAAGAAAATAGAAATGAAGCGAGGGAAAAAGAAATAAAACATGGCGTAAAAGAGCCATAGGGTCGTAAATTCTGGGACATTGCAATCTTCTCGCTAGCCTTAAATGTTCGACATTTAGTTTGAATAACTTTCCCTGTCGAGCACTCGTGATGTCTTCTTTCAAATAAAGAGATACTACCGCCGTGACCTGGAAGGAATAATTCACTCAATTTATCATTGAGAGAAAGAAATACCGCTGGAGAGTGAGAAAAAGAGAGCGAGAGAAAAGATATCTGGACACGCCATTTTTAGCGCCAATTGGGACCGTCTGTGATGAACTCGTTGATTAGGTACTTTATGTTTTTTTTTTTTTGTCAGCGGCTAGGTTGATTGGGCCAAGTCGTTAGCCGATTTGTATGAGATCTGGTCATGCTCGGAAATGTAATGCCGGTTCTTATCTGTCCCATTAGTTAGTGTGAACATTCTGTCCTTCAACGGGCGAGATAAGTAGGCTACACACACAAAATCTCTTTAAAGTGTACATTATTTATAGTTATGATTCTGAGAGAGCTGTGTGAGCATAATGAACATCAGACTTCACAGCCCCATCAAGATACCATAACAACTGCCATTTGTCTACATCAAGGGTGGTCTGCCTCATTTACGTATTTGGCCACAAATGTGGAGAATAAGACAGGAAATTTACCTCACTATACAAACATTTACAGTATAATACATTTCACGCACTATAGAAACGCAACACAAACAATTGAGATAGCTCTGTCAAACACTTCTCTGCTGTTACCTGTAAGACAAATCATTAAATCAATTGTTCAAAATTCATAAAACTGAAGTCAATAAGGTACTCGAAAATCGGTGAGTCTGATGAGCACTATACGTCTGGCTGAATTTCTGAAATGATTGCTCGGCCTCTAAATTGGCATTTATTCGATATCGGTTTGCTGACTTGATTTAGATTTTAGTGCAGAAAACGAACTTTTATTCACACAAGCATGTCGAATTGGAACAAGAATTAAAAAAAAAAAAAAATTGAAACCCTAGATTCTAATGTTGCTTGGTTTTGTTCAAAACTCCAGACATTCTCCGACAGGTGCATCCGTATCAAATAGCTGGAATAACTACTACAGACCTGTGGAATAGACCCAGACCACAATAATTAGCGGCGGAAGAAGAAGCCAAGTTAGCCGGGATCTCATGGGCAGAGCTGAAAAAAGGACGACCGGAAATAGAAATATGTGACAAGCAACAATGATAGTCCTATGCTCCTTACATAGAAATAATAATCCTTACAAACTGAAAATTGATGACGATGATTGATTCATTATGATGATGATGAAAAGTGTTCAGCCATGACTAATGCCATTGGCAGAACGACTTTTATAGAATTTCAAGTGTTCCTGTTTTTATAAAGGAAGAATGCGAGCTTTAGGTCCACGTTTTGTCTAGAAACAACTTCGTGACAATTCTAAGTTTTGGTTTAGCTATGTTGAAATTTCATAGACGGAACGTTTTGGAAGTTGACGCAGTTCTGAAACTTTTCAATTCGGTCAATAATTTCGTAATTTTTTTTTGGTCATAAAAATTGTTAAATGAAATAAAATTATGATTCAATTAACAAGTTTCAGCCTGATTTGGAAAATTAGTGAAATCCTTCTTATATTTTCATCATCATCATCATCATCATCATCATCATCATCTTTACCGTTCAGCTCCCCAAGGAGCATAGGCCATCAACAAACGTATGCCAAGTCCTCCTGTCACGTGCCATCAGATCAAGGTATTTCCATGTTATCTTCATCCCCTTCATTTCTGTCTTCACTTCTCTTCTACATGGGTCTTTCAGTTTCTCTCTATCTCTCTGGAGTATAACGCCACCATGTCTTCCGAATTCGATACCTTTACCAGCGCTCTATATATACTAGTGTAAAAGCCCATCATAAGACGGGAATTAAATTCAAAAGCACCAATACCTAACTGCAATTTTACTTATTCAAAAGTATTTTTAAAAACCCACTGTGCATCACCACAGTTCTATAAATATTTTTGTGCACACCGTCATTTGCGCACTTTTCTTTGTCGAGTGTTACTTTTTTTCGGGAGAGTACATATAAGGGAAACAATACAATTAATGTCTAACTTTCAACCAAAGTTGCGTCCCTTAGCGTTAGTGACAGAAAAAGCTGGAATTTTATATATATTGATAAATATTAAGTGCATTCCGGATAAGTAGAAGTCGCTGGGACCATCTTAAAATCGAGGAAGTTGAGGGGAACTGCGGTAAGACGTGGAGTACAATGGGTGGGTTTGAAAAAAAATCGAAAAAAGGTGATTCGTCTTACGAGGACAAAAGACGTAAGACGAATCACCTTTTTTTCGATTTTTTTTTCAAACCCACCCATGGGACCATCTTAAGTACTTCTGCTAATCCGAAATTCTGCTTATCCGAATTTTGCTCAAAGACAGACATTTTGCGGTCAGAATAAGAAATAGAGCATAAAGATATTTTTACAATTGCAACTTTTTCATTTTTGTATGCTTCCATTTTTTTAAAAAGCAAATTAACAAAAGCCCTTGGTATTTGTTAGTAGCAGGATTGAAAGTATCAAAACACTAAAAAAGGCTGCACGTCATATTTAACTAATCTCAGATCCTGTACTGTGTTGTCAGAGTACAACACAAACAAGCCCCATATATGTAGTTCACTGGGCCTCTGGGGAGACACAGAAAGAATAGGACGACACGCATGTCATAAGAGGCAACTCGTATCTGCTTCTACACACGGATGGCAACTTCATTATGCAAAACAAACCCCTACAGAAAACCACCGCTGCCAAGAACACAAGAAGTCTTTGATGCAGGAGACCTGCATGGAGACCTGCTGCATTGGTGGTTTTATGCTCTGTAAATAGCAAATAAGGGAAAAGATGAAGATAGCATGAAAATATAAACTCTGAATCACAAGACACAGTAAACATTCAGTTCGACAAGACACAGTAAACATTCAGTTCGACTTATAAAATGGGCACGTTTAGAATTTTTACCCCAACACCAAAATTAGCAGATGACCACTTTGAGAACTCGACTTCTGTTCTGGCTTTGCACTTTGAGATGTACTATAAATGACATCTCTAAAACTTCAAACATTCCCCCCCCCCTTCCCCCTTTCTTTCCCATTGCAGTATCTGCCATCTGGTTTGGTTTGGTCTGAAGGATTATCTTCATTGCACACGGACTACTCCATCAGTGCTTCGATCTCCTCCCTTAGGTCACACAAGGAGGATCTCGGCACAGTGCACGAACTCCGTAGCACAGGCGAGAATCCAAGTGTGTGTATATAGGAATCACACAATCTATAAATATTTTTGTGGTTGGTAGGTTTCTAATTTTTAAATTTTGCCAGGGCAGCGGCCTGATAGGTTTACTCTTTACGATTTCCAGCTGCCGTGGGATTTTTAACGTGCGCAACTTACACACAGGACCTCCTATTTTTTCGCCCTTATCCCAGAAGGCTAGGCAACCGATCTCACTACCCAGGAGACGTGGAGGGGGGGAAGAGGGGGGAGGGGTGGGGGGTTGACTTCCTTAGGACCACTGGTTCTTAAAAAAATTTCCATAAATTATAATCCCTCAACTGTGAATCGAACCAGCACCTCTAGAACTCGAGGCAGACGGCACACGTCTTACACTCCGACCCCTACTAAAAATCTGCTATCTGATTACCGTTTTATATATATATATATTGTAAACTAAGCGGTTTCTACACATACTTTTTAAAAAAAAAAAAGAAAAACGAAAGCAAGAACAACTGAGGGAGATTGATAGTAAGAGTTACTTCCCACAGACAAGGATTTCCGTAGCCTGTGATCGTAGCCACTCATCATAATGTCATTGTTTTCTACTTTTACTTCTACTTCGTTTGCTCTATCAAGTTACCGGTGTGTCTCCGACTGTGATAACGTTTTCGGTGGCAACCATTTAACATTCCGCGAGTTTGGTCATTCACTCGCATCTTAAAACTACCGCCCAACATCAAATACTTATTAGCAAAGTTTCGCCGCCTTTGTCAAAAAATTTCGCACTGTCACACACATTCAGGATTTGGTCTTCTGAGAGGAGTAAAGACAGAATTTCTGCTTAAGCGAGACAACATTTGAGTTTGGATTGAACAATTACTTCGACTTTTCCGAAAATTTTAGTTATCATATATCGAATTAACCGGAGTTTTTTTTTTAAGCAAAGCCAAATAGACTTTTGGCCGGTACTTGCACAATTGCTTCGACTTAACCGGAAATCGACTTAAGACAGCTCTGCTTACGTGAACTGCACTATATATATATATATATATATATATATATATATATATATATATATATATATATATATATATATATATATATATATATATATATATATATATATATATAAAAGGGTAAAGGATCCCGTTTTACACGCCCTATTGAGGCATACTGGGAATATGGTGTTAGGCCCATTGTTAAGTCCTTTTAACAGGGGGAGTAAAATGTTTGAGATCCTCACATGTGAGTCTAGTATGTTATAGACGCACATATGAGCGCATCTAAGTTAATTGTATGTTTAAGTATTTGCGTACAACTGTGCACTATTATTGAACGGTTATGACGCGATTTGTCGCGGTGATTTGTTGCTATTCAACATAGTACTTGGGGTAAATTATTATATCCTTCGTCTCGAATAGACATGATTTTGGCCAGGATCTTATCCCAAGTCTAGGGAGGGCACGGCCTTGATTTATTGTATGATCATCTGTGAGATGATAATATTGTTCCTTGTGCCCGACGTGCCAAGAAGATTATACTATGAATTTTCAGCCAAAAACGGCTCATAACTATATCACGCCTCAGATATAGTACCCTCCAGCACAGTGTCATTGCAGAGTTTCAATCGACCAGTGGTGTCGATTGTTAGTGCGTCAATACAACGCTTGGAGAGGTCGTTAGATCGTGATTGAATATATATTTATGCTCATGCTTTTTTAACATGGTTGTTTCGTAAATCCATGCATCATACAACTTAGTGGCCAAAGAACTTCCGCTGACCTTCGTATCGTAACGGCCGTCAAAGTCAATCAAAGTCCAAGTCGATTATGAGATAGGCCAACATATTTGCTGTCAAACTATATTATGAACTGTTCCTGTCAATGATATCAACGTCGTGTTATAATAAATCGTCTCGTCATGCATATCCAACAAAGGGTCCAGAATTTATTATTTACCAGTTGGTCAGCCTTACGACCCCGTCGTTACCGTTGCGTTTTGTCCTGTCTTCATTTTTATAACGAAGCGACGGCCCACACAAAACATTCGCATAAGTCACCCCTACCAGAAACAACAGCGGTAACAATCTGGTGGCCAGTGTGGGGAAAATTTCGTTTTGAACATCCATCCACTGTTGTGTGAAATTCGTATGTCAAGTTTCAAGAGACGTCAATTTTCAAGAGATGCCATCAACAAGCGTTTTCCTTGCAGTCTACTGTGTAACGGTCGACCTGTCTGACCTCTAGTGATCCAGACACGTACCTAAAGTGAGTGTCAACGTTGGACTGCTGCACGTTTTTTGGCTCACCATGCAACGCCCGAGACCCATCGCCGTTACGTTCGCGAGGACCGGGAATTTTTTTAAAGAAAAGTGGCTGTTTATTTTTGTGCATCTTGCCGCTATTGCATGTTTTAGTCGAGCCTTTCTTTTTATGTCCACATTTATTCTAAATGTTCTATGTTCCATGTGCCATGCGGGTTGGTTGGGTGGAGACCTACGTGGGGTACATTCTAGTTTCACACCAGGGCCCACGTTAGGCGTTCTTTAGGGACTTTTACAGATTTCCCACTGTGCTTGGTTGTCTGTGACACCTTATTGTTTAGACGTCACGTGCTGTTTTTATTGTTGTTATTGTAATATTTTTCTTCTGTGCCTTAGTGTCGTGATTGACTTTGTTTGTAATTGTCATTCTCCCCTGCCGCCTAGGTTTTCGTCACGTTGTTCTGGTGATGATGTACTTCTCTCACACGAGTGGCGTAGTAACTTCAGTACTTCATACAGTCTGATAGCTTGTAACCACGTACTTTTAGAAAAAAATAGACAGACAAAAATGCCTCTGTTAAGTACACTGAGTTGGAAGTTTAACAGGCTCATCCTCTCGTTGTCCACCCACCAATGTTAATCTTTCAGAAGAGTTAAATTCCTGAGTTTACACGGTGCAACTCAGGAAAGATGAATAACATTCACCAATATTCCTCTGGATATTAACTGGGACAATGTGTCTGAACAGCGCGAGCAATGATTTGTGCCTCAATTAACATTAACAAGTTACATAAATTTCACAAAATGATATGCTACACTTGAGGCACATATGATGTAGTCATCACTCATCCCTGCTCCAGTCGGAGTCTGGGGTCACCTCTGCTGCCGGGTTTTTCCGCACGACTAGCCAGAAGAAATCACCAGCGCTTGCTATAATGGTTCATGAATATACTATTTCCGTATGTTGAGGTTGCCAGCCTCATATATATATATATATATATATATATATATATATATATATATATATATATATATATATATATATATATATATATATATATATATATATATATATATATATATATATATATATATAACCACTTAGCAAGAAAATTTATTAAATTCACATTTGTAAAAGAAATGTTCACAACTTACCCCAAATTTTGGAAATACACAATCTCCCTGCACAGGTTTCAGATGGACACGACCAATTTCGGTGCATATGCTCTCGAATCAATTTTGTCTGAGAAATTCCTCTTATGGCGGTGTTCTGTGATACACTTGGCCTGGGAAACTAGTAATTCCTCTTCGACGGGTGTTCTGCGATACACCTGGTCTCTGATATTATTTCTCTTATGACTGATGATTCAAATCCTAGGTTTCCAGTATTGTATTTCTAAAGTCCTGGTCCCTGACGTTTTACAGTCTGTGTATTTAAATATGCGGGTTTGCTCTTAAGGTTTCAGAGTTGCCCAAATATTGTCGATATGTCACTTTTGATATAGGAATTCTAGGTCCGATCCTTCTCTTTCTGGCTTCTTGGGATTGCTCGGTTGAAATTGGGAAGCTGTCTGTTCTGTGCCTTTGAGCTCACTATATTTTGTCTCTCATTCTCAGTTCAAATCACAGATTGTGTTTCCGCCGAATGTTCCAATAGAATTCATTGTATATTCCGGCATCTTACTTCAAACCAATCAAATCTCTCTAGCACTGTCAGAGTGGGGAAGTTTTACGTCAAAATATCCCCCGCGTGTTTAAAATTAAATTTAAAATTCCACGCGTGACCTCTATATAAAACTGCATAATACTTCCGATGACATCTATCTGCCTCTTCACAATCCTGTGACCATGTTTTCCTTGCGTAATGTCTTCCGCAAGATGTCTCTCCATACAGATTATCTGTAACAATCACCAGGGATTGTCCCGCAAAAACGATAAACGCATCTACCACCTGTGATAAATATGCAGACAGGGCCCAACGGAAACGATTATCTCATAAATGCCTGTGTTTTCGTGCCTTCTTCAGACAGTCACACAAAAGGGTCGCCGCCCACTTAGATAAACAATATGGTTGTTAAACGAGGATCGTCTTTTATCAAAAGGTGACCCGGCTGATAGAATGAGATAAACGTGTTACGCTGACCGGTGATAATGACCGGGTATTATTACGATAGTCCCACCATTCACTTGGCGGAACATAAATTCGTCTGAGGAGTGGTAAACAAGATAAAGCCAGTCCTATAGCAGATACTTCCGTAAGGGAGTGGAGTGTTAGAGACTTCTCCCTACTAGATTCAGCATAGAGAGTAAAATAATGGTGCATAAAATATGCCACATAATAATGACAGGGGAGAGAAAAATAAAATATCACTCGTACGGGAATGTAATGCAATCCTGCCGGAGTGGACTTGAAATTGCACAACCGTATCGTCACAGTATGATTCATAACAGATGGTCCGAGTCATTGATGAAAGTATCTCAACAATATCAAACAATATAATTGGCCGACTGTGGCAACGGCATCAAGTGCATAAGTTCCGCTGTCCACATAGACAACTTATTATGATTCATCACGAACATCAGTATATCTACACATGGAATGATTCCTTATAACAATTGGTATTAGTAATTGTCGTAAAGTGACATCTGTATGGACAACAGTTCAAAATAGCCCACTTTTTATAAATTCAAAACGATAGAGATAACATAATATAGGGATAAAATAGTGAAGTTGTGTGAAACATCATCTCCCCGCTGTTAATATGGTTTTTTTCCAATTATCAATTACTTAATAAATGTTATACTGTCTTAAATGAGGAGAGGTTTTATTTGATGTTTAAATGTTCACCCCTGTTACTAATATGGTCACTCTACACTACTGTTACTAACGAGGGTTTCATTTTCTTTAAATCTGTAAAACCACCAAATGATACAACTGCGGTGGAATTACAATTAATATTGTTAATCATGAAGATCACTGTTACTAATGCGTCTTGTTACTAATATATGTAAACCTTCGCTTTAATAACATTCATGATATAATGAGAGTGGGTGTTTAGTTAATGCTTAAAACGTTCATGCGCCCACACAGAGCAGAACATAATAATATCACGCGAATGTCGAAAAAATCAAATTCTATACGACTAACATACCACCGCTACACACGAGATACTGTTAGTGAATTCAATCTGTTTGTTGACATAGATTTCGCCACACAGGCTATTTATGGTCATGCGTTACTACTGTCACGCCTACTGTTCTCCTACCGTGTTAAATGTTGTAGTGAGTGTGCGTGGGTACAATCACACGCCACAGATACGCACGTACGAGTCGTGGAACTACAGGTGACATTTAACATAGTTTATTGTCACAATACGTTAATATGAAATACACATAGTCAAACATAACTCACAACAAGGAAGTACTATAGTCACATCTCCACTTCTCAGAATCATTAGCGCTATACAATATCAATACTGGATCCTCTCAGCAACGGTCATCATCACCGTGCTTATATAATAAACCTGCCTCATCAAAGACGCTCTCAACATTGGCGCTCTAATATAAATATGGATCCTCTCAGCAACGGTCATCATCACCGTGCTAATATAACAAATATAATGGCCTCCTCAAATCACCTCAATAAAGACGCTCTCAACATTGGCGCTCTAATATAAATATGGATCCTTTTAGCAACGGGCATCATCCTCGCCGTGCTAACAACATAAATAATAATGGCCTCCTCAAATCACCTCAATAAAGACGCTCTCAACATTGGCGCTCTAATATAAATATGGATCCTTTTAGCAACGGGCATCATCCTCGCCGTGCTAACAACATAAATAATAATGGCCTCCTCAAATCACCTCAATAAAGACGCTCTCAACATTGGCGCTCTAATATAAATATGGATCCTTTTAGCAACGGGCATCATCCTCGCCGTGCTAACAACATAAATAATAATGGCCTCCTCAAATCACCTCAATAAAGACGCTCTCAACATTGGCGCTCTAATATAATTATGGATCCTTTTAGCAACGGGCATCATCCTCGCCGTGCTAACAACATAAATAATAATGGCCTCCTCAAATCACCTCAATAAAGACGCTCTCAACATTGGCGCTCTAATATAAATATGGATCCTTTTATCTCTTCAAAAATACTCACAAACATAATTCTTCAATAAACTCAGGAATTACTGGCCTACACAAATAATGGCCTCTATAACTTTTGCACTGCGCAGGCATACTCAAAACACACACTGTAGGGCCGACCTCTCCAGTCGGTGCCCAAAAACAGACTGCTCTTAGTTCACACACTAGTCCCGCCTAAAAAAGACACGAGACTCGGCTGTTTAAAAAACTCAACTCAGTCTCAATAATTGCATGCGCTAGTCACACGAGCTTACTCACAGCTCAAGACAGTTCAGAGAAAACACATCTCCGCAATTTGAACTGACCAGTGTTCGCCACGCTTACCGACTTGGAAACTTCTCGAACATACGAGGGAATTCCCCTATCATAATTTTAACTTAACATCAGCTTAACCAAGCAGCGTAACCCGCAATCGAATCTATTCGCTTAACATTTTCAAGATCACTTCCCCTTGCTAATATTTACTCTGTATCACCCGCCTGCAGGTCAGTACTAACTTTTTATAATTCGTCCTTGAGACATTAACGGTAACAATTTTGAAAAGACAAGGCGTAGTCGTTCTAAGAAAGATGGACAGAAGAAAGAACGAGGAAGGGGAAATGAGAGAGAGAAAAATGCAACTTTTGACACGCGTTGGGTTTTTGGTATCGCGAACCGAACGAAAGTGCGTGGCAATATCGTAGCATGTTTAAAAAAGACGACACAAAAACCATACAGTCCCCTTTTCGATCGACACGGAGTTCAAAATATATATCCTCGTAGATCTGCAGTCTGAAAGCAAAACCACACACACAGTTTTTACATCCGGTCTAAAAGTTGCAGTTTTGTGACGTATTGGCAGATGCGTTGGTTCAATTTTGAATGAGAACGCGAGTTACAGGCAAATAATACGATTAACGTGGAATATTTGAAAATACAGTACGAGCAGGGGAGGAAAGCAGCATAGGTGGTCGTGTCACGAGTTCGTTGTTTACAGAAATTTGAAATTTGAACCAAAAGGGGGCATAGAAGGATATAGAAGAAAAACTTAGATAATTTTCTTACACACTATAAGAAAGGACAGTTGACAAATACAATGACATTAATAGTTAAATAGGAGATTAAGGTGTTAATGTATCTTACCGTAGATAGAAAAATATGTTATTTGAATAAATGAAGGGGAAAACCAATAATAGTAAATATAATAAAGGAAAGAATAAAAATATAACCACTGTGTGACAGACATCAGCCCGATCAATAATTACTTTTCAGAATTTGAAATACTTAGTAAATAACCGAGATATTGGTAGAAGACAGACAGACGAACAGACGTATATCTTTCTCAGCTTGCCACATATTGGGAGAGGGGGAGGTAATCCCAAGTTTGAAAGTTGTAGTTTCTATTTGAAAAAGGACGCAAGAGGCATGATAGTCCCTGATTGGCTGGAGTCAAATAGACTAACAGTGGGATAAAAGACAATTTGAAATCGGCGTTAGGTGCCACTTATAAAATATATTTCCTACACTACTGTTGTGTTAAAGGCAAGAATTTCAGTACGATTTTGCCTCTGCTGTTCTGCACCAGCAAGCGATCTGGAAGTGACCATATTATCGCTAATTAAACTAATTAGTAGGAATATTTCATTGATGCGGTAAGAAAGAAACATTTATATCATCATCATTATTATTATGTATGTATTATTGAATATGTATGAAAATTCTATGGGTAGAGGCATATATATAGGAAAGCGCCAACATCAAACTTTGTGTTGTGTCACAAAGTTGTTAAGAAAGATATTATCATTTTGTAGAAAAGCCAGACAGGGAAAAAATAAAATTAAATATTAATGGGGAAATTGATGTACAGTTTTATGATGTAAGACCAGAAAACCACTGGCCGTCTTCTTCAGCAAGTCACCGTGTTTGCACATGACTTGATATAATTAATTAAAATGTTTCATATGTCAAGGAAAGTGTCAAACTGAAGTTTGAATGATTATCTGACCATCAATGGGGTACAAAACCAAATAAGAACGTTAACTTATTGTCGAGTTACCATGCTGATTCTGACAATGTTGAAAATGTTTAATAGTTAGGGATAGAGAGAGGTATATGAGGTATTGAGGAGGGCTTATTACTCTTATTCCAGGGTTTCATCTCTGAATCAAAGTGCGCCATTGGTCAACATATACCTGTATGTATATCTGCACCTGAAGAATTGAGGCAGTATTGTCTGTTTGCCTCACTGTTGAGAATTCAAGGGCAGTATCCTGACTTGGCAGTTGAAGCTGTTAGCTTGGACTGAAACCATCTTGTATTCCTGCAACTACCAAGATATGAATTTGTCCACGGGCACATGATACCTCAGATTAACCACTCACTTTTCCAAATGTGTATTTCCTAGTTCAGAACATGATGAACACAGACGTTCTTCCTATTATTACCCGTTCATAGGATCAAGATTTAATTGACACTTTTCAAGATTGACATTTTTACAGTTGTGAATAATAACAGACTCATTTATAGTTTGAATTAATTGTTGTAAATACATTTCATTATCACCTTCAGTTTTCAGTACTCCGGTATCCAAAAAAGAACTGAGATACCGGAAAATAAATTGTACAAAAAAAGATTTAACGTTTAAACTTTAACAGTGACTTGTTTCATTATTGTTCATTAATTTATAAGTGTAGTGTTGTCAATTCATTCCATTACATCGCATATACCCTAGACATCTAGCTAGACAACACTCACACACCTTTACACTTAACTAGGAGAAAATATATGACAGGTTGAGGTCATAGGGTGGTAGCAGACAGGTACCCTAAGAATATATTCATAAATAACTAACCTCAGGGGCTTGCACAGCTGACCTCACATCTGTTACAACTAATATCTATTTCTTTAACATCAAAACCCACCACAGTGATCCAATCTTCCACAGCTTAGTCCATTTCAGGACGCAAACTGTATATTTCACTTATTTATCTATAAGTTCCAATGGGAACATTTTCCATACTTAAAAATATACATGCATACACCTCGAATGAACACAGCGGAATAGCCCTTGTCGCTAGGCCAAACAAAGGCACGTCATATGCGAATTATGCATAGCGACAAAAGATGTGCAAACATAGGTGAGCACTACATTCACTTCAAATATAAAACTCACATCTGGCGTGCAAAAGATGCTCGCCACACTTGCCAAATTCCATATCACAGACCACTGGCTTAGCACACACTCTCGTATTTAAGCAAGAAACATAAACATGTGCTGAAGATGAAGAAAAGGCCAGGTAAAGGATCCCGTTACATGCCCACTGAGGCATATTGGAAACATGTCCCATATTTTCTTGACCATCGGCACACTAGGGGTGATGTGATCAGCATCACGCCGGCCGCCTTAACCTTCCCAGAGTTGCTCTGGTACCCAATTCATGAGGCTGGGTCGACCCCAGAGCCGTTTGCGGTCTAACATATGCCACCTCAACTGGGGATCGAACCACGGACCACCGAGCTAGGAAGCCAGTGCACTAACCACTGTGCTACCGCGGCTCCTAAAAATGTAATAATCGATTACAATTTGTTTTATCAAATAATCGATAAATTATTTTTACCGATTAATCGATTAAAAAAACGTTAAAATATCAGCCACACACACACACACACACACACACATATATATATACACACACACACACACACACACATATATATATATATATATATATATATATATATATATATATATATATATATATATATATATATATATATATATATATATATATATATATATATATATAATGTTTAGACAGAAGACAAAGGAAAAGAGATACAAAGACTCTACTCAGTCTAGAATCTCCGGCAGCTCACATATTCATTATTTCGCTCGAGTATGTTATTTATAGCATCTTTCACTCAACTAACAAGTCTATGTTCCTCTCTGGTTAACTTAAATAACTTTATCGTAACTATGAAAAAGCTTATAGTTATGTCACTATTGTGATGATATCCGAGATTTCACCGATCGAAATAGAGCATATAGTTGTTTCTAGGTATAAATTAACATAGGAATCACCGCGCCACCAAAAATGCTAGCTTTTATAACACGGTCTCTAAAGGGTAGACGAAGTAAATATTATCATTCTGTATTGAAAGGACTTAGAGAATACTAGCGATATGGTAGAATGAAGACATATATAGACGTGTATAGGGCTTCTTTACTGATGCTGGCCATATTAAGGGTGTCTCCCGATTTGAAAATTATTAGGTTAACTTTTCAAAAAAGACGCGTAGGAGCGGAAGTCCCCTGATTGGTTGCTTAGAATAACTAAGGAGTATGAATAAATACACTGAGGCCCAAGCTTTCCTTGCCACTTGCAAATAAAATATTCACTTGTGTAGTTATTGACGAATTCAGACAAGTTGTGCTCCTATGCTTTCGCTGTTCTGATGTCAGCAGGAGATCTGTGTGACCAATATAGCCTGTATTTAACTTATATAGTGAAATATTTCAATATTACGGGTTTCTGTAATAACCTGAAGTGAGCCAGTCACGTGTAGGTTCGAGAAAAGTACCAGTGTGAGGCCATATGTCTGATTGCCTTGCAGTATCCAACATCAAAAGCGGTTCCTTGATGTGAGAGGGCAGATGCATCTGCACTATTGCCATGATCACAGGTTTCTTGGGATTCCCCAAGAAAACATATCTACACCCCAATATAAGAGGGTAGATTGGTTCATATAAAGCTAAGCCCTGTGTTTTGGGGCCTTGTTAATACACAACCTGATCCTCCACGAATATCCTATTAAACAGATTCCTAAATATGATGACAGTATTAATCCAACAAATCTGTGCTTATTCTTAGAGGAAATAATCCACCAAAGAACATTTCCAGCCAAAAATCTTCATGATCAAGATATAAAAGACTCTATTAGTTAAACTTGTATTTGTGTAAATATATTTAATTAATTTTTGACGTTTAACTTCATTTGACTCACTCAATTATACTTAATACATTGTAAAAAATTTATCAGACAAAAATTCAATAGTGAGTTGTTAAATTACGTGTTAATTAACTTTAAAGTGTGGTTGTTGTTATTTTATTCACATACATTGCATATACCCTAGACATCTAGCTACACAACATCCATACATCAGTACATATAATTGGGAAAATATACATAGCAGGTTGGGGTCATTGGTGGAAGCAAGACAGGTTCCCTGACATTTTATTCAGAATTTATACTTCCTCAGGGCTTGCATAGCTGACTTCACATCTGCTACACATAATATATATTAAATTCATATCAACCCACCACATATATTGGGGTCTCGCTCCTGGGATTTGAATTTCTCATAGCACCAGCTATATTGGGTAGCTTGTTCCGGGATTTAAACTTAGCATTTGTATTAGGTCACTCGGTCCTGGGAAATTTATAAAAGTAAATAAGTGGAGGATTTAGTGAATTGGCATTGCTCATTGTTGTCCTGTTAACTAGAGATTAATTATATATTTTGGTTTATCTAAATAACAGTTGTTAAAATATCAAGATGGCTGATTTGGCCAAGTACAGATCTTCTGCTGTGCAGGCTGCGAAGGAAATGGGTATGGATGGACCAGATCTAGTTGCCTATGTTACAGCAGAAGTGGATAAATATATTGAAAGAGAAAATAGAAAGTTAGCTGAGGAGAAGAGGATTGTGTTAGAAGATGCTAGAGAACTTAAGAAATTAGAGGTTGATAGGGAGGCTGAGATCAAGAGGCTGCAATTGGAGGAGAAGAAACGTGAGGCTGAGAAGGAGGAAAAATGTCTACAGAGGGAGGCGGAACGAGAGAAAGAAGACAAGAGATTGGAGGCGGAAAGGGAAGACAAAAGACTAGCTGCTGAAAGGGAAGCAGAAGATAAACGGTTACAGAGGGAACATGAGTTACGACTAAGGGAGTTAGAGTTACAAGGCCATGCTCCTGATAATGGCACTAGCCCCTCCACTTCTGACTCTGTTGCAAGCCAGGTAGCCTCCTCATCAGCCATGGGGTTTCATCTGGATCCCTTTATTGAAAAAGACGATGACATCGAGTCGTTCCTTAGCAGTTTTATCCCAGGGACTTAGGGGAAATTCATATGAGGTATTTTCCAAGCTCAGTAAAGATGACCAAGACGATTATGACATTCTTAAGCAAGCACTATTGGTCAGATATGAGAAAAACAGTGAATTTTATAGGAAGAAATTTAGACATGCTAAATTACTCACTGGGGAGACCTACCACCAGTTCTCGGCCCGCCTAGAGACCTATATGGAGAAATGGACTGCTCTGGGGAAAACCCAAGATTTAAAGGAAATGATTATGATGGAGCAGGTTAGAGAGTCCATGGCTCCAGACTTGAGAAAGTTTCTCACAGAACAGGGTGCAGAGAGACTGGTGAAATTTTACAGGTAGCTGAAAGATATCTAGCAGCCCAGTCAGAGTTGGCTGGAGCTAGGAAGAAGCAATTAGAACATAATAAAGGCCCCCAAAACCAAAACCAATTTGATACTAGGGATCATAACCCAAGAATAAACCAAAACTATGATAGGCCCAGGTACGAACAACGTGACAGAAACCCGCAATATAATGAAAGGCAATCCTACAGACCAGAGGGAAAATGGTGTAAAATCTGTAGGATGCAAAACCATAATACTGTTGACTGTGGTAGGAAAGTTCCTCCATATCGCGCGGCATGCATGATCACAGTGGACAAGGGGAGGAAGAAACTGACAGAGAATCATATTAATCTTCAACATCCCCCCACCTGTGAAGAAGTGTTATGTAATGGGGCCACCGTTAGGTGCCTTTATGATTCCGGATTGGAATATGACTCAGTCTTGAGTGCAACCCTGGTGCACCCTGACCAGTATACCACAGAGAAAGTGGAGATACAAGGGGTCCTCATGGGAACAGCCACCATGACACTTCCCGTAGCCGAGATCAATGTTAAGACAAGGTACGTGGAAGGAGTGATTAGAGCAGCCGTGTGTGAAGACCCTAATTACTCGCTGGTGTTAGGAAAGAAATATGTGATTCTAGGAAGCCCTGTAAAACCTGTTGTAATGGCCACACTTCAGGTCAGGTCGACCCCTAGAAATGAGGAAACACCACCACTAACTATTCATCCAAAGCAGATGAGACAGGCCCAGGCAAAGGATAAATCATTAAAACCTTGCTTTGGCAAATTGCCAAACAGCCATACACACCCTAGAAAGGGACAATTTTATATGAAGG
Source organism: Oreohelix idahoensis (assembly GCA_024509875.1). Classification (NCBI taxonomy): domain Eukaryota; kingdom Metazoa; phylum Mollusca; class Gastropoda; order Stylommatophora; family Oreohelicidae; genus Oreohelix; species Oreohelix idahoensis. The sequence continues at coordinate 294,202 of JAMPIV010010764.1, forward strand.
AGGGACTGCTCTACAGGAAAGCTAGAGCAGGATCCAACAGGGATGGACAGCTAGTGCTGCCCAGGAGTTATAGGGAAAACGTGATGGCACAAGCACATGTTCTACCAGACTGTGTGCACCAGAAGATGGGTACGACACGTCAAAGGACATCTGTAGCATATTTCTGGCCAGGTATAGCTGAAGACATTGATAAATTTGTTGACGCCTGCGACCAGTGCTGCAAGGTAAACTCCACAGGGTGGAAAAATAATACTCCCCTGCTAAGAAAGCAGTGTGAAAAAAATATGGGCCTAAAAATAAGAAGGAAAGTAAAAGTATAAATAAACAGGATAGGGTAGACACAGTGGATAGGAAAACCCCTTTCCAAAAACAGTCTTCCCCAAAAATATTCACATTAGCATCTCTGCATATGGCACCCAGAGAAAACATAATCAAAACCCAGTCATCCCAGGCTCAGTTTGAGGCCGCATTCCGGGAACTGGCAAACATTAGCATTGATGATAATCAGCCAGAATTGAAACCAAAACTAAGTGATCATTCGAGGAGAGTGGGGAGCGGAAGGTTGGTCAGTTGGCCTAAGTTCACGCTCACCTCACAATATGGCTATTAATTTAGCAGTATAAAGGCCCCGGTAACAGAGGTAGTTGACCGGGCCTACACAATCCATTTGGAAGTATTGGACGGACATTGGATTGAGATCACACATATTACATAACAATGCTAAGGGCGGATTGATTTCTGATGCAGAAATTCATTCCCCACATTTCATATTAATTTACCAAAATTATAGTAAGGATAAGTATACAGTGGTGAATATGGCCTCCATTTGAGTGGCGCATTATAGAATTATATATGGAAAATAATAAATGGTGTTTCCACATTCAGTCAAGCCGGCGCGCAGACAAATTGTTGGCTGTAAACATTTCAGAGGAACATAATGAATCCCTAAGTTGCCTTTTTGATTGAGGATATTCCGAATGTTTTATACAGGCTGATAATGAGATTACTGGAACCCCTACATAACTCTGCTATCACCATTTTATAGATTATCCCCTCATAACTATTGCAAACTTGAGGGACATCAATGTTCTCTGGATATGTCATAGGACCGACTCAGTGAAGAGAAATGGTGAATAGTGATTGATATCAGCATAAGACAGACAGTAATATCTGCAGCTGAAATAGATTCTTGGATTGCAGAGTGTCTGGGGCAGATTTCTTGAGTCGTGCCTACTTTGAATTGACCCAACTGCCTTAATCCAAGATAAAATACAAGCAGAGTAAGCCTATTGAGCAAATTCGATCTATGTGAATCTCGGATCTTGAACTCGCTTTACAAGCATGTTCTTAAGTGGGGAGATGTGTGATGATATCCGAGATTTCACCGATCGAAATAGAGCATATAGTTGTTTGTAGGTATAAATTAACATAGGAATCACCGCGCCACCAAAAATGCTAGCTTTTATAACTCGGTCTCTAAAGGATTAACGCATAAAAACGATCGTTAGACTAAATGCCAATATGACGTCACAGACTTGCACGCCTTACCCAAAACGTACGATGAAGGTTAGAGCTATTTGCATATTGGGTCAAAAGTTTGAACGTGACATTGTGGTTTTCTTAGAAAAAGTGAGAGAGAGGGGAAATAGTACGGAATCCTTTTTAAACTATCGTCTGCATTTTCGAAACTGAAACTACTGTCCAAATCGAACGATAGGAAAAATAAAGATTAAAAGACGATTAAAATGCTACTAATTAGTTATTAAATATATCATATTCTTTAGTCTAATATACTATCTTACTGTAGAAAGAAAGATATATTATTGGCATAAATATAGAGGAAAAACGAAAATGGTAAAAATAATAGACAGAAGTGTGAAACCTTATGTATTAGATGACAGACGGTAGACGAAGTAAATATTATCATTCTGTATTGAAAGGACTTAGAGAATACTAGCGATATGGTAGAATGAAGACATATATAGACGTGTATAGGGCTTCTTTACTGATGCTGGCCATATTAAGGGGTGTCTCCTGATTTGAAAATTATTAGGTTAACTTTTCAAAAAAGACGCGTAGGAGCGGAAGTCCCCTGATTGGTTGCTTAGAATAACTAAGGAGTATGAATAAATACACTGAGGCCCAAGCTTTCCTTGCCACTTGCAAATAAAATATTCACTTGTGTAGTTATTGACGAATTCAGACAAGTTGTGCTCCTATGCCTTCGCTGTTCTGATGTCAGCAGGAGATCCGTGTGACTATTAATAGTCTGTATTTAACTTATATAGTGAAATATTTCAATATTACGGGTTTCTGTAATAACCTGAAGTGAGAAAGTCACGTGTAGGTTCGAGAAAAGTACCAGTGTGAGGCCATATGTCTGATTGCCTTGCAGTATCCAACATCAAAAGCGGTACCTTGATGTGAGAGGGCAGATGCATGTGCAGGTTATCGCAGAATTTTCGACAACTATATAAAAGCTAAGCCCTTGTTAATTCACAACCTGATCTTCCACGAATATCCTATTAAACAGATTCCTAAATATGATGACAGTATTAATCCCACAAACCTGTGCTTATTCTTAGAGGAAATAATCCACCAAAGAACATTTCCAGCCAAAAATCTTCATGATCAAGATATAAAAGACTCTATTAGTTAAACTTGTATTTGTGTAAATATATTTAATTAATTTTTGACGTTTAACTTCATTTGACTCACTCAATTATACTTAATGCATTGTAAAAAATTTATCAGACAAAAATTCAATAGTGAGTTGTTAAATTACTTGTTAATTAACTTTAAAGTGTGGTTGTTGTTATTTTATTCACATACATTGCATATACCCTAGACATCTAGCTACACAACATCCATACATCAGTACATATAATTGGGAAAATATACATAGCAGGTTGGGGTCATTGGTGGAAGCAAGACAGGTTCCCTGACATTTTATTCAGAATTTATACTTCCTCAGGGGCTTGCATAGCTGACTTCACATTTGCTGCACATAATATATATTAAATTCATATCAACCCACCACAACTATAACTGTTTCAGACCTTAAGAAGTGATGAGACGTAATCGCCAACGTCAGTCATCTTGAGGTTCAATGAATTACCTCATGGTTGGTATGATAAGCCTTTTAATATTATTACACCCAACCCCTTCTCCTGTCCCGGGGTAAAATTTGGCCTGGTGGAGGGTACATTTTGGTCCAGTCTGATCTACACAATAGAATACAATAGCCTAAGCTATTATATACCCTCAGTGTTAGTCTTGGTTAGTCCAAATTATACCGGGGTATGCCTACAAAAGTCACCTCTGTCTTAGTGCAGACTTCCTGCAGTGGGATCAGCTACAGCGGTGGTGGCTCCAGTAAAAATGAAACAATAATGAACATATAGTGACGAGTCATAATTCAGTCGCTAATTTTTTTGTAACCATCTTTTCTCCCTGCCCTTAACCATTCCTTTTTTCCCTTTTCATCCGCTCATTATCTTTTGAATACGCCCGCACCTATCGATTTTATATACCTTTGATAATCCTCATGCTTTTACTGGAAGTTGGCCATTAGTGGACCACTACTGTATAACATGGGGACAACCCGCGACAAATTGTCTAAGAGGGTTGGGGAAAAAAGGGGGGGGGGAGGGGGGTGTAATATGGTCTGCTAAACCGGATATGGCGTCTAAATCAAAGAATTTTCTGAATTAATAAGCACGTGACAACTTCTACAGATCATTTATTAGTATTTTTTAAATAATAATTCGGTATTAATACTGGCAATATCTTTTCCCCTTCAAGCCCAATTCTTTTTAGCACTGACCCCTGTAACCGTTCAGGTGGCCAGGATCTTAATTAGTCGCCTTCGTCAAGCCAAAAACAGTACAACCTTCTAGGTCAACTCAAGCACTCACCAGAAGAATTAACACTAACAAGAGAAGAAAAATGACCGATGGATGAAGAGAGACGTAAAATACACCCTTAACGGCCTCTCTCAACACTACTGGCATAATAGGTGCCCCCAGGAAGAAGATGAAACAGATACGACACAGCGTTGTTTAAATCAACCGAAATCTTTGATTAAAGCTAGTTGTGGCTATCCTACCATAAACTCCGAGAAAATAATTAACATTAGGGCAGACAGTTTAGCCAGATCACATTTTCTGACCAGGCACAAAAAGTTAGTGTGAGACAGTTAAAGTATTAATGATCTGGACGTTCAAACCTGCTAATCTCATACAAGTAGTGTTTGTAATGAACCACGGGCAGCGTTACCGTAGCTAGAGGCCATTTCAGGACTAAACCTTTTCAGGGCTTCATCACGCTAGTCGATAGATACTGTTAGTCCTTTTCAGGACTTAGTATGTAACATTGGACTAAGTATCTATCGCTGCACTCCAGTTAACAGAGTTCACCTATTTTTGAATGGCAAATGGCGCTCTGAAATAACGAACGGACTTAAGTCTAGGTTGAAATAGACGTACTCGCTACAATAAGGCAAAACCCGTTAAAAAACAAAACAGGATTCAGTTAAATGTACTTGCATAAATATCACGGAATTGCCTCCCCTGCTTTGCAGTAGTGCCCCAACAGTGGCCAAACTCAAGAGTATCTGATATGGGCCATCAAAGGTGTCTACTTTCGCACAAGATTACTCTTGTCAGAGTTGTAGATAGAAGGATAATGATGCTTCTATCTCAAAGGAATTTTCATAAGATATTTCCAAAGTCAAGAATAATGCTGCATTGGCAGGGCAATTGTTAACTTATATCGGTCCACCGATTTTTATGAAGAATTAAGCAATTATTAATTTCAGCTCGTTCAAGCCCCCATCCTGATTTTCTCGGTGGAATTCTTCTTATTATGGTATAGCTCTGTTTAGAGTGTATTTAGTAAATTGACTGAGACAAACATGCAGTACATTTAAAATGATTAAATCGACGTTAAATTTGTATATTTACAAATAACAGATTTAATAGTTATTTAGGTTTTAACAAGGTTTTAAAGAAATGAATAATTATTTATAAAAAAAGTTTATCATCACTGTTGTGATGAAATAGAAGTGTGTAAAGGAGGTAACTTGGCAGCATTTAGGGGTTACTTAGCTATCAGTGACTGTTCTGCTCCTTCTGATGGGTTGGTTCTTGGTAGACAGATCACGCTCGTCGCTGGTCAAGGTTGTAGGGCGCAGCACATTCCCAGAAGTGTCAGGGTGTCTCTACAAAGTTGGTCCCTCACCTTAAAGCTCAGACCACTGTTCCCTTCTTGTTCCAGAGATATTACCCTCAACTGGTACCACACCAACTATGGCAAAGAATAGAATCAAAACGCTCTCCTGGGTATTGCGTTTTCCGACACATAGTTATGGGTCTCTTTCTCCTATTCCACCATCCCATCTACCTCAGACTTTACCCTCGATGAGAATTAAACTTAATCCCTCGAGAGGAAACTTTCTTTACATTTAAATTGAATAGCTTTAAATTTACTTTACATTCCAATGAAACGGTTAACACTATATATAGAATATGTTTACATTAACATCTAGACTGTTGGAAAGTGTTCACAATATAGATTGAATATGTTTTCATTTACCTCTACACTGATTGAAAAGCTTTGAAACTTTCACTAATTTTAAAGTGAATATGTTTACATAGACATGTACACTGGTTTGAAAATGTAGATATTATAATTAATGAACATCATTTCTTTCATCTTTCCCTCCCTGCTCCATATAGAACTTGGGACTACCTATGCTTTTTAGGTCTCTGTAAGAAACTAGCAGTAAAGCAGTCACCAGCCCTTGCAGTGGTGGTTTGTGAAATCATCATTCTATATGAGGTTGCCAGCCTCAAATGACTTGGACATCCACTAGCACTTTTTACATATTAACTCTTTGAGAACGTAGGGGTTTTACGCAATGAATTTTATGCGACTCAGGTTTTTCATATAGTGTTACCATGTAATGGTCTATTCTTTCAAAGTTTTTAACAAATATTGTCATGTTAAATATATTTGAAAAGGAAATTGAATGAGGATTCTGAATATGTTCAGTTTATAAATTTACAAATTTTTTTATGAGTACAAAGAAGCTGGAGACAAGGAAGAAAGAAATTTGACAAAAAAAACAAAACAAAAACAAAAACATATCAGAATTACCCATCAGTTGTGTTATCCAAGATACAAGTTTTTGTAAACTACATCCATTTTGGAAATAAAACAAACATGGTTCAAGTTTATACTCTAAATACTTTTCATTTGGCATCAAGAAAAGGAAAGACACTCTACTGTCACAAATTTTCCGCGACTCAGGTTTTTCATATAGTGTTACCATGTAAGTGTTAGTTCTTTCAACGTTTTTAACAAATATGGTCATGTTATATATATTTGAAAAGAGAATTGAATGAGGATTCTGAATATGTTCAGTTTATAAATTTACAAATTTTGTTATGAGTATAAAATAGTTGGAGACTGGGGAGAAAAAAATTTGACAAAAAAAACGTGCCTTTAAAAACGGAATCAGTTAAGTTTATTAATTACACTTTTTATGAATATAAAGTAGTTAGAGACGAGGCAGAAAAAAATTTTACTAAACAAAATCAAAACAAGCACATTTCAGACTTACCAATTGAAGACAGCTAATCCATCAGTTGTGTTATCCAAGATAGAAATCATTGTTAACTACATCCATTTTGGAAATACATCACACATCAAGTTTATACTCCAACTATTTTCCATGATCATCTCATCAATAGCTACGTCTTGGTTTGGAGTGTATGCCGCAACAAATTTAGAGCATAACATTTGAACGAAGGGCTCTATCTTGTTTTTCCTTTCTGCAAGAGGCTCACAAATATGCAACATGGTTTGCAATATAGACAAAAATCTGTCTCTCTCCATCATTTGGGAATAAAATGGAGTGTGAAACATAGGCTCTTGTGAGGAGAAAAAATCTTTTATACTTGGCCTTTTGTCAATACCCATTGCGTGAAGCAGAGCAAAAATTTTTAGAAGCTCATTATCACTTACTGGGTTCCACCTAGTATATCTTGATCGTTTCACTGACGGTGTATGCTTCTGCACTTCAATTTCTGCAAAGCAGTTTATGCTTTTTAAAATTTCCTCCCTTACAGCTGATGATACAAGGCTTTCAAAACACTGGATTGGGGTAGATGATTTATTTAGGCCTAAATTTGCTGACACACCCGCTGCTCTTCCATCTTTAGGTTGGAATCTAAAGCTACTACGTGTTAGTGCACACACATTTTCCTCCTGCCATTCTATATTTCCGACACACTCCTGTTTTCGTCTTTCCCCTTCTTGTAAAACTAAATTAGGTCTTACTGGGTCTGATGTTGAAGAATCAATGTTAGGTGATGGAACTACGCCCACTCTTCCTAATATCACGCCCACTCTTCCTAACATAACACCTTTATTCTCTGAATCCACATCGCTGGAAGATGAACTAGACCTAGAATTATTAACACTAAAGTCACTACTGCTGTACCCGTCTTCATCTTTGCTGAAATTTGCTATTAAACTAAGAGCCTGCTGAGCACTAAGACGAGTAGGTTGCTTGCAAGAAGATGAACTAGACGCCATCGAAAATAGGTAACACAAATTTAGTAAAACTTACACGAGGTGGCTGATATAAACGTGCTGAAAGAACTCGACAGAGTGACGCTAGAACTTTCCCGCGTTGGAAATAATAATAAAAAATGGCTATACTTCCGCTTCCCAGTCATCTAAAACTTCTAACAGGGATGAAACGAAACAAAAACTTAGTTCAAAGAAAGCGACCCAAAAAACTGGCCTCCCTTCCTCGGAGCCTAGATTTTTCGACCAAGAAAACTGGCACATCGTCCTTAAAGTGTTAATATTCACATGGCAATATATACAATATTAGTTCACATGCTAGTAATGAAATATATAAAATGTAAAAAGTACTACTTACGCCAATCTTGACTCACAGACTGTTTGCTCAGAAATGTAAGTTTAAGGCACTGGCAGATGCCTTTTTTACGTGTTCTTGGGGGTCGTTATTTTAACAAGTAATTCCCACTAAGACTCCGTGTTTCAGTTTCCTCAGATTTCGGTTCCTTATTAAAATGGTTTTCCTTGGTTCTTTAAGTCCTTCAAGATGTTCCACAAAGTCCGGTCTGATAAATGGAATTCTGAATTCTAACTTCTGGCAGTCTGGTTTCGTCTTGGCAAGCGATCTTCACAGTGTCTTGACACTGAAACGTGTCAGGTTATATTGCCTGTCTTCCCCCGCATTTGTTTTGTTACGATGCTAAGAAAGCTCCAATAGTTTCAAACATGCGTGTTTAGTGGGCTAATTTACAAATTATTTCCGCCTGAAATAATATGCTTGATGCAAAAGGTCACGTCTCCCATATATGGAATGAAAACATCCGATCCTCTCTCGGACATGTTTACAAATAACTTATTATTACTTTAATATAAAGTAATGTCTTTGTAACAAGGTGTGCTGGAAACCATGATGTCATGCATGTCTGTCCAAAATGTCTTGCACAGACGAGTAATCTCGTTATCTGTCGCTTGTGCACACATAATCCGTCTCTTTACCATCTTGGCAAAGAACGCTCATTGGCCTTATCAGCGACTAAACAAATGCGCTGGGTAATTTTAGTGTTAATCTATAGACTGATGTCGGCCACACCAGAGATTAACGAACAGGGTTGTCGATTAATATTGCATCACCTGTCTACTCTCTCAGCAGGGATGGTCAGGTAAACAGACAAGACGAATTATTATGGAAAGGAGTGAAAGAACGTTTGAAAATACACATTATCTGCTACATAGCAGAGAAAGAAAGAGATGCCGACCATGGAAAAGCACGTAAATAGTCAGTACAATAAATGTCCAGGATACAGCCGTAGTGAAGCAGACATCGACCCAAAAATAATTATTTGACAATAAATTCAATACCCTGTGAAAAACGTAATCACAAATTATTTCTGACACTAGCTAATTCAGTACAAATAAGGTGCCGGGTTCGACACAAGTTGGCGTTACACTCCAGCCTTCTTCTTCTTCTTTGATCCTTAGCCGCCGACCGTCAAAGCAGTCAGTGGCCATCGCGGCTGGTGGCGTCTTGTAGGGCAACAACTAATTGATTCCACTTTGCTCGGTCGGTGGCCTTCCTTCGTACAGTGCCCCAACTCTGGTTCATTCTTTGCATCTCTGCCTCCACAGTCCTCCGCCAAGTTGTTTTTTATCGGCCTCTCTTTCGTTTTCCTTCAGTGGTCCATAGCATAGCTGTTCTTGTGATGGCATCGGGGTCTCTTCTGAGGACATGGCCAACCCAGCTCCAGCGTCTGCCAGCTATGATGGTGTGCATGTCCTCTTGATGGCTCCGAGTAAGCAGATCTTGGTTGGTGATGGTATTCGGCCAAAAGATTCGGAGAATTTTTCTTAGGCATGTTGTGTGAAAAGAGGACAATTTCGACATTTCCTTCTGTGTAAATCTCCAGCATTCCGCACCATAGAGAAGCACAGAAAGCACACAGCTCTGATATAATCTTAATTTTGTGCTTGTGCTGTACTGAGAGGACTTCCAGATGTTGTTTAGACTACAAAAGGCTGTTCTTGCTTTGTTAATTCTGTTGTTGCTGTTGTTGATGTCTCTGTAAATGGCTACCTGACTATGCTCTTGAGTTAGGGAAGGAAAAAGCAGCGAGGAAGGGAACTGGTCACCTCATCTCTCGATGCTGAATCTAGTATAGTGAATTCTCAAACACTTCACTCCCCTACGACAATATCTGCTGTGGGAGCAATTTCACCTTTGTAAGTTTAGATCAGTGGTCGGCATAAGGTAAATCCCGATATAGTGGTATATCACAGGACAGGGTTTGGTAGATTTCTGGGTGACAGGAGAAATGAGGATTAATTTTTTAGCTAGAGAAAGTCCTCTTCTTCTCCAACCCCCCCCCCCGGCATTTAAAAGCGTGGTGTCCCTAGGATTACAAATTATTGTTTGTGGTCCCAATTTCGTTTGATTTGAAGGACTATCTTCATTGCACATGGACAACTCAATCAGTGCTCCGATCTCCTGCCTTAGATCACACAAGGAGAATCTCAGCACAGTGCACGAACTCCATAGCACCGGCGAGAATCCCAATGTGTGTATATAGGAATCACACATTCTATAAATATTTTTTGTGATGGTTAGGTTTCAACTTTAAAAATTTTGCCAGGGCAGCGGCCTTAGAGCCTACTCTTTAAGATTTCCAACTGCCGTGGGATTTTTAGCGCGCGCAACTTGCACACGTGACCTCCTATTTGACAGCTCACATGCTGGCTTACAAAAGTTGCCTTTAGTTGTGAGATGCATGAAATTGGAAAGTGTTCTTGTCTTTGAACTTTAGTTAACATTCGGTAAAATATCTTTTAATTTGAATTTTCCACCACTTAAAATTACAGGATCTTTCTCTTCTTCTTTGATCCTTAGCCGCCGACTGTTAAAGTAGTCGGTAGCCATCACGCCTGGTGGCGTCTTGTAGGGTAGCAACAAACTTCTTCCACTTTGTTCGGTCGGCGGTCATCCTTCGTTCAGTACCCCAGCCCTGGTTCATTCTTTGCATTTCGGCCTCAACAGTTTACGCCAAGTTGATTTTGGTCGGCCTCTCTTTCGCTTTCATTCAGGGGTCCTTAGCGTAGCTGTTTTTGTGATGGCATCTGGGCCTCTTCTGAGGACGTGGCCAACCCAACTCCAGCGTCTGCCAGCAATGATGGTGTGCATGTCCTCTTGGTTGCTCCGAGTAAGCAGTTCTTGATTTTTGATAGTATTCGGCCAACATATTCGGAGAATTTTCCTTAGACAGATTGTGTGGAAAGAGGACACTTGCGACATTCCCTTCTCTGTTACTCTCCAGCATTCCGCAAAAAAAAAAAAAAAAAAAATAAGTTTCAGGATGGCTTCACTTATTCCTAATTCCTAAAGCAGTTCTTTGAAACCTGAAAACAGACGTGATTTTATCGAGACGTGATCTTTAAGGAGTTTCTAAAGTAGATGCCCACAACTCCTGTGTTGCATGTAGCTGGTTAGAGTGTCTACGTTTCTCTTATACTCGTGCCGCCAAGTGTTGTGAGAAAATGCACTCCTGCTTTCTGTGTTGTGTCTTTGGTTAGCGCCCTACCATTTTTTGAGGACTATTTAGTGAGTTATAGTTCTTAGTCTGTATTTATTTCGAGATGTCACGTGCTACACATGTTTCACTAGAAACCTTGTTTATCTAGTTATGTGTGCTTTAGGGAATGCTCTGAGAAAAATATCTTTGTGGAAACATAACCCACAATATATGTTTATTCTCCAAACCAGTAAAGACAGTGATTTAACCATAGGGGGTCGTCCGCACATGACGTCACGCAGTGATGGAGAGAGGAGGTCAACATTTTTAGCGAAGTGTGACCGATAGGGAAAAACGGGGTTAAATAAATGTGACGTCACAAAAAATACGAGTGAGGATCGCTTCTTTCATAAATGATATCTAAACAAAATTGATTTTGTGAACTTCTGTCCTCATAGAACCCATTTTAATGACAATAGTTAAGAACGTATATTAATATAACAATCTCAGCTCAAATATCAGACGTTTATTATAACCTTTAACTGGTTTAAACTGTTTTTTAATTGAATAATTCTTTTTGAAATAGATTGTTATTTTTTTCTGCACTAGTTAATACATTTACGTTTGATCTTTCTGTTCAGTATTACACAAAATTGGGGAAATGAGGTGAGGGGTGAAAGATATTTGTGACGTCACATAAGGGTGGTCCTGGATTTTTGTGACGAAGAGAGGGAGGTTAAAAAATGGCCAAAATTTGGTGACATCATATGTGCACGACCCGTCACAGCGTTAGGTAGTTTTAAAATAAATGTATACTGTGTTTTTGGTTTTTGGTTTTAAGGACTATCTTCATTGCACACGGACAACTCCATCAGTGCTCCGACCTCCTCCCTTAGATCACACAAAGAGGATCTCAGCACAGCGCATGAACCCCGTTGCACCGGCGAGAATCCCAACGTGTGTATATAGGAATCACGCATTCTATAAATATTTTTATGGTGGGTAGGTTTATAATTTTGTATATATACTGTGTTATTTCCCATGTCCTACCGAGGCCCAGAAAATGAGAGGACAGGATAGTAACACTGCACCCTTCCAGCCAAATCATGAAAGGCAAGTGTTCAAATATTGTCCCAGTGAACATTAACGGTTTATTGTTTCAAAATTTGCATGGCAGTGAAGCAAGACTACACTGGCGATGGATAGAACACACTCAAGGAAACCTGCTGAAAGTATTACAAGGCAGTTCTTGCTCTAGAACCCCCAGTAATCTGCGTAGTATAGATTAGAATGACTAGGATTTTAATAAATTGGGCGCGTGATGTGGAATGGGTGGCTCAAGGTTGTTCGTTGTATGGACATTGTGAGTAAGAGATGCATTTTTGAGAAACATAACGTTAAGAGTAATGAAAGACTAAGTTAACGACATGGATAAAATCATGTCTTAAATTGTAAACTGCATAACTTGAACTGCCTTTATTTCTGCTTGTGGTACTGAAATTTCAATATCTAACAAACTTTAATGTAGATTGTGTGATTCTTACGATGATTCATCAGAACTAAACATAATTATGTAGATGTTAAGAACAGTAGACTCAGTCTATCATGTTGACCAAGTGGCTATTGATACGTCCGCCGTGTCGCCTAGACTATTTAAAAACCTAAATCCTAACCAAAACCGTAATTCCAGCGTTTAAAACAAAAATGACACCAGACAACCATTGAGACGGTATCGATAGACACCTGGGAAACAGGGCGCCTTGTGCCTACTAATCTTGTTTTTAACAATATCATCGTCAAACGTAAGTTGTTTAGTTCATTCTTTGTTATCACCAGACTTCATAGCAGCTTTAGAATGCATTTTGCATATTTTTGCGTTAACGTTACCACTTAGCAGAATATTACAGAAACAAACCCTTGATTTAAGTTCAGCTGGTGTGTGCATTGAAGATCTTCTTACAGTTCTGAATAGCCAAAGAGATGATGCAGAAAATTTGTTTGCGTCAATTTGGAAATCAATAGAACAGTCAGCTAATAATCTTGAAATTGTTATTAGAAAGCCGAGAATTGCTAGACAACAAACAATGAGGGATAATCAAGCACCAAGCAGTGTGGAAGAATATTATATAAATTTATTTATTCCTTTGTTGGATTTTATGGTAATTGATGTCGACGCGTTTTTCAGAAGATAAGCTTAATGCGTTCCATTTAAATACTCTTATTCCAATCAGTTTAACCATTATTAATAAAGAAGATCTGCAAACATGTAATGAAAGATTATGGAGAAAATATGAGACTATGCTAATGAAAATTCAAATGAATTCTTTACAAATCTTCAGAGCAGAAGTTACGATCTGACAAGCTAAATCTTTTCGGCTTCTTCAAAATCAAGAAAGTGAGTTGAAAGATCCTGTACAAGTATATACATACTGTGATCGTGACATTTATCCTAATTGTCACACTTTATTACTCATTTTATTAACACTGCCTATCAGTGTGGCCAGTGCGGAGTTTCGGATCTTCGCAGATTAAAAATGTGGTTGAGAAATAGGATAATAGAAGAAAGATTATTAGGGTTGGCGTTAATGCACGTACATCAAGCTATCAACATAAACATAGAAAATGTACGTGACAGGTTTGCGAATTCGGGAAAAAAGTGAAAAAATGGTTTGATAAATAAATAAGTTATGCATATTTATATTATTATAAGTATTATTATTTTTTAGTGATTATTGTTATGTTATAATATAAAATATGTTTGAATTTGTATTAAATTTTGTCTCTTGTAGCTGTACCTTACTTTTATGTAATTATGTTATAAATAGTTATATTTTAAAAAATAAATAAAAATCAATATTTTTGAGTTAATGTATGGTAAAGTATCAACTTGTCACATTTTTTTTTCTTCAAAATTCATTATTTTGTTTTTAATTGTCTCAAAATATGTGTAAATAAGGAGCGGGGAGCCTTATCATTCTGATGTATCCCCCAAAGGACAATTCCTAGATCCGCCAATGGTGTATCCTGAGTCAGTATAATTATGAACATCTATCAATGTAAGTAAATACTGACGTCCCATATTTTTGTGGCCACTTAATGCAATTAAACCAACCTGCACCACGTGTCTTTCATGTTTGAACAAAGGGACACAAATCTTGAAGTACACCATAAAATCGTTTGGATAGAGTAGTGACTACAACAGACTATACATGAAGGACCAAGTACTGGACTGGAACCATGCAAAAAGGAAGGCAGCCGATAGTTTGGCGCTCTCTTTGGCTAACCTCTACACCTCAAGGTAAAAAAGAAAAGGCTAAATAAGTAAGCGCATGGAGTGGCTGAATTCTGAACGAGAAGTGGTGAAATATCACAGAAGCCAGACTACTTGCTCAAAGATACGAATGTGTCTTCCTGAGGTGATCACGGTAAGGAGACCAAAGACAAGATGGTGGTGAAAGATGAGAGGAAGTAGTTGTAGAAGAAAAAAATAAGAAGGAAAAACGAAGATTTAACATATAATGATTGTCGACCACGAATATGACTGTATGAAAACAATGTATTTAGTATGACTGTGTATATGTATGAATGAATGTACGCATATATGCATTCTGGGATCTTATTACATTTGTATATATTATCATCGTTACTCATCAACCCCCCCCCCCCCCCCCCCCCCCCCCCCCCCCCCCCCCCAAGGAGCATTGGCCTTCAACAAAAAAATACCTAGTCCTCCTGTCACGTGCCATCAGCTCAAGGTCTTTATAAATCTTCATCATCATTTTTATTTCTGTCTCCAATTCTCTTCTCCAAGTGTTTTATTGGTCTGCCTCTACATCTATTACCATGAGGATTCCAGAACAAGGACTGCCTTGTACTGTTATCAACAGGTTTGTGCAATGTGTGTTCCATCCAATGCCAGCCTCTTTATATATATGTGTGTGTGTGTGTGTGAGCGTCCGATTGACAGAGTGGTCTCTCGGCGCAAGGGTGTCAGGTTCGATTGACGGTTTCGACACGCTTCAGTATACCCAGCTGTAAATGGGTATATGACTTTGCACTTGAGTTAAGGTAGGAAAATTCAGCGATGAAGACAACTGGTCATCCCACCTCTCGATGATGGACCTTGTATCGTGAACTCTTCACTCCCCTACAACATTATCTGCTATGGAACTACCTTTGCCTTTACGTGTGTATGTACTACGAGTATATAATACTTATGTATGTACTGAGTTAGGTACATATGACTATCTTTATGCGTGGTTGTATGTGTTAATAGATGTACCACCTATGTACTTATGCATGAGCTATTTAATTGGTTTATATTTAATTAAAGTGTATGTCTATCTACAACCCATTTCCCGGATTATGATGTTACGCCCATCTTCTGCGCAGTCTGGAGACACAATTAAGACACATTCTGTAATAAAGCAGGTTTATAAATTGACACAAAATTACGGTCTGACACAAGCAGTCGTAATATGTGTCTGTTTTACATCGCCGATACCAATGTAATGATTGATCCAATAACACCAAATTTTAATGTACTGACACTGAACACACAAATGGCAAACGTAGTTGGTAATTTGGTTTTTTCATTTTTAAATAAAAAGATATAACCAAGCAAATTATAACCAATTTGGCCCTTTTTCATTTAAACAAAAATAAGAAAAGAAAAACGTACTGAAAATTTTTTGTTTTTAAAGCAGTCACCATATTTTTGGGCATGTTAGAGCCATACAATTTTACTGAAAACTATAACATAGAGATAGGCTTGCACGTGTTCAAGCAGACGACGACTGTTATAAAGTCCAAAATGAGCAGACGTGTCAAAGAATGGACGCGAACGTTTATCTTTCGCAGAATAGCATGAAGCAACCCACAAAAAGTGCGAGCCAGATCAGTCAAACTAAGATATTTAGACAGTAATTAATTTCATCCTGTCTTCGTCTTCTATGCTCACCATACATGTAAGTCAATTCCATAATATATTGTTTGTCCCCGTAATTCTGCAACTATTTTTTGATCGAAAATCCTGCAGTCTGTCATTGTCCTGTCAGCACAACTGCTGAACGACTGTCTTCAAGCAGATTATACAGGGTGTTTATAAAGTCGCTGTGCAGTGAATGTGAAAAACATTTTAGAAATTACGTCACGAATGATGCAAATTTACGTCATGACATTCTGTGTTCCACAATCCCGTGTGCAGCATTACACAACAAGCCGTTGTTATATTCACGGTTTCATTGAGGAAAGGAAATAGTGTTAGCCATTGAAAACAGGGTATTTTTGGTGGAACATGTCTTGAGGCCCGTGGTGGACATTTTCAACACATGCTGTAGACACAACTTCATCGTGTTAACAGCCACTTTACCGAATACAAGCCAGCCAAGAGCAGTAGTGTCTAGATAAATAATAAAATCTACGTCACAATTTTTTGGGCGTCTTTAAAGCCCCAATTGAAAACCACATTTCTGGTGACGTAGTCTCGCCCGAGCGTAAATTTCACTTTACGGCGAATTTATAAACACCCTGTACATTTATTCTTGACTGGATAGAAGAAGTTAAGGCACCCAACATTAAAACAACTTAAAACTAAACAGATCTGCCCTGCGCAAACCTTCAATCAATCAATCAATCAATCAATACCCTTTAGCTCCCCAAGGAGCATAGGCCTACAACAAACCAATGCCAAGTCTTCCTGTCACGTGCCATCCACTCAAGTTCTTTCCACGTCGTCCTCATCCTTTTCACTTCTTGTCTTCAGTTCTCTTTTCCGTGCATTTTTAAGTCCACCCCTGCCTCTCTTACCCTGGGGATTTCAGAACAAGGACTGCCTTGTAACGCTATCAACAAGTTTCCTCAATGTGTGTCCTACCCATCGCCAGCCTCTTCTTCTCATTTCTTGTTCCAGTGGCAGTTGTCTGATTCTTGTCATTAGTTCCACATGAGTGATCTTGTCATACCACTTCAAGCTTTCTATTGTACGCAAACACCCATTCATGAAAGTAAACCTTACTGAAAACATAATGCATTTGAAAGGATGTATAGGAAAAGTTAGGAGTGACAAACCTCAGCACGAAATTCAAACGCAATAACTCATAAGAAAAGACCTCGGGACCAAAATAAGAAAAACCCTTAAAATAATAATGATGGAAGGAAGGTTATAGGATGCGGAGATGTTACTGAGGGTGAGGTTAATATTGAAAGTTCGAAGATGGAAATGGGGTTAATTATTAGATATGTGTTTACTTCCTTGCTTATTTACGTCTACATCGATGATCATAAATGCTGGTATTTTATTAAGTAAGAAGTGGTATGGAGAAACAAAGGAAATAAATTATGTTTTCCACCTCAGGGTAATCGCATTCATAAATTGTAATCATCTACAAAACACAATTTAAAAAAAAGAAAAAGAAAAAAGAAGCGAGACCTTTATAATTACGAGACGTGCGCTCTCCGTTCTAAACGCTCGAGATAATTCAGTGATTGTTGTACTCGGCTTTTAGGTTGGGACAGTTATCATGAAGGAAATGATTAACACGAAAAATATGAATGAAAGCTCGCAACATTGCAATCAATCCATATAAGGAATAAATTTTTCTTCGATGACTATATTTAAGCATGCCGTCATAAACATGATTGTCAATAGTTTGATCATGAGTCGGAGGTCCGCATGAGACACCTGGTGTCCAAGAACAAAAACAGTGGTTTTCTTAATCGAAACGTGGTTTAGGATAACTCATTATTACATTGAGAAAACGAAATCTGAACTATTTTTGTAAGGAACATCCAACATTTATCCCCCCTATATTATACAAATATAATCCCAGATCTATATATACAAAATGAGTCTTCTCATGAGCTTACGACACACCTCGCATGTCGCCGTTTTGCTGATGTCACAGGTATAGATCACGCATCGACCACATCTCAGAACGGACTTACAGTTTGATCTGGTATTGTTCCTGCATCAGATCCATGAATAGAATGGAGGCTTCTATGACTCATGATCAAAGCATTTCGCGAGAGTGCGGAGAAGGATCAGGGGATTGGGGGAGGTGGAGTTAGGGATGGAGGAGTGATTGACGACACGAAGACATATATAGAAAACATGGATTTGAATAAATAAAGAAATGAGATGGAAGATAAAAATTATGAATGATGTATTCTCTAATGGACACAGTTTTAGCGTAAGGTTCGTAGAAATGACTTGGAAAGCACAGATCGCCATCATCACAATTCAGCTCCGCACGGAGCATAAGCTTTCGACAAATGTATGTCTAGTCCTCCTGTCTTATGCCATCAACTCAAGATCTTCCCAGTATTTTTATTTCTGTCTCCAGTTCTCTTCTCCGTCTGCTAATCTGTCTACCTCTCCTTCCTTACCATGGGGATTCCAGAACAAGGACTGTCTAGTAATGCAATCAGCAGGTTTCCTAAATGTGTGCGTCCTGTGTCTTATCTATTGCCAGCATCTCATTCTCATCTCTTATTCCACTGGCACGTGTCTGGTTCTTGTCATCTCTTATTCCACTGGCACGTGTCTGGTTCTTGTCATCTCTTATTCCACTGGCACGTGTCTGGTTCTTGTCATCTCTTATTCCACTGGCACGTGTCTGGTTCTTGTTATCTCTTATTCCACTGGCACGTGTCTGGTTCTTGTCATCTCTTATTCCACTGGCACATGTCTGGTTCTTGTCATCTCTTATTCCACTGGCACGTGTCTGGTTCTTGTCATCCGTTCCACATTGAGGACCTTGTCGTACCATTTCATTCCCTCTATTTTGAGCACGCGCCCACTTATGACAGTTTGTAGCTTCTTGGTTGTTTTTGTTGCTCTCCATGTTTCACAGCCATACAATAGGACTGACATTTGAGTTGAGGATTCTCATGTTTTGTGTTGGCCTCAATTTGCTACGATTTTCATACATTCCACAATGCAATGAAAAGTCCTCTTGCCTTCTGCATTATCCCCTCAATATCACCGTCTATCCCTCCAACTCCGCCCATATTGTAACCAAGAGACACGTACTTTACATATATATAGATAGATAGATACAGGCTATGATGATGATCCCTGTTCTCCAAGTCCTATCTAATCACCTTACGCTTAAACAGTTTCTTTAACCCAATACTTAATTATTGATAATTGTAATCTTCCCTCTATTTTATTTGTTTATTTATTCAAATCAATGTTTGTTATATATGTCTTCATGCTATCAATCACTCTTCCAACCATAAACTCCCCCTCACTGTCGTGAGAAATTCTAATCCACATCTATAAATTAAAAAGTAAATGTAAAGCCTAACGAATTAATTCAATAAAAGGAAAGAAGAATGGTAAAAGAACAGTGCGGTCACAATAGCGTACGCCTGTGTTATAGAACGTCATACTAGCTAAACAAGAAAACCCATTTTTATGCTCCGTCTGCATAATTGTAACGCTTTCACGTTTGCTAAGTAAAGCCTACTGCATAAAATACACGCGTTTCTAAAAATAAAACTGGTACTGTGTTTCTTAGAAAACCTTGAGATAGACACACTGCGTAATGACCTAGATTAATATTACATTAATGTCATTTTATGCACTACGTAAACTAAAAGACAGACGGGCTTAGAAGAGAGAGAGAGAGAGAGAGAGAGAGAGAGAGAGAGAGATGTACGGAGGAACGCATGCAATACTACCACGTCGTCTCGCGATATGAAATTAATGCCACCCCACGCGAAAGGCATGCAGGCTTGCTTTTTTTCAAATAAACAGTGACAAAAAACACTACCAATACGAGGTAAGGTTTTAAAAAACATGTTTAATGCTTATTAGGAAACATGACACAATACTGTTTTATGTCTGAAATCCTGACATTAGCCTGACAGTACAGAAGACACCCCATCGTATAGAAGTGAACGGGTGGTAGAAGAAAATACATATTTTGAACGCAGCCACTTAGCTCCATTAAACTTATATATTTGGGTGCCTTAGGACTTGCTGACAAAGAATATGTTAGGTGTTAAGCAAATAGTCTAATAATTAACAAATTATAGCCAAAATATTATAGTGGTGTTGTCTGACAACACAGGATCATATTTGCTCATAATGGCGTGTTTGGACACTGCTTTAGAGGAAATGAGGCCACCACGTTAAATCCGATTTGATTGGCTAGAATTATATGTAAGGCGAAACATGATTAGTCGACTGCTAATACTATTTTTGGTTGTTAATGGAAACGATAGGAAGGGTACATTTTTCAAATGCTTTTGTAAACATGGCCTCATTGGCTAGACCATTTGATATAGTCAATTAGGAGCGTCAGTTCAGTGCCACTTTTGAAAATAAACTTTGTAGAAGCAAGTGCAATGAGAACCAGCTCATATTTTTCTAATAAAAGCCTGGGACAGAGGCAGATCGGAATTGTGCCATAACTCATCGCCAGTCAACGTACTTGTTTAATATTTTCTTGAAGTGTGGTAAGCTAGACATATTTGATATCTTTTAGATGAAAATTGAATGTGAATTGATAATTTATGTCTGTATGTGTGTGGTTCAGTAACAAACATGAGGCAAAGCCTAGATATTGCTCTACCATGAACAAAACTTGTTGGAGAGGAGTAAAACTGCATGGGATTGCCAAATAGTACTATGACACCTATCTTATTGAATAGAAGGAATTAATGCTGGAATTGCAGAGGCATTGTAGCCATTAGGGAGAGGAATACTGGTGTATATTGTTTCATGAGAAGCTAGCAGTTGGCCTTCCGCGCTGAACTCTGTGTTTGTTATGTATTGTGCTTCAGTGTGGAAATAGATTATAAATTAGTTCTGAAGTAGGAGGTACAACCTTCTTGTTTCAGGGACCGTGGTACTAAAGTATTAAAGCAGCACCTGGTCTGAGTTGTGCTGAATCCAGAGGCTGGTAGCATACTCCTTGGTCAAGATATCGACCAGTGTTGTTTCTCAAGAAAACTGTGAAGCAAGCGAGCAGAGGAGTCAGTTATCCTGCCGCCCACACAGAAGTTAAGATTTCGTTGGCCAGAGCAGCTCAATCTTGTGTATACCCCCCTCTAAAATTGACTGTACATTAAATCAAGAGGGACAATTATTTGTTTCAAATAAAAGAAACTGTGAACCTTTCCAATATTATTTCCACCAGAAACAAACACTTGAAGTCATGATGACAAACAACAACCTAGCTTGAAAAGCCAGTATTACCTCATAGTACTACATCCACAACTTACACACATATTGTAATAATAATATATGTCAATACAAAGATCCTATCTATAAATTGTGTACATACAACTTGTGATTACATTTGATTGTGATTCCTGGTTCACTTTGTAGTTGAATCAGAATATCTATTATTGAAAGGAATTAATACATATTTTAAAAGTTAACACTTGACTTATTAAGATAGTCTTATAGAGTGTTCTATGTATGTGAGTGTCACACACTTATTAGATACAGATACCTTCACAGCTGATCTCAGTCAGTACATTAAGTCCCCTATAAATATTTATATCATCCCACTTTACCACTGATAAAGAATGAAAGATTGATTCATGGTGGGTTCATTACTGATAAGTGTTATATAAGTGTAAATAAGTGTAAGTCAATTAGTGGTAGGTTCATGTGGTAATGGACGATAGATGATTCTTGAATATCAACGCCACACAGGCACCACTGACACTTACTTACTGTAATGTTTAGGACAGGATAATCCTGGTCTATTTATATTTATGTATACGCCCACACAGAGCTACATTATATAAATATTGGTTGCTGCTGTCACTATGCCTTGACTATTCAAAGTAGGTGTGTATTGGTGCATTCTTTCGTCACAGCACAGTAACACACATAGAAGCCATGTAGCGTAGAACGACTGGTGATGGTTAATGAACAGTTTTATTAACGCTACACACACAGTCACGATGACACAGACGAAAATTACGCATACAGTACAAAGCATAGGTAAGTCAAATCATAAGTTCAAAACACCCCACAGAGCTCCATTATAAATCGTGGTGCACTTCTCATCGAACATGCACAATAGCAAAATCCCTCAAAGACTGCCTTCACCGCAGTTATAAATATGGCCTCATCACTTATAGCATAATGGTGCACTTCTCATTGAAGATGACCATCACGATTTTCCTCAAAGGACTACGTCCTCCCTTCTCCACCAAGGCTGCTCCCCGGCAGTTGAATAATCATCGTCAGCTATATACTCTTAAGGCCTAATCATAAATAGTGGTGCACTTCTCATCGAACATGCACAATAGCAAAAACCCTCAAAGACTGCCTTCACCGCAGTTATAAATATGGCCTTATAAAGTCGATAAGTCTCCGACTCTTAAATGTCTTCTTCCTAGAGCTCAGTTACAGAATAATAGTGCATTCCTCATCGAACGTGCACAATAGGTAAATCCCTCAAGGACTGCCTTCATAATAGCATCCCAATAGCTCCATAAACATCTTACTGCAGTTAATTCAAATGCGGCCTGTACGAAATCCTGGCCTTCAAAGCAATGTCCTTCAAATCTCGGACTCTTTATAGCACTTTTGGTGCACTTCTCATAGAACGTGCACCAACGTCTATCTTCACATAAAGCTGCTCCACGGCAGTATAATCATCATCAGCGCTATCTCTTAGAGCTCACAATAAATAGTGGTGCACTTCTCATAGAACGTGCACAGTGCAAACTCTCATAAGCTGCATCCACTGCAGTCATAAATATCAAAGTACATACCTTCAAAATAACCTAACACATGGAAGAATACATATGCAGGAAGAATATTCAGCTACAGGCCTGTGCCAAAAAAGTCTCCACCGAGACACACATTGAAAAAACACTATACCATTTTCACCGAACACTGGTCGGGAACACACACTTAGAAAAACACCTTCGTTGACTTCACTCTGTCAACGCCAGAACCCAACTGCAAGCGGTCACAAAAACTCCCGCCTAAACAGTCACGGGACTTCGCAGTTCACCACCGCTCAGTCCCTTCCACGGACTAGCCGTGCGAACTATTTACAGTTCTAACAATACAGACCAGCGCTCATGACGCTATCTGTACACTATGACCTCTATCAATATTTGTTAACCCAATTCATCGTTAATCAAGTATACAAGCGATGTAACCCTTAGTTTACTGTGACCAACCCATATACAAAGTATCACCTCCCTTTTTAACCTTAACATCTTACCACCACCCCCGGAGAAAAAATGCTTTATCATTTTTTAAACAAAAACTACATCAATGAAAAATGAGGGGTCAGCTAAACTCTAAAATACTCATACAAAAATTAGCTTATGTTAAGGTTATAATAATACATCGACAAAAAATATAAGTAAGTGTACAATAAAACAAATTATGCACAATAATTTGCTAAGTACATTAAATAAACAGTTTCAAACAAAGTTAACTATGATCACTGTAGAGCAAGTAGTATACAATAAATAGAAAGTAACAGACAAGAGGCATGATCAACATCAAAAATCAGCAATGAAATCAATATAGTAACAAAGATCCATAATCCCATTTGATAACAATCAAGTAAATCAAATCCTTACATTCAACTAGATAAAACCGACATAAAAACTACCTCATACCAAACCATATAATTAACATAACAATCCTGAAGAAGGAAGTATAAGAAGTATAAGAAGTAAACGTATACAAATAGAATTAAGTGACACCAAGATGAAACATAGAAGCATCACGAAAGTATAAACTGCTTCAAAAGAAATGAAGTGAAACGAAGAATCATCCGAAAAGAAAGAAGAAAATTCAAGAAATGAATGTATAGAATAAGTAGTAATACATCCTAATAACTATCTAAACAAACATTGTATTGTAAACAAATACAATCATGACAGAAAATCATCGAACAGAAAGACATAGTATATATATATATTAAACACTAACGAAGGATATAACTAGATAATGCATAATAAATAATTTAACCAAATTGCAACACTTATTCATAATAAAATGAAATATCACAGGCATCACACACAAAAAAGTGTGATTTGTAAAAACACAAATATCACAATCTCAAAAGAAAAAAAAAATTATTATCTCTTTCTCTCTTTTTTTTTTTTTTAAATGTGGACATATCAATATATTAAGCACTGGACACATAAAAAATACAATACTTTCACAAAGAAAACAAATACATTTTCCAAAATTACAATACAAAAAAGTTTCTTAACATTAAGTTAAATAAAAATAGTATTTTAAATTTTTACAAGTTTCAACCACTAATTAACAAATCAAAAGTGAAACGAGCTTTTAACAAAATGTGAGACATAAAAAAAAATATTCACATCTCTAAGTAAACACAACTGAGCACCTATAAAACCACACTATTAACATCATACCAACTTGCACATATAAACATAACATTATTTCTCATGAAAAAGTGTTTAAGTCAGACTACTAAATTCTTCAAACAAATAATAGTATCTGCTATCTCTGACAATTCTACATATTATAATTTAGTTCCAAAATAACATTTCACAACACAACAATTTCTTCATATAACCTCTGTATAAGGTAATATATTAACTAAACATGTAGTCCGATACGAAAAAGAAAAAACAAATTTAGAAAGCAAAAAAAAAAATTCTCTAAAAGCGACTAACGCATAGTCACAACCAATGAGTTGTGCTTAGGGCTGACAATCTCATTATGCATAAAACTATCACAACAATTCGTCCTGCAGAATCATATCAATGTTTTGATGTATCAATTTCACAACAGACCACATATGGTCAAACATAATATGAGCAAATGAAATAGTCTTCAGACTAGTGTATGTAAATACAAAAAATCCATAATTTCATCAACAACAAAAAATAACAATCAAAGACAAGTCAATACAAAATGAAATGTTACAATTCATTACAATGATAATACGTACAATATTTATCAACAATACAATTATGTAAATAACAAGATAGAGTACAAATAATGCATAAATATGGACATACACAATATCCAATTAAACATTATACAATACAATCATATTATACTATACAATAATACATTATCCTAGAAAAATCAAGTATAAGAAACATTGTAGTAATCTTGAATCAATTCCTAAAGAGAAAAAAAATAGGTTACAACTCCGGTGTAGTATTCTGTAAACCGCACGGGATGACATCAAATAATACAAGGTCAACAAACTGGCTGGGTTACGCTTGATTGCACACGGTAGTAAGGTAACAAACATTTCTGTCACAGGTAAAGGAAAAACAGGCACGCTGACCTTTATCGCACAGCTGCTACTGTTTGAAAAATACAAATGAAAATCTTCATTTTAATCAACTGTAAGATTATCATGAAAAACGGATAGGTTAAACACACAATTACCTATGAAAACATCTGGTTTCCATATGATGTCACCAACTCTTCGTTCACACATAGTATACGACCCAGGAGGTTTGGGTCAACCTGACCGAAAATGACGGTCATCACGCCAGTAGTAGGCTGAAATAAAGTGACATACACAACAACGAGATTCTCTCTCGTAATCCAAAAAACATAACAGTAGTAGTACTTGGGACATCAATAGCTACTGTTACTTTATTTACTACCAATGACTTTGGGATTTTGTTGCACACAGTTAACCTGGTTATGCGTAGTAATATTTTGAGAGTTATTATCTCTATTACCATTCCCCTTATCATTCCATTTGTTCTGCCTAGAACTGCAGTTAGCATTGTTATGCTTAACATATCTTCTAGGATAGAAGTATCTAGTAAATGCATCTTGTTGACTCCTAGAACAATTATTACCAAGTTTGTAATCTTTAATGTAACTATTCCTACCATAATTTCTCAACTCTTCAGAATCAATCTTTTGAGATCTGTTAGACTGTTTGGAAAAACTACCATTTAATGGGCTTCCCTGGTACTGTCTAACATTATGGTTATCTCTTTTACCAGAACTGTTGTTATTCCTTTCTGTGTTAACATGCTTATCTGCTGTATCACACTGCCTATATTGTGTATGACAAGCAGTGGAACTCATAAAATCCTTATGGTTACCAACATGATGTTTGTTATATTTCTTACCAGAATTAGATATTACACATGAAGTATCTTTGCTGGTCTGACGCCAATAGCCATTAATATTCAACGTAGCGTCTTCCGTACGTGGGAAATTATATCTGCCACGCCGAGATTTAAGTCCATCATGTTCCATTTTCGAATTCGCAAAGAGTGTATAGGGCGGGCTCTTTGCTTGTTTATTAACAACCTTCTGTCTACTATTGTCAACCTTAGCAGTAGATAAATCTTTGATGCCTTAAACCACATCCACTAAACCATTCACTCTTCTTGTCAATTCAGTAATCTCTTGGTTTAGTTTTCTGTTTAAGTTATCACATGTTATAACTTTGCATCTTTCTTCTCTAAGTAACTTCTCAATCCTAACCATTTTCCTTCTCTGCACCGTTAACTCTTCTAACCTCTGCTTATCATCCTTTTCCTTATTTGCCTTCAACTTTGTTAAGTTCATCTGAAGTTCCTCAGTGTCACTATCCTGGCTATTCCCAAGCTCATTAACCTTCTCGGTAGGTACAAAATACTTTTCTTTAAGTCGGTGACTAACAATCACATTGTCACTCAATAAGCCAGCAAGTGTTTCATTACATAAGTTTTCACATTTCTTGGCTTGAACTTTTAATTTCTGGTGTATTTGTTTCTTTTCCTGCTCTTTCCGAGTGAGATTACCTATTACGCTATTCATATGTTCTATCTGAACTTCCAAGTCCTTTACTCTACTGCATTCTGAGTCTAATGCTGCTTTCACACTAGAAAGCTCCAAGTTTGATTTATCCAAATCACTTGTGAGTTTAGACACTGTTTCTTGTAGTTTTCTCTTCTCAGCTATATCCTGCAAGATAATCTCTCTTTCTTGAAGCGCACTCTGTTTGATTACTTTTATTCGCTCCTTCTCTTCTAATTCCTCTTTGTTATCCTCCTGCATGTCGTTGCAGATTATATTGTGTATAATCTTATGCATATAATTGTGTCTAGCCCGAGTATAATCATACACCATCGGACGTAGACATTCTAACAACTTTGCCAAATCTCTAGCCATGATCATTTCAGGATTTGAATGAGGGTTATCATCAGTAAAAAACTTTATGGCTTGTACAGCATTAAACAAAAAACCATCCACAACGTATCTATCTAGTGCTGGGCCTTTTAATCCCTCGCCATATTCAGCTTCATTAGCTAAAAACTCTAGTATAGGCCTCATATCTTCTGGATCTGTATCACAGTCCATGGTGATTCAATCACTAAGTGTACAAAATTTATAAACCACTAATAATTCTAATAAGATTAAGTTACATAACCATCAATCAATTATGCATTAAATATCACCATAATACGCTATCAACATGAAATACTCAATAGCATACACAATAATATTGGAAGGCTCGACAACATCATACAGAGACACAGTTTTCAAACATAAAATCACTTATCTCGTAAGTAGAAAACCGTTCCGTTCTTTCTCTGTTACCACTGATGAGCATCAGACAACACACCATAAGCACACTCCCTTGTTGAAAGTTACAGGAACCGCTACTGAACTCGTCGTTAACTGGCACTTCTGGTACTTGAATGCTGAAACTTGAATGCTGCAAGTATGTTATAGGAAGCATGTAAACATTAGACACATCACCGTGTCACCGATTATAGGTCATGAGCGACAGCAAACTGTCTGTAAGCAATGCAGGTGTCAATAAGGCTTGAAATGCTTTACTGCCGACTCATTTAGGCTGGAATAATGTGTCATAATCATCTGTTCCTAAAATAACACTAGTCCACTCTTTGCTATTGTCATATGAATACTAGTCCGTAGGCATAGATGATAACCAACACAGTTAAATCTGAACTGGGTTCTCAATCGAAGCTCCGCCCACACAGGGCTAACTACCGTTACAGATGAGAAAATCCCCAGTGCATACGCCACACACAAGGCACACTAAATACAGATCAAGGTCCGGTAGAAACCATCTTACCACGTGAAATCATGAGACTTCTTTCCACGCGAATTTTGCGGGTTTCAAATTCCAACTCTACTGAAAACCACCACTGATAAAGAATGAAAGATTGATTCATGGTGGGTTCATTACTGATAAGTGTTATATAAGTGTAAATAAGTGTAAGTCAATTAGTGGTAGGTTCATGTGGTAATGGACGATAGATGATTCTTGAATATCAACGCCACACAGGCACCACTGACACTTACTTACTGTAATGTTTAGGACAGGATAATCCTGGTCTATTTATATTTATGTATACGCCCACACAGAGCTACATTATATAAATATTGGTTGCTGCTGTCACTATGCCTTGACTATTCAAAGTGGGTGTGTATTGGTGCATTCTTTCGTCACAGCACAGTAACACACATAGAAGCCATGTAGCGTAGAACGACTGGTGATGGTTAATGAACAGTTTTATTAACGCTACACACACAGTCACGATGACACAGACGAAAATTACGCATACAGTACAAAGCATAGGTAAGTCAAATCATAAGTTCAAAACACCCCACAGAGCTCCATTATAAATCGTGGTGCACTTCTCATCGAACATGCACAATAGCAAAATCCCTCAAAGACTGCCTTCACCGCAGTTATAAATATGGCCTCATCACTTATAGCATAATGGTGCACTTCTCATTGAAGATGACCATCACGATTTTCCTCAAAGGACTACGTCCTCCCTTCTCCACCAAGGCTGCTCCCCTGCAGTTGAATAATCGTCGTCAGCTATATACTCTTAAGGCCTAATCATAAATAGTGGTGCACTTCTCATCGAACATGCACAATAGCAAAAACCCTCAAAGACTGCCTTCACCGCAGTTATAAATATGGCCTTATAAAGTCGATAAGTCTCCGACTCTTAAATTTCTTCTTCCTAGAGCTCAGTTACAGAATAATAGTGCATTCCTCATCGAACGTGCACAATAGGTAAATCCCTCAAGGACTGCCTTCATAATAGCATCCCAATAGCTCCATAAACATCTTACTGCAGTTAATTCAAATGCGGCCTGTACGAAATCCTGGCCTTCAAAGCAATGTCCTTCAAATCTCGGACTCTTTATAGCACTTTTGGTGCACTTCTCATAGAACGTGCACCAACGTCTATCTTCACATAAAGCTGCTCCACGGCAGTATAATCATCATCAGCGCTATCTCTTAGAGCTCACAATAAATAGTGGTGCACTTCTCATAGAACGTGCACAGTGCAAACTCTCATAAGCTGCATCCGCTGCAGTCATAAATATCAAAGTACATACCTTCAAAATAACCTAACACATGGAAGAATACATATGCAGGAAGAATATTCAGCTACAGGCCTGTGCCAAAAAAGTCTCCACCGAGACACACATTGAAAAAACACTATACCATTTTCACCGAACACTGGTCGGGAACACACACTTAGAAAAACACCTTCGTTGACTTCACTCTGTCAACGCCAGAACCCAACTGCAAGCGGTCACAAAAACTCCCGCCTAAACAGTCACGGGACTTCGCAGTTCACCACCGCTCAGTCCCTTCCACGGACTAGCCGTGCGAACTATTTACAGTTCTAACAATACAGACCAGCGCTCATGACGCTATCTGTACACTATGACCTCTATCAATATTTGTTAACCCAATTCATCGTTAATCAAGTATACAAGCGATGTAACCCTTAGTTTACTGTGACCAACCCATATACAAAGTATCACCTCCCTTTTTAACCTTAACAACCACACTCACTTCCCCCCGACCCTTCACACTCTCGTAAAATGATTAAAACATGAGTCATACAGGCTTATATATATATATATATATATATATATATATATATATATATATATATATATAGAGAGAGAGAGAGAGAGAGAGAGAGAGAGAGAGAGAGAGAGAGAGAGAACGAACGAACGAACGAACTTTATTTTCAAAGGGTTGAGAATTGGGCACGCAGGCCCGTCTGACATTCTGCCCTTCCTTTCTCTCACCTTTCATACTGAATTCATTTAGAGAGAGAGAGAGAGAGAGCAGTCCGGATAAGTAGATTTCGCTGGGACCATCTAAAATACTTATCAGAAGTTTGCTCAAAGATGGGCATTATGCGGTCAGAAAAAGAAAGAAGGCATACAATTTATTTTAACCGTTTTTATTTAAAACTTTTTCATTGTTAAAATAACATTTTTGTAGGTTTTCCACTTACTTTTAAAAAGCAAATTAACACAAGAACATGGTATTTTTTAGTAGCATGATTGAAAATACCAAAACATTAAAAAGTCTCTTGAGATTCAATACTCGCCCCACCACCCCTTTCAGCAGTATCTGCCACTGGTCTACTGTTATTATTTTTTATTCCATATTAACTTTTCGGTTGCCATGTAAACTTTATTTACAGCCAGGGAGAGAACAACTGTGGATAAGAACAACTGTGGATACAAGGAAATCGTTAGTATGAGTTACTGCCCACAGCCTAGATTATTTCTGAAGCCTGCAATCAGGGCCACTCGATATGATGTCGTTGTCCTCTTCTTCTACTTCGCTCGTTGTCAGAAAACCACGCCCACTTCTTTTATCAAGTTTAATGGTATGTCTCCGATTGTGATCACGCTTTTGGCGTTAACCGCTTAACATCCCCTGAGTCTGGTCGTTCAAGAACATCTAAAGACTGGCGCCGGGAGCCGCGCTGGTGTAATGGCTACGGCGTTGTACTGGCGACCAGGTGTTCATGGTTCAAACCCGGGCGTCGGCGTTTGAAGAAATGTTTACGGCCGGAAATTTGACTGAATAGCCTGAACGGCTCCTGTGATAAACCCTCTGTGGATGGGAAGGAGCGAAGCTCCTGACCGGGTTGGAAGGAAAGTCCTCAGGTTCCCCAGCCTCGCAATGACATGTCATTGGGCTGAAGGGCTGAAAGCCCAAGTGCCGCTGGTTAAAAAAAAATAATAAAAAAAAAAAAAAAAAGACTGGCGCCCGACATCAAACAATTGTTAGCATGTATCGCCTTCTTTGTCAAAAAATTATGTTCTATACATATTTATAACTTGGTCTTCTGAGAAGAGTAAAGACATAACTTCTGCTTATGCGATACAAAATTTTAGTTGAGAACTGAAACTCTACACTGACATCCGAAAATTCTGGTTATCAGAATTCGTCTGAACTGGAGCTTTGTAACAAAGCCAAAGAAGACTTTTTGACCGGGACCTTCAGAAATGCTTCGACTTAAGTGGACTGCATTGTGTATATATTTCAAATGTTTGGAAATTTGTTTTGTATTAATTCTCCAAGGCTAGTGCCCTGTTCAACTAACAGGAAACGAATTTTATGAAGTTTCGAGAGAGAGAACGGCTACAGAAATAATGGGGACAAAACATAAAATTAATGAAAGAGTTTCATATTCTTTCAAATGAAGAAAGTTTAATCAGTGAACTGTTAGTTGTGCAGTTCACGGGCGCATATGGCTTGATTCTGCATAAAGGAGGGTCCTTCTTAGTCGTCTGTGTATTTGTATGACAAATGAAAGCTTATATAACGACATCTGTCTCTACGCGTTTTACCTACTACGCACGGGTAAGTCGTTGGAGATTTCAGTACAAACGAGTAAGTCACGCTCCAAAAATATGGTGCAGAAATAGTTAAGTTGTGCTCTTCTGCTGTATGCCCTGACGACGGCAATAAATTCTCTTGTGATCATTTCATTCATTTCCGTTTTGCTTCAGAAGTTAGGAAAAGCGGAAACAGTGGCACTTAAGCACAGATGCTTGATTACTGAGGCTTCATTGTCTAAATTTATAAGTATATCATGGAGGCACTTATTCATACTTACTCGAACAGCTTAATATAAACGAGGAAACTTCCAAAAGTGCTGTCACCGAAGAGCAACAGAAACAGGAATATATATATATATATATATATATATATATATATATATATATATATATATATATATATATATATATATATATATATATATATATATATATATATATATATATATATATATATATATATATATATATATATACGAGGCGTGTTCAAATGAAACCCGACCGTGCTGCACCAAGTGGACATTCGTAGGAGGAGCATGATGACGTCACATCTGACGTAATAAGCACATACGAATGTACAAGTGTGTAAGTGTTCATTCTCCTAGTATTCATTGGTTGTGCTGCAGACCGTTAAAATAATGGCCGGTGTGATAAGAAATCCGTCCAAGGTCTATCACCATAAGGAAGAACGCATGGGGTAGAGTTTGAATCACCTGCTGCGTTACGAAGAGGAGGGTGATGCATTTCTGTTGCGCATAGTGGCAGGCGATGAGTCGTGGTGCCACCACTTTGAGCCGTGCAGCAAATCAGCGAGCATGCAATGGAAACATCCCGGATCACCAAAACCCAAAAAATTCAAGTCACAGATTTCCGCCGATAAGGTTATGCTGACCGCATTTTTTGACCATGAAGGGCTTCTATTGGTAGACTTTAAAGAACCTGGCGTGAACATCAATGCCATCCACTACAAAGACACACAGCCATCAAGAATAAACGACCGGGCATGCTTTCGCGTGGTGTGATTCCGTTGCACGACAATGCTCGTCCACATGTTGCGAACATTGTGCAGGAAGCGTTAGTAAGGAAAAGGTGGGAAATTCTGCCACACCCAGCCTACAGCCCCAATCTGTCACCATTTGACTTTCCTATGTTCGGACCCTTAAAAAAACCTCTAAAGGGACAACGATTCGACTCCGATGCAGACGTCAGGGCTTCGGTGACCAAATGGTTCAATAAGCAACCAAAGTCTTTTTTCTCGGACGGCATCCGCCGTCTACCCATGCAGTGGGATGCGTGTCTGAATACCTATGGTGACTATTTCTAAAGAACCCCAGTGAGTACTTGCTTCATAACAATTGAAGTATTTAATTCTACTACTCCTGCTGATGTACCTTACATATATTTGTTATAAAGCCACTGGGACGGGTTTCATTTGAACATACCTCGTATATATATATATATATATATATATATATATATATATATATATATATATATATATATATATATATATATATATATATATATATATATATATATAATTTTTTTTTTAATCCTGCGCTTTAAAGTACGATGGAAATATACTGAAGCACATTAAAAACGCACCACCTGTATAATCCAGGAACAGAGTGTGAAATGTAAATATAAGTGTTTACAAGTTTACATATTTAGAATCTTTATTCATTTTCCTATGAATCCATGCTGGTCATTAATTTGTACATTTGATTGTTATGAAATTCATTGCATTCTGTGCAGGCAAGGGAGAAAACCAAAAATGCAACCAATAAAAAAATTCATTCACACTAACCTCAGTATCTGGTATGTCCACCGTGTGCTTGCAAACGAGCTTGGCAGTGGCTCCGCATGGAACGCACAAGTCTCTGAAGGAAATTCCGGGGAATCAAGTCCCATTCACGTGTAAGAGCAGCTTCGAGCTGTTGCAGATTAGATGGAGAACCTTGCCTGTAGACTCTGCGTCCAAGCTCGTCCCACAGATGTTCTATAGGGGACATGTCTGGTGATAGGGCAGGCCAGTCAATCGTCACAATGTTCTGCTGCTGTAGATATTGCTGCGTAATGCATGAGGTGTGCACACGTGCGTTATCCTGCTGGAGAAGCCGCAAGTCTGGATAATTTGTGAACGCAGGAGCAACCAATGCATCCAGAACCTCATCTCGATATGTCACAGCATTAACATTTCCACGGAAGACGTGAAGAGGGAAGCGATGGTGAAAACTGAATCCTCCCCAAATGTGAATACTGTCGCGAAATTATTCGTCCGACAATCTTCTATCTTTCTCTGCCTCATCGGACAATGACCCTGCTCTGTATTTCTGAATGCCGATCGGACAATGACCTCCCTCGGAATAAGAGAGTTCATTGTCGTAATGTTATTTACCTGAGAGGCTAATGACCCAGATAAGCCGGGATTTCCAGTGACCCGGAGGAGCTCAGGCCACTGCCCCAGATATTCAGGATTTCCCCGGCGGAGTACAATTTGAGGACATTTACCCGTGATCAGTAGGCTGAGGTGAATGACCGCGGTTAGCTGTATATATGAGATTATAGAACGTGTATATTTTACTCACATCTGCAAAAGCCCCGAACAGACAAGCCAGTTGCAGATACTTCTAACAAATAATCTGTCAGACCAGTGAGAGAAAGACTTATATAGTATATGCCGTTTTTGAGCCAAATTCAATCTTGGAATCAATTCGGGTGAGCGAAATGCATTATCTTCTTATATGCAAGTATTTGTATTGAATGTTTGAACTGCTTTTCATTATTATTTCATTATATGCAATTAACATTAGTTAATGTTTGCACTGCTTTTCAGTCAATTGCCTACTTTCCTGTAATGGATATATTTTCCCAAATGCATATATTTACTGTTTGTCCTTCAGGTTTTACAGAAAGCATGTGTGCTACCCTGGCCGCGTCTTTTATTTAATGTAACCATTATCGCATCCATGTATTTACTATATGATTTTGTATGCCTTTACAACAGTTGATAATATATGTATGCCTATGCCCCTACCCTATTAATATCATATGTTTACAGCTCGCAGAATGGCTCTCAACATTGGTCCATGTCATTTATATAATAATTTGACTAATATCTGAGCCTGGTTTATGGACCACACTCAGGACAAATTAATGCCTCTAACCAGAGAGCTAAATAGAGTGTTCCTTTGTGTGTATCTCCTAGCTCCCTGGTGGTGACAAAAGGCAGGTGAAACTCGCAGTTCTGTAGTGAAACCTTGCAGTACTTGATACGAATTATTCCAGCAACTTGGCCGGGGGAAGAAACCTTGCAGTGATAGTGTGACGTCATACAGCAGCAACCCATTCATGATAAGTGCACTTTTAAAAAGGACCAAACACTAATCGATCTTAGGTCATACCAGTCAATGATTAAAATTAGGACATAAACCTCAGCCATCGTGAAAGGGTATCCTAAATATAAACAGAACTTTTGTGTAGACTATTTTTATCTCCATTTACCCAGTGCTGTATACATTAACTATATACATATATTATATTTGTTTTTTTTTTTCTTGTGTTTTTCTGTAACCAATTTAGCTTGGTCTAATATACATAAATTCATAGAAACGAGGTTCAGTGTTGTTTCTTTCTTTCACTATATGTTCTGTATTGCTTGGTAGTTAACTGTTTTTGTTAATTATTATCTTAATTACCAGCTGGGGGTCTCTTGAGCCATATCAGTACCTCAGGGGAAGTGTGGCTGAAGACCTAACATACTCTCAGGATCCTTGATGGGGTTTGCTTCTTTGCTTAACTGAGAAGAGTTTAAGTTTCAGTCTCCTGAAACATTTCTTCTTACAAGTGTCAGACTATTACTTACAGCGAGCCAAAAGACACTGTGGAAGAGATTGGTACTCTCTTTTATTTCTTCTGTCTATCCTTTCTTCAACCCTGACACCACAAACTGGACTGCTCGTCCCGGATGAACTCATAGCATCTGTATGTTCCCTAGACTACAAGTAATTTATTGCTAATATACATTTTACTTTTGGGTAACAAACTTGGGTTAATAGTTTGGTTATCAAGTAATCTTATACAGCTTCCCAGTACACTTTGCATGTAACTGGTTTGATCTTATATGCAGTATATTGCACAGATAGAATAGTACACAAAATATAACTGGTGACTGATCTTCTAGTGTATGGTCCAATTTTTTAGTTAAGTTTGTATACAAGATTTAACTGAGCTACTTAACTAAGAGCTATCCTATAGGTTGAAAGTATTGTTGTTGCTAAATTTTGTTTTATGGTTGTGGCAGTAATACACTATATTATTAATATTAGACAGTATTACTTTTATCTGTATTGGTTTGTGAGTAGGTTTCTTCAAGCTCATTCGACTTGATCCAATATTGCAATGGCAGAGACAGCAAAAGTAAGAGCTTTGTTAATTGAGAGTTGAAAAGAGGTGGGGCTTGCAGGAAAAGAGCTTGCAGACTATGTATCCTCAGAGATGAAGAGCATCAGAGAGGCAGAAGCGGAGAGGGACAGGGAAATCAGAGCGGCAGAAGCGGAGAAAGATCGTGAAATCAGAGCGGCAGAAGCGGAGAAGGATCGTGAAATAAGAGCGGCAGAAGAGAAGGAGAAGGAACGACAACATGCCCTGAAAATGAAGGAACTGGATGTGGAACTTCTCTCAAAAAACAAGGAAG